>VWZD01005129.1:384043-397514 GCA_013396695.1 Sakesphorus luctuosus | reverse complement strand
TAAACAGGACTGGACCCAACACAGACCCCTGGGGAACACCACTAGTGACCGGCCGCCAGCTGGATGCAGCTCCATTCACCAGCACTCTCTGGGCCCTATCAGACTCTTTACATGATGAGATCCTCCAGACATACATTCTCACACTGACTGATAATTTATCTCACATTTTAACTCCAGGCTGCCAGAAAAGCCTAAGAAAATTAACAAATAAGTGTTTCTACAAACACAAATTGCTATCATCAGGTAATCTTAAAGGAAGGCCATACAGATTATGAAAATATAAAGGGTAGTTTCAAAGTTTAGCTGCCTTGCTCAATTTAATTTGCTCTCATCACTTTCTGAAAATCATACTACATTAATGAGGGAATATATTGAAATTACACTGCAATTCTCACTAAATTAGTTTTTCCAGCATGTACCCTGTGGCATACAGAAATATGGAAGGGCTTCCACCTTCACCTAAGGGACTCGATGGTAACACAAAGGTCTAAGGATACAGGGGCACAGAAAGCACAGTTAAAGGACCAAGAAGTCTCCCAGATCTTTGCAGCTCTTACCACAATTTCAGTTTCTGTGAAGAGATGTACATAAAGGCCACAAGAAATACAGAAGAGGATGAGCCCACTGTATGACAGTTCTCAGTATGTCCCACTAGCTGAGTGGTTGTGGCATCCTCCTCTCCCTGGGTTTCTACCAAACACAGCTCACTCAGTGTCAGAAAGCAGCAGAAGCCCTGGTGGTTCACATGTTCCCCAGAAACTGCTGCCACTGTAACAACTTAGCTCAGTATCAATGCTTCCTGCATTTGAACCTGACAAACAGCCAGTGCAGCAAGCTGTACTAACTCCCCCAAACCCCACACACTGATTTCTACAATATTTAATTCATCACAGATAATAGTTACATAACTGCTTGCCCCATTTGGCCCTGATGTAAAGTGTTTAATGCAGAATGTAAATCTTACCATCTTGCTATCTGTGAAGGCAACAAAATTACTTGAAGAGTTAATCTGAAAAACTCAAAGTACAGTAGATGTTGTGAAATGTGATATCTATAACAAGCTTATCCTTAAAACATACACCCACATTTTACATTTAAAATGAAAACTTATCCTATGCAAGCATAAGAAAGTGAAGGCTGGAGAGGGGTGTTTTACCTCTGAGCTGCTTAAGGAGACTTTTGTTTCCAACTGATGGATAATAATGCAGACAGACTCTTTGGACACAGCCAAGGATCCTCTCATGACAGGCCACCAGAATGTAAATAGTAATTGCAAAAGCCTCAGCAACTTCATGGTATGGCGCTAAAGCATCACAACCACGTAACATCACCAAGGAGAATGCGCTGCCTCCTCCTCAGAGCACATCAGATGGACAGCAGAGCCACCCCAGTAAACACCCCCAGCCATGCCCTGCAGAGTCTGTGCCCAGCAAAGAGCACACTGAGACAGCAGGGGCTGAGAGCAGGGATGCTGGGGCAGCCAGAGGGGATCTGATAACATGGGTTATGGATAAGTCCCAGCACAAACACTCTGACAGGAGGTGCACATTATAGGTATGGCCTAACAGTGGAAAGTGGGGGTTGATCTCTTCTCCCAGGCACTCAGCAATAGGACAAGGGGGCACAGGCTTAAGTTCTGCCAGGGGAAATTTAAGCTGGAGATCAGAAAAAAATTCTTTGCAGAGAGTGCGCTCAGGCATTGGAATGGCCTGCCCAGAGAGGTGGTGGATTCACTATCGCTGGAGGTTTTTAACGTGAGATTGGATGTGGCACTGAGTGCCATGATCTGGTAAACAGCCTGGAGTTGGACCAAGGGTTGGACTTGATGATCTGAGAGGTCTTTTCCAACCCGATTGATTCTATGATACTGCAGATGCTCAGCTGAAGCCACTCCACATGAGAATGAACCTGACAGTGACTTTGTGGCTAATCAGATCTACAGTGACTGTAGAGTAGCCTGACAGCCAGCACCATCAGTGTAAATAAGAGGGCAGCAAACACTAGCAAAGGGCAGGATTTTGTATTAACAGCACCACTTTCCAAGTAAAAACACACATGGAGCCACACCCTTCCTGGCAGATGAGGGCAGAAAACACAAATTAAGACAAGTGGCTTCAGCACTTTCCTGACCTCGAGTCTTCTTTCACATAAAGCTTTGGAGCAGCACAGCAGCACTACAGAGCTCCATCTAACAGGAAGAGTCACTGTGTCCGTGGCAATTACGCTGTCCAGCACACCAGCACAAAAGGCCCATGATTTAAACAGCCTCCATACTTTAAGTTTCCCATGTTTCCAGCACAGACAAAGAACTTTGCACCATGCCTGAAGTCAGGCTGCTGTGCCCAAGCAACCACAGGCAGCTGTGCTGGGCTCCTTCCAGCTGCTCTCTCAGCTCTGCACAAATTGCTGCTAAACCTTCCTGAGAGAAGTGCCAAGCACTACTTCAACTTCAAGAGGTCATTCATTACTAATTCTTTGGGTGCACCAGAATTTCATCCTTAAATGAAGCTATGTTGACCTATATAAGCCCCTCCCTTTGGTGTAAAGGCTGTAAGTTACTTGATACATGGATATAATCATAATGTTTTTCATTGTGCCAGGAAAAAATGGTGTGTTTTATAGAGTAATTACATTGTGAAATCACCTTTCTCCAGTATATAAATGGAAACAAACTGTGCCTAAAACACAAGATTTAAGTTACTGAAATTATTCTCACTGCCATGGCTTTAACACATAAACCAGTTTCACTAGTTTGCAAAGGCCATAAAAAAGACAATGCTGTTCTAAAAGATGATTAAATATAGTTAGCACAGCAATACAAGAAGGTGGTAAGAAAACAGACCAACAATTGTGTACCAACATCTTCTCTAAGTTTTATTTCCCAATAAAAAGTTGCTAGGAATAAAACATCTGAATCCAAGAAAAATGATAGAATTTGCTGCTCTTAAGCAATTACCAAAGACCAACTATGCAGAACAATAAGTAAAAGGTCTCATTTGGCATTTCTGCTCTGGGTTAAACTGCCTGATGTGACTTGGCAAGTGTAAGAAAGTTATGTCATATTGAACTCACGCTGCTTCTGCATCACTGGGTACAGAACTTTTGTTAAGCCTTTAGGCTCCTTCCATCCTCTGTGTTAATTTTGACCCAGTTCTGGTCTCATAAAACACAAATCCCCAAACACATAGGGAAAAAAATACTAACTTCTCACATATAAGATCAACAAATAAGCTCAACTTCATTTTCAGATTAGTTAGAAATCAGACAAGTTTTATTCCAAAACCACGTGGTGACAGACAATTCTAGGATAAGTCTCTTATTCCCACTCCTGCTCCTTTATGTTGGGCATATGGGCTGCAGCAGGAAGAAAAGGCTGGAAAGGCCAACACCAACATGTAGGAGATGTTTCCTTAATGAAGAAACAGTTCAACACATATCCAGGAGCAACAGTCCTCGCAGACTTGGAGGTTAAATTTGGGCACTTCCCAGCTCAGCCCAGCCTAAACCCACTGTCAATTTGACAGTACCTCTGTAAAAGCACATACCAGGCAGGCTGTTCCCTCTGCCAGGCTGACTTCAACCTCTGCAGCCAGCACAGCCTGAGGGCCTGATCCCTGAATTGTTGAGATCAGGAATGAAGCCCGAGCATGCAGAGAGGCTCTTCATCCCTCATACTCACTCTTCCCATTTGCAGAAGATGGGATGGGGTAAGGGAAAGAGCTTTTCTGGGACTTAAGAAAACCATTATAAAGTCCATCACTTTGGCTGCAGCTAAGAAGCTTCAACTACTTTATTTCTCATGAAAACTATTATCCAGGGAATTTCATCTTTTATTATTATTTTTATTGAAGGCCATGATTTCTATCAAGATGGATCAGAGATGATGAAATGAGAAAACTCATTTGATCTTCACAAAAACCCTCTGAACTACAACAAACTGGGTAAAAGAGAGCAAGAGAGCTGATGTGTAGTATGTTATGCTTGGCCAAAAACTATTCTAATAAAACAGGGAAGATGCAAAAAGAGAAGTCAAGCTGCAGCACATCAAGTTCTGTGAAACATGAACTTTACACACAGTAACACACACACAGAGTATTACAATACTTCCTAGAGATTTGTTTCTGATTATTAAGCAACTATTTGAAAGTACATGGCAACAACCCTTAAAGCTGTTCAATTTTCTACCATCATTTTTGCTTTTCTCTTAGTACTTATTTTACCACAAAACCACACATAACTCTTCCAGAACCAAAACTCCAGTTTATACTTGTAAGTGTGCCAAAACTCACAGCTTCAAACTCCAATACCACATCCAACTCAAAGAAGACACTGCACACAGAACACATACAAATTCAAAAAAGCACAGTTCAATTTTAAGACCACTACAAGCCAGTCTAGTTACTCTGTTTATCCAGTCTATTATCTATTACTTGATCTATTTTCATATTTTCATTTTTCAAGGCCTTTGTGGCTTTGGGGCTTTGTGCAACCTGGCCTAGTGGAAGGTGTCCCTGCCCTTGGCATGGGGGTTGGAACTGGATGAGCTTTAAGGTCACTTCCAATCCAAACCATTCTTTGCTTTTATGATTTCATCTCTTCAAAGCTCTCACTATTAAACTTCTAAAGGAAACCCCAGCATGACTTACAGGCTTTTGAACTAGGGATTCCAGAGATCTACTTGGAATGAAGGATTTTGGAGCAGCCTGACACAAAATCCAGCAAATTTAGGGTGAAGGAAGCAATATAGTCGTGCCAGTCTCACTACCATCCACATGTGGGTGCATCACAGTATCTAGTTTTCCTGTCCTCTTGTCTCCTCCCCCTGTACTGCCACCTTCCCTGCCACACACTTCTTATGACTGTTCTGGTACTTGGACGCTCCCCATAAACAGTATCAAGTATTAGCCTGAAGATGAGTAACTGTTGTAGTTTGGAATTATTATATAAATTCTCTCCCCTGCCACTGACTGTCCATGCCATTAGTTAACAAAGGAAGCAGTTAACTGCTACCATCTTCTTCTTGATCGGTTGGGTGGGGGGCAGGCTGTCTCTTTTGCTTTTGGGGGACATTTCCATTTTTGGCTTGGCTGAATGCAGGAAGGGGGCGGGGCGGGGAGAGCAGTGCANCAGCCACTCGGGCTGTGACACAGACACAGTTCATAAATATAACTTTCCTCCAGGAGGAAACCTGCTGGTTCTGGTTGTTGTTTTTTTTTTTTTCCTTGTGGTGTTGGGGAAGCAGTTTGCTCTGGTCTGTTTACAGTAATATCTATACCTACATATGTATATATATATATAGCAGCTAAGAACAGTTATCCTTCTTGTATCTATTTTCTGATTAAAGCTCCTTTTCTTAAATTTGATAAACAGTGGCGTGATTATTGTGGAGAAAACCCCCTCCTCCGCTTGTGGGTAAACATTTTGAGTTTTTCCCCCTTCAAACTGAGACAGTAACCCAGTCACATATTTTTCTGTTAACTTAGTGAACTGAATCAATTCCAGAACAATCAGGAGAAACACAGTGATGGGCACAGAACCACAGTGCTGGGAGCAAGGGAGAATCCAAGGAGCATGATGACTTGTTTTCCTTTAAAAGCAACAATAGTGTCAATCTGCTCACTACACTGCACAGCTTCACCCAGGGATCAAAACCACTAGTTAAAATGACATGTTGGTAAACTCAAATCAGTGTTATTTCAAGCTTAGTGTACCCGTAAGGAAAAAAAAAATATTATTTATGTTCTCTGTTCTTATGTTAATGGTTTTCTCACATCTCTCAGAAATGTCTGCTTTTTAAGTGAAAACACAAGTTCAAAAAACAGGTTTTTTAAGCAAAAAGTAAACAAGAAATGGATTTCTTAATGAAAAGGACTGTACAAACACAAAGCATACAGGATTCTCAATTTAGCCCATATCAGAACTTTAATTCTTCATTTGCTGACTTCTCCATTAAAATTTCAATTTGGCATTCCAGTTAAATGTGTCCTTTCAACTTAGATATGATAGACTTTAAAGCTAAGCATTTCAAGTTCAGTAAAGATCAAAATGTTCTATTAAAAGACCATCATCAATTAACTGACGCCCTTGAAGTAGTTCAAGCAAACTTTTCTGGGCAAACAACATTTTAAAAAAATGAATTAGCACCAAGTAAACAAAACAGAAGCCCAAGAACAGACAAAAAGCCTTGTCCAACACCTTGTACTCATGGCTGGAATTATCACCACCTCTATTCCACCACAGCTGCCAGCAGTGTCTGAATACACAATGCACTCACAGCTGCTTCAGTGACATTGGACCCTGCAAAAAAAAGTACTTCTTAATCCCAGTGGCTGTAAGATGTCGCTGTAAATCCAAAGAGCATTTGCCTCTCTGCTCGCTGAACAGATACACAGTTTCATTTGGGGCAAGGTAATGTGAGCTTGCAATCTGCTTTCGGCTTCACCTGTTGCTCCTCAGGAAATAATCACCATATTAACATTACCAACTGGCAAAGCATTTGCATAAAACAACAATTAACTTCAAGAGAACACACATGCCAGAGCTACACTTGATGATCACACAGTTCCACTACATTGCAGTGCTAAGACTTTCACTGAGACATGAAAAAAAGACATGTATGATTAAAGATCACAGTGCATTCTTAGTAGTAGAACTAAATCCCAGATAGTACATTCAAATGCCACCTATAGTTGTGAAGCACTTAATTTTTATAATAATTTAAAATAATTTTGCATGTAATATTTGGAATGACAACCCTCCAGATCTTCATGACAAACTTTGCTTTGCTTCTGTTTGGAAATTCCTCACAACACAGAAACCAAAGCTCTGTAATTCTTACAGAAAAAGCTGTAACACATTTTATGTCTCTTAATCATCAGATGTTAGAATAAAATCAGCATCTTCAAATGAACAAATCCACGACACTCTGAATGGTGTAATCACGAGAAAGCATTCAAATCCAAGCTCAGTCCCAAAGGTAAATATAATCTCATTTCAGCTTCCAGATTGCCTCCTGGAACTGTGCCCGTGCTACTGATGATGTCCAAAAATGAAGCAGCAGCTTAAAATAGTAGAATTGCAGCACAAAGAAACCAGAGTCCTCACTCAAATCAGTAAAAAAATAATTCAAGTTATCCTATTATTTCATAAGGACAGCTATTGAGATTATATCCACCTTTTACAGGTGTCTAAGAAGATGTCAAGTAAATGCTTTGAGTGAACTACTTAAGCAACAAGGCTCCACTTCAGACCAGTTTGAGATGCTGGTTAATTTTCACAATACCCAGAGGTTTTCTTGCTAAATACTTGACGACTCTAACTCCTGACACAGCAATCACTACAGGCAACATAATCACAGTTCAAGTTAGGTAAGTGGCTGGTGAGGGCAGTGTTTCAGAACAACTGCTGCAAAGATGTTTCAGACCTCCTTCAAACAATTCATTGCTGGATGTGAACTCACAGCCACATGTCCAGCTGCCAGGACAGCAGAACACAGCTCTGTCTGAAAGAGCAAAGGTCTAATATTTTCAACCAAGTCCCTCTCCATGTGCTATGTCCCACCTGACCAGCACACTGCCATAATGCTACAAATACATAATATCAACCAGTCGCAAGTTCAAACACCTGTGTCTTACAGGATTCACCTTCCACAAAGCCATCAAATCAGAGACTATTAGCTTTCAGTCATAAATACTTGCTGTGTTACCAGCCTTCCTTCACAGTTAGCTCAGAGATATCCTTTAGTATCCCTAAAATCTCTAAATTTTCCACCTAGACTAAAACCTGCCTCCCCCTTGGCCTAGGAAAGCTTTATCTACAATATTAAATACTTTCACTCTTATCTAAGGATAAGAGGAGTGAAAAGAAGTCCTTCTGCTTGCTCAAAACCTTGGACCAGAACCACTGCCTATGCTATAGAAGGATCCAAGTGATATCCCACTTGGACAGGCAGGCCTGAAGAGAAGCTCTCCTACACAGACTTGGACCAATAAGAGATTAAAATCCACAAGACTTTTTTGAAACACTTAGGAACTCAAAAACTCAGGGGGCAGGAGTTGTTACTTGAGAAGTCAAGATCAGGCATTCCATCTGGGAACATCCTCCCTTGTGCAAGGTTCCTAACTCACAAATTCAAATCCAATCAAGCAGGCAGGGAAGAACTTTTCTGGAACAACTGATGAATAATAAGTCTCATTCTGGCTGAAACCAGCAGACTCTCATTACCAAAATCGCCATTCTGTGAACACTCAACTAGCTTTGAGATGTGTCATCAGCTGTTTTAAGCCCACTTACATTCCAACCTGTTGGTTTGGGGCTTTTTAACTACAGTCTCTAAGACTCTCCTACATTTTTGAAGACAAAAGACAGCTCAAGTACAAACCTTCAAAACTTCCAGTTTTATTGAGTCAAACTGTAACCTCTTGGGGGGAAAAAAAACCCCACAAAACAAACAACAAAACCAAACCCCAAATAAACCCAACTCCACAGAATCTGACAAGTGATGATTGATTTTCCATTAATTGAGGTTAAACAGTGTAACCTTCAAATTCATTTTCTAAATTCTGTCAGGTTAATCCTTTAAAAAAGAAGTCATAGAAGTAACAGCAAATAACTACTGCAAGTAAAACAGGTACAGCAATTATGGCTGCATTGTCTCTCATCAGCCCTACAACACTTTATACTTCAGAAAGGTGTAGTTTGTATCCACACACAAAAAAATCCAACTAGTCTACAGAAACATAGATCTGGCTCTTTCTTCTTTCTCATTATTGTTTTGATAGGTTCACAAAAGGAGAAAAATGTCCATGTACAACTCAAGTTCACAGCAGAAAGCAGAATTTAGAAAAACAGTATCTCCTTAGAATTCAAAAAACCAGATTTATTTTAAAAATCCAGCTGATGCTTTTGAAAGCAAATCTTTTTTCAATTTTCTCCTAAAACTCCTTTCCAGCCCAAAGCAACAAGGCCTAATCTTCCCACCAAGTGGGCTGTTCTTGTCACGTAAGAGGAGGAAGTCTCTTATGTCTCTACAAACCACTGTAGATTCCACATAATCTATTGAGGTTTAGCATCAGAATTTGATGAAATTTTTGGAAATATTGCACATTTTTAAAAAATGAATGGCCCACACCCATAAAGAGAGCACTCCAAATTACAGAATGTTTGAACAACAGTAGCCAATAGTACTCCACAATCAGCACACAGGAAAGCCAAACTGAATGCACTGCAGGTGTCTCATTAGTTCATAGATTCAGTTCAGCACCACTGCAAACATTCTTGTCCTCCTCAGGCAGGAAACCACACAAAACTAAGGACACTTCTAGTTCTCAATGAGAAGTATGTGGCTGATAGTTCACCTTAACTTCTGATAAGCAAACAGGAAAAGAAGAAAAAATGCTGCTGTTTTTCGTTCTTAGACTTGATCTCAGTCTCTTAAATGACTGAAACCGATACCTGTGGGAACTATAACAGAGTTTAACAAAAAGGGAAAATCCTTTCCCAGTTTCAGTGTGACCTCAGCCAACATGAAGCATATGGAATCTGATGGTAATGCTACTAACAACCCACCACTGAAACAGGGCCTGAAAACACCAGGAACTATGACCTACTTTTGTAAATAAGCATCTGATGTTTCCCAATGTCCCAGCTTAACAACTCAATAAGATACTTTGTGCTCAGTACGGTATCAACTGAGAGGCTTCTCTAAAGTAGATCCTATAATCCTGAGCAAAATATGTGAAGCCAGCCAATCTGGTTTCTATCTTCCAGGAAGCACAAGGTTTCTCAAATAAATGTGACACTTTGAAAAAAGAACAACAAATATGGTTGAGTTTTGCGATTCAAACTTAACAGAAGTTAGTTGTAAAACACTGGCTGTGAAAATATGCCTTTAGACACTCAACCCCAAGGTCTGCTCAGTCTCTCAGGAAGGTTTAGTCAATTTGGTTCAGCATTTTGTGTTACAACACTCCACCTTCCAAAGCAGGATTTTAGGTTTTCCTCTTCAGAGACATCAGTGATGAAAAATAGTCAGGATCCAAACAATTAAATTTTTAACTGTAATAAAAAGCAATTGGTGAGTATATCCATTTATTTGGAACACCAAGTTATCTCATAATACTACCTTAACTCTAGTCTTGGGTTTGTTTTTTTTCTTTTGCTGCCAGCTTCATCAGGTATGATGCCCAAACAACATTTGAACTTGAAATCCACTACCTCTCATCTGCAAAAACTGGTAGGAAAGACTATTCACCCATTGCTGTAAACTGCTTTCAGATCCTTCTTCAACTGAAAACACTACTGAAGAACCCAGCAGCACTTTATAGGTTTGGAGATGGTTGCAGAATAACTGTTCAGGTAGTTTTATGTAACATAATACACAGAGTTTTTTGTAATGCATAGACAAATCTTCTCATCTTGCAGGAGAATGTGACAAAGAACTGTATAGACATTAAAATAACACCAATATTTTTAAGAAATGGATAATCTCAAGACAGACTTACAACTGCAGAGAAGCTGTACTGATCTAGGACAATACTCAACTGCAGGCACAGATTAACATACTAAATATTAAAGATTTAATCCAGCAGACAGCTAGCAAATCCATTCTAAAAGCATATAAAAATCATGCATTCCTAATGCAAGTATTAATATATGCTACCAATTAATTCATTCAGCTTGAACAAGAAAATAACTGGATGCACACATGAAATAGATGAACGATGAAACTACCTTGTTGCTTATCTCAAAACCAAACAAAAAAACGCAAGCAATTAAACCCCAAACCATGGTCTTCTGTTATTAAAAATTGTCATTTTCAGCTCCATTGCCCACAGAGCTTCTGGACACCATGTATATGAAGTCTCTGAATAATCAGACACTGAAAACTTGCCCTAATTCTGCCACCAGCCTGCTGTGACACTGTGGCCACCAAGATGACTGTTAACCATTGCAGACTGCTAAAGCAATTAAGATTAGCTGCAACCATGGACATACTGCAGGGAGTTGACACCTTCCCCAGTTCTGCAACCTTCGGAAAAAGAAACTTCAGAATTGCGCTGCCACCATTACTGGATTTGGGGTTTGCCATGAGGGATCCTGTCATTAAGACAAGCAAATTCAACCTGAAATGTATGTTACAGGAGAGGCACTCCTGAGCTCTGCTCCTCAGTGGAATCCTCTGCCTGCTGTTGTGTCCCTGGGTATGAGGCAGGAAGACTGTTCTGTTACCCAGAGGACAGAAAAACAGGCAACCCAATTTGAACCAAGTGGGTTGTTAGTGCTTGTAGTTGATTGACCCTGGCTGGACACCAGATACCCAGTAAAGCCACCCTCTGCCTCCCCTTAACAACTGGACAGAGGAGAGAAAATACAATGAAGGACTCATGAGCTGAGATAAGAGCTGGGAGAGGTCACTTACTGATCACTGTCTTGGGCACAACAAACTCAAAGTGGGAACATGAATTAAATTTACTACTGACAGAACTGGAGCAAAAGAGTGAGAAGTAAAATAATCTTAAAAACACCTTCCCCCACCCCTCCCTCCTTCAAAGTTCTATCTCCTCTCCCCACAACAGCACAGGGAGACAGGGAGCAGGGGTTAAACTCAGTTGTTTCTGCCACTGTCAGGGAGAAGAGTCCTTCCCTGGTTCCCATGGGGTCCCTCGCACAGAAGATAGCCCTTCATGAACCTCTCAGGTGTGAGTCCATCCCAACAACAGTTCTTCACAGACTGGTGCCACGTGGGTCACTTCTCCATGGGGTGCAGTCCTTCACAGACAAGCTGCTCCAGCCTGGCTTCCCCCGCAGAACCACAAGTCCCTTCAGGGAAACCTGCTCCAACATGGGCTCTTCTGTCCTTAAGCTGCAGGTCCCTGCCAGAACTCTGCTCCAGCATGGGCCTCGCACGTGGGCACAGGCCTTCTGGCATCCACCTGCTCTGGCATGGGCTCCCCATGGGCTGCAGGTGGATCTCTGCACTTTCCCGGTCCTCCTCCACCGGCTGCAGGGGGATCTCTGCACTTTCCCGGTCCTCCTCCACCGGCTGCAGGGGGATCTCTGCACTTTCCCGGTCCTCCTCCACCGGCTGCAGGGGCACAGCTGCTCCACCATTGGCTGAAAAGGAATCTCAGCTCCAGCACCCAGAGCACCTCCTGCCCTTCTTTCTCCACTGACCTTGGTGTCTCCATTGTTGTTCACATGTTCCCATTCTGCTCTTCCCTGGCTGCAATTTTCATCTGCCCAATAACTTGCTTTCCCCTCTTAAATATGTTATCCCAGAGGCAATACCAACGTTCCTAATTGGCTCAGGCTTTGCCAGCAGCAGGAAGCCCATCCCAGAGCCAGCTGGCATTGGCTTCACCAGATACAGGGGAATCTTGTAGAAGCTTCTAAGAGAAGCCTCTCGTGGCCACAGAAAGCCAATAGAGGGCTAAAGCTTAGTGAAGGGCTGCCACAATTCCCTGTTGCACATGCAGTGCTGGATCACAAGGACTGGCTAAGCAGAGCACTGCTGTTTGGATATGAACAGCCCTGCTTGGAGGCCCTGAACACACTGTGGCTCCATTTGGTGATAAGAGCTGGAAAAGGTAACATTCAAACACTCTAAGAATTATACAATGAGTGCTCAAACAAACGGGGTTTTTTTTCTGTCACCCTGATCTTACCTTGGGATACAAAGACAAGAATAGGACTTGCAATGTTTTCAGTTGTGAAGAAACTGCCAGACCTTTCAGAAATATTTATTTCACTCATACTCATAAGAGAGCTAAGACAGAACACAAGTGGGAGCACTATTGCCAACATGAGAGGCTGAGAACTAAAGTTCAGTGGAAATTAAAGAGCTAAGATGCATGAACCAGAAATAAAATGAAATCCAGCTTGAATACATGTAGGAAAACACAGCTGTGGGAACAGAGTCTAAAATATAAATTTACTTGGTAAGAATTAATGCTTAAAAATGATGAATAATGGCAAAAATTCAAATATAAGTATTAAATGCACTGCACTATTGTGGAAGCTGAATGATTTGTGTGATAGGTGAGTGGGACATTTATCACTCTTCAGGGCTACAACAACAGTGAAAGTTTCCTTTCAAAAGCACCTCTCTGCCCTGGAGAAATCATTTTCAACCACTCATAAAATGTTCAGTTTTATTCCTTTTACTGCTTTCCTACTATTAAACTGGATCTTTTCACTTCATTTCCCTCTTGGTCCAAAAAATACTGTTCTTTCCTTCAAGGGATACACCCTTACTCTTAAAATATTGTCAGCCCATCAGAGCTGAGATGGGAATTGCTGTGAAAATCCTCACAAGACTCAATAAGACGACAACAACAAAGGAGAGGTAAATAGAACATCCATGAATGAACTGTAGGTGATTATCCAGTGACCCATAGGAGTATAATCAGACAAAAAAATCAAACTCAAAAAATTGGAAAGAGAAGTTATAATCTTTCTAAAGTGTTTGAAT
>VWZD01005129.1:236847-383993 GCA_013396695.1 Sakesphorus luctuosus | reverse complement strand
GGGGGGAGGCTTAATTATATTCAAGTACTTTACATTGAATTTGTATATAAATCACATGGAAATTATCTGAAAATTACATCTAAAATATCCTTGAGATATTTTTAAACTTATTTTTTCCATCCTTTTCCATACAGTCTTTCAAGTTATAAACAGAATATATTCCCCACCTTATATGATGGATTTTAAGCTACTCTTTAAAGATCCTCTTTTTATTCTGAAAAAAAACCCAAAAACTTAAGTGTAAGAGATACTTAAAACCTTAGTGACATTTGGACTGTATGAGCCTCCACTTATATCACAGTACCATTAAACTTTTATTGCCACACCAAGCAAATTTCTTTTCCTTTTCTCAAGACATAATTGGAAAATCAGCCCTACGTTCTGGGTGAGAGCACCACCACTGCCACCTTCAAAAGTGGAAAATAATCAGACCCACTGGAATGTGCAACATGTAACTCACCAAAAAAAAATACCAATGAAAGGTAAAGTACTTGTGCCAAGATATGCTTGGCACATATATGAAAGAACTCAAATATTAAAAAGGAGAAGCTAAAAGGGAAAGAATGTATTTGACTGGAAGAGTTGAGATTTTTAATTCTCTGTCACTTAATCAAGAAAGTATTTCTGCACTCAAAGTACTAACAGGTGAAGAGGATTGTTCCAGCAGCAGGTACAGTTGACTGTACAGTTCCAAAAAGATTCAAATTCCTAAAGATACTCTTGCAACAAATATCACTTAAAAGAGCATAAAACCTTTGAAAACCATAAATGTGAAGGAGGTGTGATAAACAAGTCATCTGGAAAACTTCTCTGCTTTTTTAAGGATGGCATCAGTGCATCCCTGGCCTCAGGTTTTGATTTTAGTCAACTGAAATGACACCATTAAAAAGCTTCAAAGCTATTTTGAGAAACAAACCTGGAAAAAAAAAGGAAGTTCAAAACGGTCATTTCAAGTCTTCTTCCCAGATGCCTCTAACTCGGGCAAATCTGCATGGCTGCATTGCCTGGGCTCCCATAGAGCTCTGCTGGAGTTAACAAAATTCAGAAATCAAACCTTCACTTTTCATCTCTTTCATGAAGGCTACATTTAGAGAGTCAGAAGGACAGTAAAAATAAGAAAAATCAGTTTCAACACTTCTGTAATGACTTGTTCCAAAACATGGGTTTAGACCACATTTTCTTGGGAATATAAAGTGTTTCTCTTGTGCATTAAAAGCTATATTTCTACAGTTATACTGCTTATAAACCCAATGAGGAAACAACAAACCATGCCTAGTAGGTCTAATTGACACAGACACTGAGCTTTGAAAACACTTTAAAATTTAAAAAAAATAGTCCCAAGAGGCTGCATTTGGCAGCACAGAATCTTAAGGTATACTGAGAAATATGGGGGTTTGTTCCAGGTTTTTCAGCTGATGGATCCATCCTCACTTGTGTCACAAGCGACCATCATACAACATGCAAACATCCGTGGGTCAAATATATCCCTTGCAGTTCTTCAGTGACTCAGTGACACTAAGAACCAATTCAAAGTCCAAATTTTGGATCAAGTTACAATCAGTTCAGTAGAACAATTGTTACAACACGGATTGTTCTTTTGCTGTAAAAATTCTTACAGGATGGAGACAGAAAGAAATAATAATCTTATAATGCCATTAGCTATTCTACACTTTTCAATACATAAAACAGTTTTCTTCCTTTAACAACTTCAGTTATTGTAAAAGCATTAACAAAGTCCCTTTTTGCCAACAAAGACTTCTACTAACTTGCACTGAAGTCACTAAGGGCTGAAACTAATCCAGTAGTTGTCCTTTTTCAAGGCTACGCAAACCACCCCCCAAAATTAACTGCTCCAGCTCAGTAAGATGCCTGTAACACATAATCCCTTTTGCAGGGCTACTCCACCCCATCCAGCAAGACACCAGCATGCTGCTTGCACCTTTGCAGCTGTGCATTCTTGAGGAGGCCAAGTGGATTCTAAAAAGCTTGATAATGTCAAGCTTTACCCATGAAGACAAAATCATCATCCAATTACATCTATACACAAAGCCATAAAATACGAAACACCTTCATTTTGCTCATGTAGTCAAATGAAATAATACTCATCTCTAACGTTAAAATAGGAAGAGTTTTCTTAAGCATCAAAAGAATTTCTTAAGCATCAAAAAAAAAGAAGAAATAAAACAGTTAAGAAAGAAAATTGAATTGAGATTTGGCCTAATAAGATTTCTGTCTCTGTATCAGCTAAGTCCATCTAGAAGAAAAATAAAAATAATAAAAAAAAAAAAAACAGGAAATAGTTCTTATACAGATGGTCTCTCTGTTCTTTAGAAAGCCTGGATTTTAAATTATCATTATGGACAGGAACCAAGCAATAGTTCCTTTAGAGGTCTGAACAGTGGTTCTGACAAGATTTACATAATTTAGACTCCCTTTGGCTATGGCTTCAATCTAAACAGAGCACTTCAGAAACATGACAATACAGTGCAGTACAAACTGTCACCATAATAAAGATAACTCCTTCCAATGGTTGAACAGACAAATTTTGGGCAACAAACAGGCTTTTTGGTTGGGGGATGGGAGGTGTTGCTCAGAGTTGGTTTGTTTTTTAAAAGAAATGTTAACCAACTCACTACCATGAGCTTTCAAGACCAGATTTCCACTAACACACAATTTTTCAGTCGGGGTAGTTTAATGGAAGTCTTAAGGGCACCTGGAACCCTCAATTCTCAGTAAAAATAGTAGCCATATCTAAAAGTCTACCTTTTTGACCTGCCTTAATAAAAAGTTTCCAGTTCCATAAACTAAGCTTAAATACTAATAAGAAACTTTGAGCAACCCTACCACAGCATGCAGTTTTCAGTCTCCACAGTGCCACATTTCTTGCATCCAGTTCTGAATGGCACAAAAGGGTCCAGTTTTAATTCCCACAGCCAACAACCAAAATACTGTATAAAATACAGACACTCGTTCCTTGCAATACTTCCATGTCCCCTGAGTACACAACAGCAATGAAGAGAAGACATTTTGTAGGCAGATGGTAAAGAACTTAGTTATCCACACATATGGAGAGCTCCATCCTTTCATCCTTCTTCTGTATCACTAAAAGCAGTACCACTAAACCCTCTGCGAACCACTAAGGTTTCATCAGTATGACCAGCCACAGTGGGTGGTCATGTGGCCAGAGATGAAAGCTGCGGTACCTCAGATAAACCACGGAGGGTAATCGCTAACCTTGGCTGATTCAACACACCTCTGAATTTCAAGGTTCCATCTTAGCTGGAAAACCTTCCCCAGAATCAAGGAAGTTGACCAAGAAGTATCTCTCTCCTGCACTTAATGTAAACTTGCCAATTTAAAAGCAAAAAAAAAAAAAGTGTTCTCCAAACTGTATGAATATTTGTGGGGTTTGCACAGTCTTAACCAAAAGGTGTAACAGTAGACAGAGACGAGTCTCCAGATTACAAAAACACCAGGAAACATGTTGAAAAAATGAAGCTTACAAGATTTTCATTTCTCTGGCACAAGGTTTTGCCACATCTTTCAAAAAGGCAAGAAAAAACCACCCTCCTTTCCAGTAGGCAATATTTTCCTTTGAAGATGGGAATCTATTCCCCACTGTTTTGCACAAGAATACCCTACATTCCATCAATGGACACTGAACTAACACAGCTCTGATCTACTGGGTTTGTCCTCCTGAATAATTTCTCTTTACTGTAAAGGATCTCTCTCATTCCTTCATAAAAACAGTATTTCAGAACCTTTCAACAAGAACAGTTTAACTTTGATACTAAACAGCTGGCAGACAAAACCAAACAGAGCAGACAGGCTGTCATATGCAGGCAGTAACCACTTTAATCACCTAATTACAGGAGTTCTTAATTCACACAATTGCAAATTTTATGGCCATTGCACCTTCATTACTTGTATTATGGTCAACAAAAACACCACAACCCATCAATGAAGAGTTACCAGCAAAATTTACAACTCCTGTAAGTTTAGCATCTCAATTTTAATACCCAAGCAAATAAATACTATCAAAAGTGAGTTCTTTTCATTTAAAGATTTTAACATTGATATAGTTCAAAGGACAGACTATATCAATGTGGGATGGGGCCAACAACGCAGAGGAATCTGCAATCAAAGCAGAATCTACAGCTTCAGAAAAACTATTTCCAAAGCATGCAATGGTACTACACACACTCCATTTCAAAGGCCACCATGCCACTTACACTCAAGAGCATCATTCAGCTTGTGCCTCTCTGGGAGTTGAAAGCAGACAAGCAGAACACTAAGTTACTGCCAAATGAACAGGGTATTGACCAGTATTGGCTCTTTCCAGTCAGCAAGGTCCTTGTGTACCATTTCACTGCAAGCTTGATGTTGCATAGAGAGAGAAAAGACACTTATCTCACAGCCTCTGCCACTGCTTCTAATGATTTAATCTCACACTTGATTAGCTCATGTGAAGTCTGACCTTAAGAATTGCCTGGTGACAGGGGAAAGTGGAAGAAGATCTCATCTAAAGCAATGACCACAATTTCTCCCTAAGCTTCTGCTTCTCATTAGCTCATCATCTCTGAAAAGTCAAAGGAAATTATTATACTAGATATGCCCATACTGCTGGCAAGGCAAGGATTCAAGAACACGTCCAGTATGTCCCACAATTCAAACTTGGCATATTTGTTGTGCAGCACAGTCAAGCTGTTTCTGCCCCACCACGTTCAGGTCTGGAGCTTCCTCGACAGCTGCACTTCAGCTTGTGAACCCCAACAGGCTGGAGCCTGGGGATTTGCTCAGAATGAGCAGACACACACAGAGGGGCTGAAGACTCTGCCAACAAAACCTGCTCAGCCTTTTTAACACTCTCTCATCTGAAAGTGTGGGTCTTCAAAGCAAGAGCCTCAGGAGAACAGAAGGACCTGAAATAGCCAGTTTCCTGCAGCTGAAAACCTGAAAAACATTCAGCCAGTAATACCCTTAAAATACAAAAAAAAAAAGTACAAGCAATTTCGCATTATTCCATGGTTAAATAATTTATATTTCATTTGTAATATTATACTCCTACTGTGTTTAATGAACAAAATTTTGCTACAGCAGTGATTGCCTGTCTGATGTCTTTTAAAGTTCTCACACAGCTTTAATCCTCTTTCTAGTCACCTATTTTGTAACTTTGGTCTGGGGAGTAACACAATCATAACATAAATGTAGCCTTATATTCCACACAAACACTCTTTAACAGCAGTCTCAGTCATCTAGTATGTGTTTTCTAAGAGCTTTGGGGATTTTTTAAAATGGTTTTTTTAATAACAGGAAAATTGACATCAAGTACTTATATTTTGCTCTCTTCTGCATAGCAATTCTAATTTTAATTTCTGTTATTTCATGTTATAATTTTCAAGTGTTGCACTAAACTGTATTACAGAAAAGCTGAAATAGCAAGCATCGGTGTCTGGCATCAGGGACACACAGTCACATCCAAATTCCTAAAACACTTCAGATACCTTAGGGTGCCAGGTGTTTATGTAGCCAACAGAGGTTAAAAACAGAGACTAAGTTTCAGTAAGCCACTCCATCTACTAACAGACTTGAAAATTACAACATGTTAGACTGATTTAAAAACAAGTAATTTTATTTACAATAAAATCTAATAAAACCCCACAGTCTATTAAAACAATCTAGTACATTACTGGTGTTGAAATTATACTAAAAACCTCTGAATAAGATCAGAGGAGTTTTGATGGCTCCTGATCTCAGTATTAAGCCACATGTATAGTGTTCAAGACTCAACTGTTTCAAGTCTCTGACTCAGACGCACATCAGAAAACTAAAACCCAAACACAGTTCCTTCTAACCAAGTGAGAAGCCTCAACATCCCAAACTATTTTTCAGGGCTCAAATACAAGGTGAGTTAGAAATCTTCTACCTCTATTTTTATTTTTTGAATAGGTGTTTATGCAGAACAATACTGAAAGCAGCACCTGGTCTATTATTTTAAGAGATCTTCTCAAGATTATCAGTGGGGTATGTTAAGTGATATCTAGCCAAAGATAACAGGACAGTATTACCCCTTACCACACTATGATAGACAATCATATCAGAATCATAGAATGTTGAGGGGTTGGAATGGACCTTTAAAATCATCCAGCCCCAATCCCCCCCAGGCCATGGGCAGGGACACCTCCCACTAGACCAGGTAGCTCAAGGCCTTGCCTCACCTGGCTTTGAGCACTGCCAGGACTGCAGGAACCACAACCACCCGGGGCAACCTGTTCCAGTGCCTCATGATCCTCGCAGTAAAGAATTCCTCCCATATATCCAACCTAAATTTCCCCTCTTTCAGTTTGTACCAACTACTCCTTGTCCCATCACCACAGTTCCTGATGAAGAGTCCCTCTCCAGCTTCCCTGTAAGCCCCTTCAGATACTTTAAGGTTGCTATCAGGTCTTCCTGGAGCCTTCTCTTCTCCAGCCTGAACAGCTCCAATTTTGTCAGCCTGTCTTCACAGGAGAGGTGCTCCATTCCCTTTATCACCTTCGTGGCCCTCCTCTGGACTTGCTCCATGTTCCATGTTCTTCTGATGCTGGGAGCCCCAGAGCTGGATGCAGTATTCCAGGTGGAGTCTCACATGAGGGGGCAGAATCCCCCACATTGCCCGGTCCTGTTGAGTTTCTCATCAACAATCACCCCCAAGCCTTTCCCCACAGGGCAGCTCTCAGTCACTTCTCTGCCCAGCCTGTAGCTGTGTCTGGGATTGCCATGACCCAGGTGTAGGAATTTGCACTTCACTTTGTTAATATAAATACATCAGAATTTTTAAAGGTAAGGAAACAATCAGATCTTTTCTTCTGGAGTTACTCTTTTGAACTCCCCACTAACAGAGTAGAAATAAAGTATTTTATAAAAACAGGCATCCTTTCTTTACAACGGAAGTACACACAGAAACTCACTGTGAGAAATTTATCACTTCTGAAAGAAAAGCCCATGCAATTCGAGATAGATGAGAACACTTCTCTGACCCAGGTCAGAAAACTTAAACAGACTTAGAATCACAGAATCATTCAGGTTGGAAAAGACCTTTAAGATCACTAAGTTCAACCATTAGCCCAGCACTGCCATGCCCACCACTAAACCACATCCCCCAGCGCCACATCTATACATCTTTTAAATACCCCCAGGGATGGTGAATCAACCACACCCCTGGGCAGCCCATTCCAATGCTGGACAACCCTTTCAGTGAATAAATTTTTCCTCATATTCAATTAAACCACTCCTGGTGCAACTTGCAGCCATCTCCTCTTGTCTTGTTACCTGTAAGCAGAGACTGACATTGCCATTTCAGGTGGTTGTAGAGAGCTCACTTACTGTAATAGTTCCCTGTTTGGAAGGGCTACCAAGGACAAGATGGAACACATTATTTTGGGACCACATACAGTAAAAAAGTGCTTTCATATTCGCAGAAGTTATGAAAAATGAACCAAAGCTCATTTCTTTCACTTGGATTCCCCTTAAGGTTCGGTGCTGCTGAATGCAATAAAACTACCTTTTAAATTTCCATTACATACAGAGGAGAAAAATTAAAAAAGCCACTAGCCTGAAGGAGGTTTTCTTCTAGCCATGCCCACCCTCCCCTCTTCTAGAGACAGGCTTTGCTTATGAGGTACCAACTCTTACAGTGCAGAAAGAGTAGTATCAGTCTTTTCTTCAAATTTTCGCTCTTGTATATGTAATCCTGAATTCTGAATGAACTATTTGGACCAAATAAATGCATGTTTGTTTCCATTTCCTAGTTCTAAGAACAATCCTATCCTAAATGATAGGAGTTAATAAGTATCATATGAATTTGGATAATCATTCTACAAGAAAACATTATAAAGACACTAAAAACCTCCTCTGGAGCTTGCACTTTCAGTATAATAACTTGCACTAGCTTAAAACAAAGGAGAAATCCCTATATTCTTCTCTGGTCTGAACTTGGAACCAAGGGCAGCTCACACCACTGTTGGACAAGTGTGAAATACAGCTTTTTTTCTATCTGAATATAGTTTCCATTCTACTCAAATTATTTGCTCTCTCACTTTAGCAGAGGCTTAATTACAGGAACAGAAGATAGGGATATTTAGGTGTTTTGGCAGACTTAAAAATATCAAGTACGTAATAAACAGTAAAAGTATTGATAAAAGTTTTGACAGGAAACTCAACATGAGCCAACAGTGTGCCCAGGTGGCCAAGAAGGCCAATGGCATCCTGGCCTGGATCAAAAATAGCGTGGCCAGCAGGACCAGGGCAGTGATCCTTCCCCTGTACTCTGTGTTGGTGAGGCCACACCTTGAGTGTTGTGTTCAGTTCTGGGCCCCTCAGTTCAGGAAAGATATTGAGGGGCTGGAGCAGGTCCAGAGAAGAGCCACAAGGCTGGTGAAGGGACTGGAGCACAAGTGCTGTGGGGAGAGGCTGAGGGAGCTGGGGTTGTTTAGCCTGGAGAAGAGGAGGCTCAGAGGTGACCTCAGCACTGTCTAGAACTACCTGAAGGCAAGTTCTAGCCAGGTGGGGGTTGGTCTCTTCTCCCAGGCACTCAGCAATAGGACAAGGGGGCACAGGCTCAAGCTCTGCCAGGGGAAATTGAAGTTGGAGATCAGAAAAAAATTCTTTGCAGAGAGAGTAATCAGGCATTGGAATGGGCTGCCCAGAGAGGTGGTGGATTCCCCATCCCTGGAGATTTTTAAACTGAGATTGGCCGTGGCACTGAGTGCCATGATCTGGTAAATGGAGTGGAGTTGGACCAGGGGTTGGACTTGATGATCTCGGAGGTCTTTTGCAACACAATCGATTCTATGATTCTATGATAATTATTACATATATCGGTGACTTGGTTGGAACTTAACGCAGAAGTTGGGCCTACTGCACATTTTCATTACATTTAGAGTTATTAGCCTTATTTATCTGCAAAAAGAAGACAAGGGGCACAGCTCAGGCACAGCTCAGCTGAATCCCATAGAGGGAGGGCAGAGGAAAGAAAGGACTGCTATTACATTCAAGCAGGAGTCTTTTCACTGCACCAGGTTTTACTGGTTTATTATTAAAACTGACGGAAATGGCCCTGGGATCAGCAATTCATTTCTATGTGCCAGTCTATTATTTGATTTGTATATGTAGATTTCCAGAGATGATTTCCCAGCTATTGTCAAGGCCATTAGAACCATCTTCCTTCACTACAGTGTAGGTCTACTAGCATAGCAATATTCTTATGAATTCAGACAGCTAAATCATGTGCAGAGCTGATTCCTAACACTAGCTATATTATTTCAATTACCTCTTTACAAAGAAAAGATACCTTTTTGTATCCTAGCTAAATCTGTAACTACGTTATGCTCCCCATTTCTTTTTCAGATTTATCCATCCATTCTTCAACTGCAAGGCCCACAGATATAATTAATGAACATCCTTTGAAAGTCTCCTGAAGCAAACGAGTCTTCTTGCACAATGAGAGCACGACCATAACAAATCAAAGTAGACCATCCCTCTTATTATACTCCACTGGTATCTGAAAGTTTAGAGAATAATTCCCCCAAGAACAGATTGGGATACCTAATCTGTGCCTGGGAAACTGCTACCATTTCCATCTGGTCATTTTTAGACTCTCATTTTAATTCTAAAAGAGATTTACTGCAGGAGAAAAGAAGAAAAAAAACAACCACAAAAAAACCCCTCTGAAGGTAAAATTTGCCAGGCTTCAAAACCAAGATAGCTATTATCACATTTTTGGCTAATAATTTTTTATTCTATAGTCCAGGGAACAGTACAAAAGACATATACACATTTGCAGAATCCTTAACCGTGTCCCCTCAATCCTTCCCACAGCCCTCACAAACAGGAAGATTCTTCACTCGGCACATATTCTTCTCTGCTGTTCACCTGTTCTACTGTAAGAAAGAGGATTTAATTCTGAAAAACTACAGGACCCTATGGTCACATATGTTCATTTTAAAGGGAAACTCATTAGCTTCCCTGAATTCATAGAAGCTGCTTCAAAATCACATCAGTATAGTAAAGAGGTTATTTGGGCATTAAAGCAGAGTGGAACACAGGGCAAACCGCACTGTCCCTGGATCAGGTCTGTACAGCAGGGAGGTGGCAGCATCTTCTTGATCTGAGCTACTCAACTCCACAGAAAGCTCAGCACTGCTGCATGAAACAGGACAGAGACCTAACCCAGCAAAGCATATCCCTGACACAAATCAGCATATCAGCTCATTTACCTCATGAAGAACAGGCTGATAAAACAGGTGTTGGGCCAGTCCAGACTAGTGAGCTTGTTTCTATCCAGAAGGATTTTGCTTCATGCAAGGGAAATGGCACTGCTGTGACACAGATAGAACCCAAGTGTCCTCAATGGGAAAGCAAAGCAAAATGAGGACTACATGTGATTTCAAGAACTGAACAAACGTACGCCTCTGGTATTCAACACAACACAAAGCATGTAGATACTTTGTATAGATAAACACTTCAGATAGTTTACATGGGGAAGTATTCATGTTAAACTCAGCAGCTTAAATAAGAGAACTTCAAGTAACTGCCAGTACTAATGAGAAAAAGGCAGAAAAACTATTAGGACTAAAACAACTAACTTGGCCAGTAAATCATCAAGGTACTCTTAAGAAATAGGGACATCTGAAAATGCTTTAATTTTTCTTAAAAAGAGTAAAAAAAACCCCAAACAGTACTCTGCCCTCAGTCAATTACAAATAATAGGTCTTTTAGAAAACTGACTCTAAGCAGCACTTGCCATCAGCATTTTAGAAGCCTCAGCAGAACACAGAATCCCCTATTCCACAATGCCCCAAGAACTACAATGACTGTGGTTTAACTGCACAGCACCTTGAGGGACACAAACAAAAACTTCAAAAAATTCATACTGAAGCATAAAAGCGCCCAGAGCTTGTAGCACTCATTAACATCCTTGGTCTTAAATGGATTATTTTAAGCCATTTATGAACTTGGAGCAAAGAAAAAAGAGTCAATTGCTTTTTAGGACATGTTTTGAAAAATAGTAGAGACTGGCAGGCGTAGGATGAGCTGTGTGCTGGGCTAGTGCACTTCTCAGCCAGGCCCTCAAGGGTATGAGCCAGATCCCAGTTCTGTCACTCACAGAGAAAACACTGAACAGGGAAACTCCGTGGCATTTCCTCACGTACATAAAGAGAGGAACAGAAACTGCTTAGAGCTATGCCATGTGCACCATATATTGTTCTCCTGTAGCAGTAATTTTGGCAGGTTGAACATGCAGTTTGTGATGCCTTCCCAAGTGTTCATGACGCTCCCCTCACACCATGTCCTTACGGGTACACACACGCCTGTGCTCGCACGCACATAAATTCAAATATCTGACTTGAGAAAGCGCCACACCGAGAGGCCACACTTGTTATTTCAGGCAGCCATTTAGCACACAGAGCCAAAGCAGTCTGCTGCATGCTTACAGAACCTCATGGACTAGCTGATCCAGGGCACATAACATCAAATCACTCAGAGCAGAGATGATGATTCCCCCTCTAATGCAATCAACATGCCACAAACTTACGGGGGTACTTGTCAGTGGAACAAACCCCATCTACAGTAGTATATATACAGTAATATATCCAAATCACTGCTTCAATTTAGAACAAAGACTTCTCAAAACAAAACACCTCAGTTCTGAGAAGAATTTACAAATCACTTTTTTTCAGATTTTTAGGATGTTTAAAATCATTTTTTTCACTTTTAAAATCTAGTTGCCATAAAAATTAAACTTTTATTAATTTGTTTGTATCAAGAATTATGAGATGAAGGCAGAAGACATATCTAGAGATTTTACATGTTTTCAATTTCCACATTCTGTTTCTGTGCAGATGGAGTCTTGCTGTGTGCAATGGAACAGATGGGAACAATGCTACAGCCTAAAGACAGGGTAGATCCAGAGTAACTCTTTGGGGGCTATAAATTAAAAAGTACACCACAGCAGAACAGACTGGGAGAAATTGTAAGGTTAGCTTGACTTGCTCATGACACTAAGGATACTACAAATGATAATACAGAAGTTATCTTCAGTCCCACCTGCTCTGCACAAAACACTTGCATACCAAATCTTGAGACTATGAGCTCAAAAGGTGCCTAAAGGAAACAAATTAACCTCATCCATTCCCATCAGCACCAGAGGAATTATTTTTTTTTCTTCTGTCATGTACAACTGCCCTAATTAGAAACATGCAAATGACAAATTTCAAAGAGAGCCACGGAAGTTACAAACAGAATAGGAACTCAGTGAAAGAGAAAACTGATGCAGTTTCCTGACAGTCTATGAAGACTTTACACATTACAGTTACAATATCAGCGGCCTTTGCCTATTATGCCAGAGTCTCATGGGGCATTAACAGATACAGATCTGCTAGCTGAAGTCAAGCTCAACTATTCTAAAACTAATTAAATTCAGTTGCCTTTTTGTCCCCTGACATTTTTTGAGCATTTACAACTTTTGGGTGATGGTAGTTAAAACAATCATAGAATATCCTCAGGTGCAAGAGAATCACAAGGATCAAAGGCCAACACGTGCCTGAGAGCTTTGTCCAAAGGCTCCTTGAACTCTGTCAGGCTTGATGCTGTGACCACTGCCCTGGCGAGCTGTTCCAGTGCCCAGCCATGCTCTGGGTGAAGAACCTCTTTCTAACATCCAACCTAAACCTTCCCTGACAACTTCAGGCCATTCCCTCAGGTCTTGCCACTGGTCACTATAGAGCGAGATCAGTGTCTGCCTCTCCTCCTCCCNTATAGAGCAGAGATCAGTGTCTGCCTCTCCTCCTCCCCTAACTGCAATGAGGTCTCCCCTCAGTCTCCTCTTCTCCAGGCTGAACAGACCAAGTGACCTTGGCCACTCCTCATACAGCTTCCCCTCAAGGCCCTTTACCATCTTCATTGCCCTCCCCTGGACACTCTCTAATGGCTTAATATCTTTCTTATATTGCACTGCCCCAAACTACACACAATATTCCAGCTGAGGCCGCCCCAGTGCAGAGCAGAGCGGGACAATCCCCTCCCTCACCCAGCTGGCGATGCTGTGCCTGATGCCCCCCAGGACACGGCTGGCCCTCCTGGCTGCCAGGGCACTGCTGCTCATATTCAACTTGCCAGCCAGGACCCCCAGGTCCCTTTCTGTGGTGCTGGTCCCCGTATTTCACTCCTTGGTCTACCCATACATCCCAGGTGCAGAATCCATCACGTGTCTTTGCTAAGCTTCACAGAGAGAATAAGCAAGATGAAGGCATCATTGTGTTACTGCTAAGCATACAAAACAATAAAACTAACGCCAAAACTAATAAAAGCTCAAGTTTTTCAAAAATCCATAGTAAAATAAATAAATCCATCTGTTAAAACTACTAACACTAGTCAAAGTGTCACCCAACTGAGCATGCAATTTTTACCTGGTACTGCTGCTGACCTTCAAGAGCAGCCCCACCCATCAATATCAATGTACTTGCTGTTCAATACACCAACAGTACAAAATACTGCTGGCAGTCCACGAGTTGACCTTTTGCTTTCATCTTTCACTATCATTTCTCTATATGGAATACTCTAAGTATATGCTGCTTGCATTCCCAATATTTTTCTCTTTCCAAGTAAAAGCTTTTTCTATGTCCACAAACGAGCATGTTTCATTTATTGGGTTTTCCTCCCACATTTATATTCTTTCACATCATAAGCTGCATACTAATGACTACAGAGTGGTTTATTTATCAGTAACAAAGTTACATATAACAAACACCTACTTACTCATGGCAAGATCAGAGGACGAATTTGGCTTTCCACAGAATATTCCCAAATAAAAATATATCAAATTCAATAGCAAAACCAAAAATGAGTACAGCTGAAGAGACCTAAAGCTACAAAATTATTCCAGAGAGCAGTTGCCAAATTTTCTGTATTGCCAACAACTAATGGTTCTGCCCTAGAAGGATCAAAGACAAAGTACAGAAAGGGGTTTTTAAAAACCAACTCATCCACAAACAGAAGGGGAAGCTGAGTAACAGACATGCAGCAGCATCTCTTCTTTCACTCAATATGTGCATAATTCCTTATAAGAGTTGAGGGGAAATTATTTTATTCTTCCTGGAGTTTCTTCTGCAACACATCGCTCATCTGTGGAAGCTGCAGCTTGTTACCTTCCACAGCTACATACTACCTGCCATTTCTCAAGAGAGATCCATTTATGACTCTGATTCTTTTTTTTTTTTGAGCAACCAGGGGGATTTTGTAAACAATTTATTATTTTGAGAGGTATTTACATGACAGCTGATTCGTATTATGACATTTCTAATGCTTAGCTGAAAATAAAAATTTATGCACTGAGGGGGTTTTTTGTTGTTGTTTTTTTTTTTTCTCAGAGTGCTGAGAGAAACCTGTTCTAGGTGAGAAAACTTCTGCTCTAGCAGAGGCATATGACCTGGAGAGGAGGACCAGCTAAACATTGTATAATCTTTGAAAAACAGCTCAGCATGGAACCTTCATGTAACTAGTTTGTTATTCCACAGGTTTTCTACTTGAGGGAAACTGCTCAAGGCTCCAGAGCAAGGGCAGGTCTTCCAAGGATGCTTCCAGTGGAGGGCTGGTGCATCAAAGGCCTCACCTGCCCAGCGCACCTTCAATCCTGCCCTGTAGGGGAAGGCTTGGGCTATACCCTGATGCACAACCCACTACCCAGTGCTGACAGGCTAGCCAAGGACACTGTAACCTTGAGGCAGCCTGAAAACAGGTAAACAACCTCAAAGCCAGGGAAAAACAGCGTCCAGGCAGCGCCAGCTTCGTATGGCCAGCCACGTGTACACCACCCTTCGTCCAATCAGCGCAGCCATGAGGCCGCATGGACAGACCTCCTAAACCAATCCCAAGGTGTTGTTATTCACATGATCACCGAGGGAAGTTATATCAATCTGTTTGTTCCATAGTGTGTAGAGATGTAGAGAACCAGATTTGGGGATCCCTAAATAAAGTATGCATGTTGTTATTAGAAGCAAGGCATATATCTCTGTGAGAAATCACCTTGACTTCTGTGCCGGACCCAGGGAACTGTCGGGGTGGCTAGCGGGGGCACAATCAGCGATCTCTAGAAGATCCCTTTCCCCAACGCTGCCCCACGGCAGGGAAAACCTCAGGAAACACAATCCAATCCCACAGATAACCTCAAAGCGAACACTTGCTCTCCACAGCCCTTGCTTTCTGGTGCTGAACAAAGCATAATCACAGCCGCCTTCTGTGATTCTCATCCAGACTCCATGGAGGTAAAACAAATTAGCACAACCAAGGAAAAGCAGAACCCAATTGCATTTATACAGCAGGAAACTTCAGCATCTTGAATTTTGTGGCTGATATGAGCAGAATTTTAACACAATTCTGTAATTTCTTTTGATGTAACACTAGCTTTAAATTTTTGAACAAGTTTCTTTTATTGAAAACTAAATTTAGGAGTCCACTAAATTACAGGTCCATCAGCTTTACAGTTGCTGTTAAGAAGTGGAGATTCAATTCCATGCTCTGTATTTAAATTGAAGGAAACTCAAGAGCTTGCTGTAAGTCAACACAAATCTCAGAAAATTCTAGCAGTAAGGCCACTGTTTATACACACAGAATTTGCATTCTTTAAGCAGCAGCAAAAAGAACCCCTCCAAAAAAACAAAACCCCAAAGCAGTAGTTTTGTAGCTGTAGCCCAATATATCCTCAATTTCAAATATTAAGAAATGCCCTACTTAGAAGTGAAAATTAGTGGCATTGTAAGATAAGCTACTGATTTAGCTGGTTTACTGAAAAATCATTAGGCTCAAAAGGTTAAATGGGTGCTAAATTAGGAGCAGATTGTTGAAATTTGATTTAGGAGGCACAGTATTTCTTTGCATGGTGAACGATGACTGGGTGTTAAAGTCATTCAATCTCTTGAACAACCAGAGTCTCCAGTAAAAAGCAATCACAGTTGGTTAATGGAACCATTTTAATGTTTTCCATCCTTACAAAATCCTTTCTAACATACATAAAATATTCCCCACATAAAGTAAATACGAATTTACTTTAATAATGTGGCAATGAATTAGTTCATTATTTTAGTTACTAGCCTTTCTGTCTTGATGAATAGTTAGACAAAATTATAACACACAACAGTAAGAGCGACAAAATATATCAGGTTTAATGGCTTTCCATAAGTTCCAACATAATACTGATATGCCCAGTAACACTGAAATTATGTAGCCCCTAAAACATGGATCACAAGAACAACAAGAAAAAGTGCCACTACAAAATGGGACATTAATACAGCTCAGGCAGAAAAGGGTGTTGGGATGAAAATGGAGCAACTGGACAATACACAAACACAAGAGGAGCTATAGGGGAAAATAAAACCACGAGGCAGATGGAGAACTGGTGTTTTCATACAAAACTGGAAGAAAGAACTGCTTCTCTCCCTAGAAAAAAGGGAAAAAACCCAACAGAAAAATTAAAAGAATGGAACCGGAAGAAACAAAAAGACCTAACTAAACTAACTGTGTTAAATCCCAGGTGAGGCAACCAGACCTAATGAACAGCTGAAACAGATGTTATCCCTCCAACAATTTGACATGAATGAAGCCCAAAGAAAAGGCTAAATAACTTATATACCAGGGTACAAATCCAGTTTGAAGTGTTCAGGAAACACACAACCCTGGCATCTGAAAAAAGGGATCATCAGTCCAACATTTCATACACTGCCAAGTGCTTTCCACATGAAATGCACATTCCCTTTGGAGCTCTTCAGGCTCAGTGCCTTGGACACAGGGGGCTGGAACTGTGGTGCTTCATGAGCATCTCTCCCTCTCAGGCCATTTAATGAAACCAAGTCCACACATGGCAAATGGCATTTCCAGCTCTCATTTAGATAAATCAGGAAGAAAACAAAACAATAAACAGTATCTCCCACTAAAAAAAAAAATTAAATTAAGGGACACCTAAAAGAATGCTACAATGAAGAAATACTTAAGCAGTCACTGCTTCAAAGCTCTGATCATCAGATTCTGGACAGCAGGATCAAACTGGTACAGAGAACACGACCTATTCACCAAGTCAGACCCCACTCAACAATTTATGCAGGTTCTGAAGAACAAAAGGTCACTCACTTCTGTGGAGAGAAGTCAGGGCAATGCTCTTACAAGAGACAGCAGGTGCCCTGCTACCGGTGAGGGAAGAGAATCGTGGAAAGGAAAGCACACACTGTGCACTTTGAAAAAGCACCTTTTGAGACATAATCGCACATATACTCCAATTCCAACTTCGGCAAGCATAGAATCCATAAAAAATATTTATTTGTGTTCTTTTGTATTCATCACCTTTCAAGCTTCGAAATTTTCTCTAGGCATCTTTCTCCACTGACCCTTACTGATCCTCTTACCCTATGTTTTGTATTAACCAACACTATTCCATTCATGTTCATGCCAAACAAAACAAAATATTTTCTAAGTATCCAGTAGTTGTGACTGGTGTTGGAGCATGATTTAGCAGTTTATTCATCCCCCATTTGGGAATCTCAGCTACTGAAGGAGCGCTTCCAGCAGCTGCTGCAACTGTGCCAGACACCGCCCTCACCATCCTCATGTCATGCTATGCACAGCATGGATGCACAGCAGCCTTCATTTCCTGGCAAACAAACCAGTTCTGTTGCTTGGCTTTCAATCAGTGGCAGCAGCAAAGCAGAAGTACCCATAGCACAACTCAATCTATTACTAACGAGCAAGAACAAAAAGAACAAAATGACTAATACCTGAAAAGGCTCAGTCAAGTTTCTACCTTCCTGAGGACTGTAAAGGATAAGCCAAGACCTACCAGAAAACACTATATCACATTCCAGTACTGTGGCAATCCTTAATTAATCCACAACTGCTATCTGTGCAGAAAGAAGTATCTGAAATAATACTTACATTGGTACTGTTGGAACCATCACAACTAGGCACTTCTAAAGAAGTTCTGTTCTGTATTTCATTTGTTTCATCTCCTGAAGGATGTTACTCTACCTTGCTGTTGGCAGTTTGCAATGAAAGATCTTTTTTTCAAGCTAGTGAGATCATAAAGTTGGATGGTAAATGCTTTAAAATGTGCTTTCCCCTCAAAAAAAAAAGGCAGCATAACAGAATTTATCACTATTGTCATTAATCAGCCTAAAAACTTGTCCTGGAAATTTATAAAATAATCCTCTGAGATGTTGCTAATCTAGCCAGCCAAAAATACCAGATTCTTAGCTTGACATAAAAACTTGTCTTTTTAATAATTTCGATACTCATGTTGTTCTTGCCTTACTTTGATCAGACATCTCTCTCATTTATCCTCAATACACTCAAAGTACTGAATGCCATTGAATTTCATCTTTCTGTTCAGTACATATTTTTAATCTTCATAAACAAATTCAGCACATACTTTATTTTCCATTTTCTGCTGCTTTATCATTTAGTCTTATCCTTCAAGAAATAACCTCAAAGCTATTATTTTATCAGTTGTATGACATTTGAAAACAAGTGTTTTAATGATGTCTTTCATCCAGTTAGTTGATTCTCTAACTTTAACATGTTTTGTACTATTGGGACATTTTTCCCACTGAAGAGAATATCTAACATTATTCATTTGCATAAGGTATGTGCACATTTCACTCAGAAATCAATGTAACACACAGAAATGCTGAGTTTAAATTTGAATTATCTCATCTCAAATATGCCACATACTGAGGGCATAACCCTAAAAACCTTAAGTTGACAGTACTCTCACTGAAGGCAAAATGAATAACACATGGGAAGAGTTTGGGGAGCTTTATACCTTATCTGCCTCTCAGTTATTCTAACCTACATTACTGATAGACAAATATGAAATTACACACAAAGTGTAAGTTGATATATTCCTGGCATGAAGTTATTCAATAAACAGATATTCTTTGGTATAGAATTTCAACTAATGAAGCAAGGAGAACTGCACTACAAAACTTTCATCTTAAGAAAGACTACAAGGAAACATAACTGCACATTAACACACATCTCAACCACAGAATCCAATGACACTAAAAAGGATAAAAAACACAAGAGTCCTGTGACACAGTAATTGGTAGCAACAGGAAGGGATAGTGCCAAATAAAATTCATAATAAAGTTCATGGGTGTTATGGGTTTGGCTGATGGGCCTAAATTTGGGCTTTGGAGTTCAGACCAGGCCTGGGATTGTCAGCTGACTTGAGCTGGGCTGGGCTAACTAACAGCTGACTTCTTCTAGCCAATGGTGGTGTATTCCATACCATGTTACAGCATCATCTCAAAAGGGGTAAAATCCAGTGTGTGGGAGTGGCTTAGTCAGTTGTGCCATGGCCAAGGTACAAGCTGAACGTGGTGCAGCTCCTGTCTTGGAGTGGGCCTTGCTCCTGCTGCTGCTGCTACTTGCCTTTTGTTTGAGTTCAGGGAAGTAGAAACATTTTGTTGTTACTCTTTCTGTCTCTTGCTAAGTGTCTTTTAGAATACTCATAGATATAGAGTAACAGACTTTTGTATTAACTGGGGAGTGGGAGGTTATTTCTTGTTATATATAACTTGTATAAGTGTGTGTTATATTGTAGTTTTCTCTCAATTTTCTCTTTTCTGTATAAATACATATAGTTAGTTTCAGCATAAACCTAGTTTGGAGGGTTTTTTCCCCTCCCTCTTCTTCCCTTTTCACCCTGTCTTGGACAGTTGGCATTTTGCCAGCTCAACCCAAGACAATGGGCTGTATTTTCTCATCTTGGTTCAGCTCCATAACTTGAAAGAATTACACTAACAGACACTACTCCATTTAAAATTTTCAAAGAAAAAAGGCATATTGATACTGACAAAGATGCCTAAATTATGTCCTTTACTTCAGCACAAACATTTGCTTAATGGAAAGTTAAACTGAACTAAACTTGAAAAATTGTAAGTTTGCGTAATCTGTATCAACTTTGACTTAGAATATAACATTTCCTTCTGAATAACAGAGCCTACCAAAATAGTCAGAGTTGTGGAATTCCAGAAACACATCCATTCTTTAAATGGCAAATAAAAAAATGCAGTTTTTGTTTCTGAAAGGTAAGTTTTATGTGAAGTACAAAGGACACTTTTTGAATTAAGAAATTCTAAATTACTACTAAAAAACCCCAACAAAACTCATTGCTTTTCACCTACAGGTTTTAGAATTTCACTCCACCAGGTCTCAGCATACATGAGTTGTACCAATTACGGAGAAGTTTCCAAATACAAATTTTCAGCCAGCCTTTTAGAGGCATCCTGACCAACAGAGTGATCAAACCTCAAACTGATTATTGAATTTAAGGGATGTTTCTTTGTCTTCCCTCACTGAGAACCTGAAGCAATTTAAGGAAGCTTACTGAGGTAGGTATATAGAAAGAGCTGCCCAAGACAAAAAACAAATAAATCCAAACAAAAAACAACCAACCCACCCCCAAAACAGACCACAAACACCACTTATACACACAAATCTTCTAAGAAAAACAAAACTCTACTCATTCTTTTCCTTTTTTTACCAGTTAAATACCTCATTTACTCCAGTTTTGTGGAACATTTCACATTAAAATTCTACTTCTTCCCCAGCTGTAAATGTTTGCTTACTTACTGAACTTAAAGACGTTCATATTTAAGAGTGGGAGAAGAAAAAAAGGAAAAGCCTTGCCTCTAATTTCAATTTCTTTCTTTCTAATTTGAAATGGAAAAGGTCAATTACAGCAAAAATGGGGATAATATTAATGCAAGAGAATGAACCAAAATGGGAACACCTGACTCTGAACACTTCTAAAGTTTAATTTGTTTTAAACCACTGCCAAAAAGTAACATTTTTTCCCTTGACATTATTCTCCAATTCCTACTTAAGTGTGCCTTTTATAATTCTGAAAGGCATAACAGCCAGCAATCCATCAAAATGAAAACTGCAGTTTCAGATATTCCATTTTCCTTCTTTACAAGCCACAACAATATTACTTAATAGGCAAGAGCTGGCTTCCTTCAACAGTCTCTGTTCACTTTGGATCAGAAAATACATATCCCTGCACAAGGAGAACATTTGAGTATTTTAAGTTTTCAGACTCCTGCAGGACTGGAAAAAAAGGAGGGGGAGCCAACAACGTTTTAGAATAATACTTCATTGAGGAGATATTTCCCACAGTTCCATATTTCACTGGTTGTTAAAAGGAAAAAAGAAAACCAGCCAACCAAAAAAATCTGCTTTCCTGAAAAACAATAAATATTTGTAAATTCGCCTTGGGGATAACTTTAAGCAATAAACAAAGATCACATAAAAGACTCAATGCCAAACTTTTTTTTTTTGTTAGCTGCACAATGCTAAAAGTCTCATTTAGCTTTAACACAAGAGGTGCCCATCTTCAGATAGGCAGAGTTTTAGTATATATTAAAAGTCCATAGTGATATTTTAATTTTCCCATAGCAATGGAAAGAGGTGTAACAAGTCAAATTTAGAGCTCTTAGGCTGACACCAGCAAGGTTCCATCATTCCATCAAAATGGTATTTTGACCTTGTTGGCAAGTTTCAGTGTGTACCTGCAGGACTGCCCAAAAGGCAGCAGTCCCACTTTAGGTAGGAAAGAGAACTATCATCATTTTTTAGGGGTGGGAACTCTTTCCTGCCAAGGGGACACAGATAGGAGTAACAATATTAAAGGAGTGAAATACAGAATTCAGTGCAAAACTGCCTTGTCTTTGGTGGCCTCTTCCACAGGACAGACACATGAAGTGATAGATCTGTTATAACAGGGTCAACCAGCAATGCTCATTCATGATAAGCAGAGGGCAATGAAGACCATGGAAGCACAGCTGCCAACTCTTTAACAGGAATTTCTAACCTACATAACCTCATTGCTGTTGATTACTTACTTTACCCTGCAGTGTTTACATACAAATCATGCTGCTTTCTTCACAAGAAGCAAGTCCTTGCTTTCAGATTTATGTTTTCCCACACAGTGAGCAGGGAACAACGTTTTAAAATGTGCAACCACAAATATTTGGTTTAGGAATACAGCTGAGCAGTGAAGTGATCCCTATAGAGTCTTTCCATTTTGAGCTTTAGACTCAAAAATTGCCTTCTAAAAGGAAGGTGGAGAATAAGGCATAAAATTAAAAACACCTACTGAGTACACAACGAAGAGATCAAGTAACAAATTAACTGTAGTTCCACCTCAATTTATCTACTTCATATAAATTTAAACATGTACTCAAACCTCTTTGCACCTCCATTCAATACTATGGAATGGGGGTGCAAACATTCAAATTAGCTTGCACATATGCAAAAAATATTATTTGCATTCCCTGTTATTTAAGAGGCAGCTAAAGAAACTGCTTTGAACAATGTTTCCAGATTCTTTCAAGCTTTGGAAGATGACAAAGTCATTAGCATTAGCAGGTCAGACACTTATCCAACTTACTTCCAGAACCAAGAAGAAGGAAACTGAAAACATTTCCCTCTAAACTGAATTAAGTCTGAATTAAGCTTTCAAGTGTGAAAACAGTGACATGGAGGCTAAAAGCATAAACAGTTCACAGATTAGACAAAAAAATACTTGCATCTGCTATGGATTTGGCTGGTGGAAGAGCACAGACATTCAAAAATCAGACTCTCCACAAATAAAGTAAATAAGTAAAAGGCAAATAACACATTCCTGTCTGTGATACTCCTGATCCATGTCTCACACTGCACTAAGACTTCATTCAGCCTGCATGAACACTGAAATAATGTATCACTGAGGAAAAAAGGACAAATTATTAAATAATGTATGAAAGTCCATCCTACCATTTTGGTAGCAACTTTACCCAGGGCAGGAGCAGGCAGGCACAAGGGAACATGACCTATTACCTCACAGAGCAGCAAGACCTGCTGTTCCCAACAGGGACATTCAGATGATTTCAGGCATGAATCTACTTTAAAAGATCAGCACATGACCCCATGTAACTGAAAAGTTAGACTAAAACTGTCAATAAGGACAGAAATACAATACACCAGTGGAACAGAAAGGCACATCTACATACCTCTTAGTTTTTTATTCTCTCTCTCTTCAGCTATTTTCACTTTTTTAAAAAAAGATCTACATTTCCTTATTGCTGCATGCATCTCAAAGATTTAATCAGCTTATTATAAACTTTGGAATTGCTCAAGATAGTTGTACATGACTATTAAAATCATGTTCAGCAAAGTGTAATCTATCATGGCTTTGATAAAACCCAGACCAGGTAACACTGATTACTTACCAGACTATTGTTTAAAAAGTCGTTCTCCTCAAACACAGAAGACCTCATCGGTAAAACCTGGTCATACACTGTACTTATTTCTCTAAAATTCATTCTAAAATGCCAAACAGGTTGGCCTCACTGAATCCCATTATGCTCGTGGACTACACTGACATTAATCCTCAAAATGTCCCATTAGAGTTGAAGTCTGTTTAACCTTTCTGTGTACCTAGCACATACCATAAAAATCAAACACCATCTCAGCTAAATGCAGTTCCACTCACCAATTTTGAAATGGTGGTGTGTGCCTGGCTATTTAAATAATTTTTTTCCTCCTGCCATTTCAGCTTTGTAGCACATCAACAAACCTATTTCACCCAAATAACTCCTGCAAAAAAGGAGAGGAATTGAACAGTTGCAGGTTCTTCATAGTCAGTGGTACATCTACTCAACAAAGCAGTACTGCTGCATCCCATAATTCTGACTCCAGTGAAATCCAACCACTCAGACACAATGTTGTGGTGGTATCTGCAAGGCACTTAACAGAAATAGAATTAATTGCAATCCTCTAAAGAGCTGATCCATTAGCACCAGCATGTGAGGCTGTGAGAAAAAGGAGACATGATGGGTAATGCTGAGGCACATCTTCTCTCATGGGAATACTTCAGAAGGTTTTTATATTAGGAAAGCTTTTATATCCTTCTGAAACAGTACATAGATATCCATTTTCTGTTTCAGGAGCTTTTGTGTTTCACATTTGTTCTACTCCTTACAAATATTACTCTAAAGAAAAGGTCAGCGGCAAAAGTCTACAGATACAGTCAATATCGGGCAGACATTTCAAAGAGCAGAGACAAGCCAAAGTCTAAGGACTTGAGCGAGCCTAGAACAAACCAAAGGCCTGACACAGATGATTTAAAAAAAAAACCAACCAACCAACCAAAAAAAACCCCACACACAAACTACTACCTCCCTCAAAAAAAAAAAAACCAAACAAACCAAAGAAACCTAACACCAAAAGCCACAGAAAACAAAAGTATTCCCAAAAGAAACAGAGAAACCACCAAGGTTTTAGCACTTAAAAATTCTGGCTAAAATAATTTGTAAAATTTCTTCAAAACCCAAACAAACAAATAAAACACCAAATAAAACCAACCAACCAAAAAACCCCAACAAAACAAAACAAACAAAAAAAGAACTTCACATAACCAAACTCTCCCAATCCTAGCAATTATTTTAATGTAGAAGACTTACCATTGTTTCCTTCTTTCTACAAAAGAGAACATGCATGACTTCAGCTACAAATGGTTTGCCCCACCTTTCACTTCTTCTGAACTACTATTAGAGAGGTACAAGAAAGCTCTAAGTATCTTCAAGGGCAAGCTTTTGATCAATTCAAAAAAAGTATTTAACTTACACTAAAAAACTAAAGCCAGGTTAATATCCTGGTCAATCCCTGCTTGTGGCTACCATTACTAATCTTCTACACGCAGGGGCATAACAGTTGATCTCAAATACTTCTAATAAAGAACTCTCCCATACTGGACAAAAAGGAAAAAATTGTAACACAAAATAAAATAAAAGAAAGTTATAAAAATAAAATAATAGGAAGGTAAAGAGCTAACAGGTTTTGTAGAAGTCATGTGTCACAAACCTGCTGGAGTAATCAGAAGCACCGGTGTAGCATACATTAACTGCCTTTTAAAAGTGTTTACAAGGTCCTTGACCAATTGCTTGGAAAAATTAAACTGCAAAGGCATAAAAGGAAAGTATCTTCTATTAATAGATACCCAGGAACAAAGATGTGTATAGTAAGGTGATAACATTTGCTAATGCAAACAGAAGACTAACCTATACTGAAGGTGAAGCCATAGGCTCCCACTATACCCACCAACCAAGTGATAAAACATTGAATCAAATTCAGTACTGTAAAGGAGAGCACTCCAGTCTCTGAATCCCAAGGTCGCGAGTTCGAGTCTCAGTGGGGACCATCCCCTGGCAGTTCAATGTCTCCCTGCCATCCCATCCCGTCACATCTCGGATGCTCAGCAGGGTCAGCCCCGGTTAGTACCGGGTGCTGTGACAGTCCCGAGGACTTCCCTGTCACTGTCCAAGCTTGCTCAGCAGTGGCAAATGGACCTCAGGACTTAAACGGTGGGGCCAGTTCTGTGCACGCTGTGCCTCACCTAAAAAATCCACTGCACAGGCTCGAAGGGCTCATCCATGTGGGGAGAGCCCTTCCCAAATCTTCGTTCGCGAAGGTTGGCCATTATTATTATTTATTATTATATATGTGCAAACTGTACACATTTGGCAAAACACAACTAGCTTTATAACACTGGACTTAAAATTAAGCTCTCCTCACTCAGCACGTAAGATCTGGTGGCACTATGGAGAATCCAGCTCAGTTCTCAAGGCTGGTCAGAAAAAAGAGTGTGAATAGTAAACTGTGCTCAGTGATGATGCTGCAGAAGAAGGTATCATTTTGCCCTTAACAGTCAGTAGCTGCTTCTCAGCGGATGGAATTGCTCTGAGGATTTCTCCCCAGAGCAGGGAAAGGCTCCCTCTGCTCCCAGCCTGCCTGAGCCCCCGATGCACCACAACCGTGAAGGAAGGATGACCAGAGACCACGAGGTTTGGTGGCAAAAGCAGCAAAGCTTATTTGAACGCCTCGTTTAGATAACCTCAGGCAGAGAAGGTTCTGGAAGGGTGGGCGGTACGAGGCTTCCTATTGGTCAGGGAACATGCAAATAAGGGATCAAGAATAGGCCAACAGAGTAAAGGGGTGGAACGTTACAACAACCAATGATAGAGCAAGGATAACAACCAAACAGAGAACAGGGATAAGAGCCAATGAAGATACAGAACTTTAACCAATGAGGAGAAATGGTGGGAAAAAACCCTGAGGGGATTATGAGAAGAAGAAACTTGGATAGGGGACGACTAAGGGAAAATACAGTAGGGAAGACATGTTTATGATTGCACTTTTTATTACAACACTGATGTTAAGATATCAGTATTAGGGGCACTGCAGTTTGTAGAGTCTGCGTCCTCATAGCCCCAGCATTTGTAGTACTCTTGCTATTTCACAAAACCTATGTCTTCTCCCACAGCAGCCAATAAAATAAATGTGAGGCTAGAACAGCACTACAGCCTTTTTTCTAAATCAGAGGTGCTCATCTTATTCAGGGGAAAAATGAAGATCTAATCTCAGAGCAAAAGATGGGTAAAAAACGCAGCATTTTCTTCTTGGCACAACCAGGAGCCTGAAGCACAGCTGCCCTCCATACTCTCTAGCTCATCTCCTCTTCCCCTTGACATCCCCATGCTGGTATCAAGATGACACAAAGAAGTCACCCTTCATCCCCACAACAAACAGGTCACGGCACCTGAGTTACAGTCAGTCCCTCAAAAGGAGTAAAACAGCACCAGCCAATCAGGATGACCAGGATGCAACGTAAAGAGCAGCACCCTGATGCATGTATAAATGCACCATCCCATCTCCCTTCTGCTAAACACAACCCTCACTAATGAGTATATGGTGGGGAAAGCTCAGATCAGCCAGATCATCTCCTTTAATGGTGCAGTGGGCCCCACCCACGAGCTCCTTGGGCTGGCTGCCATCAGTCACTTTGTAGCTGCAAGATGTCTAGCTGGACAGACTCCTCTGGCTTCTCTTCTTCGCTCATCATCCAGCTCATAAAAGTCTAAAGCGAAGTTAATCAGCAGCCCCTGGCTTTAAAATCCTGCTTTAGGCCAAGCATAAAAGCAAGTTTTTCCCTCAGTGAATTACTTCAGTAGAGTGTTTTCCTTAGGATTAGTTAACATTAATGTAAGATGTTCATTTGGCTGGTAACCTAAAACTATTATCTGAAGAGATTGCTGCTGCCATCTACTGACAGCTTCCATTTCAAACAAAATTTAAAGCAACTTAAACCCAGTTTATATTCTAAAATGAGACAAACTGATGCAATAGAAAATCCCAGCCTGCACGAACTGGCAGCCAAGCTCCATTACCTATCCAACAGGATAATGGAGCATGAATAATACCTCATATCAGGCACAGATCCCTTCCAGTGAAGGAAAAGTTTAGCAACAGCATCCCGACAAACTGGTGTATCACCATAAACAGAAGAAATGTGATGCAAGCAATTTTTTTGTTTATTTGCTTTTTAAATGAAAAGTAGGGAGTTCTTCCTTTGAGTACTGATCACTCAGCACTGAAGAAATGTAGGTATACCAATGAAAGTTGAAAATGAACTTTCTTTCACTGCACATTCTCTTCAAGTAATATCCCAGCTCAGATTAACACAATGAAAAGAGCCAGTTCTGTGCTCGATTTGATATGGTTTTATCATCCTAAGGGGTTCTTCACTGGACTGTAACTGAAATGGTTTCACAGGCCAAGCAGCTCTCCCAGGTACAGCTCATACCAACTTCAAAACTCAAACATTTCCATGATTCCTGTCAGTCCAGATTCACAGAATGCAGCACCTTAATACAATGGTATTATTAGTCCTCTTCCATCCCTAGGTTTCTTTCATGTGTTAAGAGCTAATACTCAATGAGATAAATGCCAAGTATTTTAGTTGCCATCTACTCAGCTACAGACTGCTACCCATTTTCTGCTCAGTGCTTGCACACAGCATTTCAAAACCCTTCTTGTTTCTAATACAGACATCAGGTCTGCTCTACCCAAAACCAGGCAGCTGTTACAGTCACCTCTAAAATACATAGCTTGCATTGCAAAAACTGTCACCCAAGTCTCCCAAAATAGCTGTGGACGCCAATAGAGTCCTGATCTTGCAAACTTAGCTCAAACAGTGAACGTGTACTCAGTCCCAGGACTCTCCCAGGTGAGAAGCTGCTCAACCAAAGAGTCTGCCAGACCCCTCACTCTCTGAGAACCACCACAGGTCTCACTGCAGCACCAAACAGAGCGAGAGCCAGTGAACTAGGACAGAACCACACGGGGATGCTCTATGACCTTTTGTTAAACACAGTTATCTACACAATTATCTAGTATAAACAAGACCGGTGCTTGATTAACATCAATTATGTAATTGTAACACACACAGTTCCACATGTTATGCAATTATAGCACACCAATTGCTGCAGCAATAGCAAAGAACACAAACAACTATTTACAAAAATTAGACCTGGTTAATTCTATTAGATAACACAAATTCAGGGATTTACTCAGATTAGAAGTTTATATATATCACCAGAAGGTTTATGAATGCAGATCAAGGATCACAGGACCCTAGGATATTACCCACTGAACAGATAAAAAAACATTGATGTTAAACCACAAAAAAGCCAGAGTTTACACACCACAGACATGCAAACCCACATCAGACTGCATGAGAGCCATGGAACATTAAAATAAAATGGTATTATCATTATGAACCTCTTGCAACCACTATATATATTACAAAAAATATTTGTAAAGACAGAATTTAGGGGAAGATAATGAGATTATACTTATTAGGAAGTGTCTTGTTTTAGTAATTCCTTGCTGGTTTCACAGAGCTGGGAACACGTGCTGTGTGTGCTGGACACAGCTCAGAACCAGAACTTTAAACAAAACTTAGATGAAGAACAAGTTGGCCACGGGAGAAAATCTTCACCATGAAAACAAAGAGCTTACAAAAAGAAGGACATAAGATACTCCTGCCACAATGAGAGAGTAATGGTCATAAAAACCTAGGAAAATCATTTTTGCAAGAGCGCTAATAGATACAACCAAATGTCTTCTTTCCCAAGGACAGGAGAAGGATATTTCATCAAAGAAAAAGCAAAATTAGATTATCCCAGTCCAGACTGCTAGGTGATGCAGAGCTGCAACGAGTGCTCTGTCTAAAAAAGAATATACAAACACAAAGAGCCAGAATACAAATATTTATGAACATATTCCTGTTGAAAACAATCCTGGAAATGGTAGGAATAGCAGGAAGTGAAGTGATGCTTGCTTCATCCATCAAAAGCAAAGGGAGGGAGAATTTGACAGATGAGATTAAGCAGCTGTTTGATTACCACTGAAATTAAATTCATGGATAGATGCACAGGAAGAGGTCTCCGAAAAGCAAGATGAAAGTGTAGTTTGGATAACCAGGTATTGAGGCAGGTCCAGGTGCAATTTAATCCTGAAGAGTATGCAGTTTAAAGTCACATTTTCTCATACATACTTCAACTCTAAGGACAGCACAGCATTAATCCCTCAAAAGAATAAAATCAACAGAATAAGTTGAGAAGGACTAGAAAAAAGCAGAGGCACAGTCAGAGGGTAAGCTACTGCTGGATGTGACAGTCACACCAACAAGAGATGCTTCTTAGCTCTCATTCAGAAGAGGTTATTCAACTGTTAGTGAAAGACATTCTGTACAGTGCAAGGGACAGCAACAGGACCAGGAAATGCAATGAGTAACATTGTGAACAAAGGAGTAACAGACTTTAGATATCAAATAGAGAAACGGGCACAGCTGGGGCAGCAGGCAGGTCAGGGACAGGTAGGCACAAAGAAATGAAGGAATAAAACATACTTTCACCATAAAGAAGCTAAAGGAAAGGAAAACACAGAACAAGTTAAGCAAGAGATGAAAGCAGATACAGAAGAAAACCAGGAGGTAGAATGGATTATCAAAGCAAGCACAGGTTGTAAGAAAGGTCTGGCCCCAACAGGAGTGGAAGGGAAGAGAGGGCTTTCTCTGTCTGGAGAGCAAGCCACTAAAATCTGGAGGCAGGAAGGAGAAGCAGCAAGGTAAGAATCAGTAGGGCTTGCCAGGATCCTGTTAAGATGGCAAAAGAGAGATATAAAGTCTTTCAGCTCACAGTAAAAAATAGGAGTGAAAAAAATTATTCTCATTACTCATTGGTTGTAAATTGCATTTTCAAGTACTACTGGAAAGCAGTCAGCACAGAGACCTAAGTGGCACTGCACAGACTCTCAGTAACAAAAGCTCAGTGTGCCCTTGCTGCCCCAAGGAGATGTGGCGCTCTGGTATCACTGGGATTGCAGGGGTCTGCAGGGCTCCTAGAACATGTGGGTCTGGGTCAGCACTACAGCTGCCTCAGAGGAACAGCTACGACAGAAACCAAGGGTTATACTTGGCTACTTACTGTCTGCTCCAGCTATTCCAGACAACTTCATGCTCTCCACACTTCTTCATGAGCAGAGTGAAGAGAGCAGCTTCCTCACTCCTAACACTGCACCGGCATTATGTACATCACGCTTAGTGGGGGTTTAAGGCCAGAGTTATTATGATCTTTGTCTGTAGGCAAGAGCATGATATTCATGGTAGTTCCCAATCACAGAATCACAGGCTATTCTGAGTTGGAAGAGACCCACAGGGATCATCGAGTCCAACTCTTAAATCAATGGCCCACGCAGGGGATTGAACCCATGACCTTGGCATTATTGCAACCAAGTTTTAACCAACTGATTAATCAGAGTTCTCTGTGCAGCATTCTACCAGTCTAATATGGCTGAAACCATCAGGAAATCGTGAAAAAAATCTACTATTTAAATTAAGGCATGCAAAAAAAAAGGTATTAAAAATACTTCACAGTATAACACAAGGAAACAAACACATCATAAGTAAGGGACTTCAAATGTGTACCAGACAGCTCACTCGCCTGAATGTACAACTACAGTAACAGGACACAATACACTAATGCAGGTTAAAAGTCCACCTGGCAACATCCCTTCTCTCAACACTACCAAATGCAGTTGAGTTCTTCACTAAACATGCTTGATATTTACACACACCTATATACATGTATATGCACATGTGTGTATTGTCATATACATAGTCATTCCAACAGTAAGAGGACAACTCCCATTCCAGTTAAAAACAGGCAGAAGCACAAGCAACATTGGGGCTGAGAACACTCAGAAACACACAGACTTTTGAACCAAACCTACAGAGACTTTTGAATCATGCAAAGGGTGATATGGCTTCCAGATCTGCCTGTGCCAGTTTTATCATTTTTCTGCTTTCTTCTCCATTTAGCACACTTCCTACTGCAAATCAAAATCTTACCAACACAGCAACAACATATTTCACTCAAACCTACCAGCATGGATTCACTAAGCTGCTTCTCAGATTACAGATATTGCAGAGCATGGTCGTAACCAATATCAAACATGTAGTATATAGTCTAAAATCCCACATCAGCAATCACATTCAATCCCAAAGCAATGCTACATGGTGCAGCAACACTTATTCAGCTGCTCAGACTTCAAACAGACACAGAGCATGCTCTAGAAAATTAAAATCACTGCTGAAAAATGGTTTATAGTAAGTACATCCTTAGCCAGAAGAGACACTTTTATTTCAAGATGCTTTAGAGAGATCACTGACTTACAGAATGCTAAACCACACACATACACAGAAAATTTCATATTTTAATGGACCAGAAAAGGCTCCACAGCTTCAATCTCACTCTAAGAATATTTAAAAGATATCGAATTGGGAAGAAAAATACTAAAATTCTACAGCTATGCTGAAATGCTGAAAATACACTGTGTATGCCTGCCTGATGCAGATAAGATTCACTGATACATTCTCACACTTCTATGGCAGAACTTACATACAACTATGCCATGAAAACCTGAAAAACATTTTTACAGCTGCATTACAATGTAATTCACATCAGAACCTCAGAACTATGTCATCATTCTATTATTTCTACCTTGCACGTGGTCCTTTGGTTATTGATTTATGAGTCAATCTGAAATCTTACTTTCAGGCTTTTCTTGCCACATTACACTTGTGATAAATGCTGTAACAACATAATTTATGTTAATCTTTCACAAACATTACAAGAAAGCTTGTGGTTATTGACAGCACAATCATTTAGGTTTGCTCATTAAACTTGCCTACAAAATCTTAGGCCCAACAACGCATTTGGTTTAAGGAAAGTTAATCCATTACAAGAGAAGTCTCAAAATATTCACCCCCTTTTCCATAACTCTCTGGCGTCAGGTGTATCACAGCACTCCAATGTACCATGTGTAGTGAAGCCCACAGGCTGGGGCTGGCAGAGCTGGAGTTAACTCTGCCCAGAGCAGCCCTGATGGTGCTGTGTTGTGTGTTGGTACCTGGGACAGGTGCTGAGGACAGAGCAGTGTTTTGGCTGTTGCTGAGCATCTCTCTGATATTCCCCCCTCACCAGTGGGGTGGGAACAAAGACAGGACAGCTGACCCAAACTGACCAGTGGGATATATTCCATACCACATGATGCCTGCTCAGCAATAAATGTCAAGAGAAAGGAGAAGGAAAGGGTGTCACTTCTTATTTACATTTGCCTTCGAGAGCAAGCACTATACAAACTGAGGCCCTGCTTCCCAGGAAGCACCCAGACAGCACCTGCTATTGGAAACAGAGACTAAAATCTATTGTTTTCCTTTGTTTCTGCACCCAAAACCTTTGCTTTTGCTTAAACTGTCTTTACCTTGACTCAGAAGTTTTACTCCATCTTATTTTCTCCCCCATGTCGTGCTGAAGAGTGGAATGATAAATAACTGGGGTGGGCAACTGGTGTTCAACCAAGCTCAAACCACCAGAGTCCCATTCCCTCAATATAAATCCTTTGGGTTTAGGGGGTCAGGAAACAAGCACATAGATTCACCACAGTACAAGTGTACCATACAGGTTTGCACTTTGCTACCATAACATTGTTCAGATTAGAGGGGAAGAAAAAAAGCAGACATGTTTTTAATTTTACGTGTGAAATATGACTGATAATTTAAGATACTTTCTGCACTCATAGCAGCTTTCATTTCAATTTTCAATACAGTGATCCATAAACTAAATTCTTTTTAAAAATTTTCATGTTGAAGGAAAATCAATACATCACAAAAATCTTAAAAGGCAACTTTTCAGACACAAAAGAAGAATGAGTTTATTGAGCCAGCACATGGACAAACTGACCTGACAGACTGCAATGGTTACCTCCACAGGATCATTAAACCACAGCCTAAGCAAGATTTACAAAATAGACTCTAATGACTCTCCTAGAGAATCCACTACAGACTATTGATCAAAAATCCATTTTTAAAGAAATTCCTAAATACATATTCAAAAATAAGCAAGAATGTCAAAATGTTTACTCAATAGAACATAATGGGTCCTTTGGAGCTATTACTGAGATTCAAAAACATAATTGTACTTTTTAGTGTATCTTTTTGTGTGTAGACTGCAAAGACATTTAGAAATCTGGTTAAGTATCAGCACTACTATTTGGGAATATTAGCTTAAACATTAGGGAAAATAAAGCATAGATAGCCTTTTTCTTTACATTAGTAGCAATCACTCCAAATTCACCCATATATGGCAGACAACAATTAAGGCTGAAATCCAGCCCTGAATTGGCATGAGAATTAAAAGAGATTGAGAAAGGTCAAAGAAATATGTCTATTTCTTTAATGGAAAGAAAAATACAAAATTATTCTGAAGGACCATGAACAGTAAACAGCAAGAAAATGAAACAACATGACAAAAATATGCACCATTCTTTTGTTTCTGGTTGGGTTTTGCTTGTTTGGGGATTTTTTTCCAAGAAAACTACTGCTATAAATTCTGACCTGTAATTAAACCAAAAACCATTAGACAATAGTGAAATCCCCAAAGAGTTCTGAAATTTCTAATCCAATGTCCCCTCCTATGTAAAAAGGCACATGAATATCTAATACTTCTTATATGCATTAGCAACTGCTGCTGAGCCATCTTTCTCCCCATTTCCCACTCAACATGAGTTCTGGAAGAAAGAAGCCACAGGCTGGAAATGGGTAGAATGCAAGTGAATCAGTAAATAACCCACATGCCACATAGAATCATAGAATGAATTGGGTTGGAAAAGACCTCCAAGATCATCAAGTCCAACCCTTGGTCCAACTCCAGTCCGCTCACCAGATCATGGTAGTTTTAAGCGAGGCACATAACACTAGTCCTCAAATACTATTTTGTATTAGGATGCATAAGAATTGCTCCAACATTAGCCCAATGTCAGACATTTTCTGGAAGTCCTGTCACAAACCAGGTTCCCCAGTCCTGTCACACTGGGCTTCAGGGAGCCCAGTTTCCAACTCTGCCTTCAAAAGCAACACACACTGACTGTTCACAGGATGCAGATACACATCTGCAACTTCCTGGGAAGTGGACACAGAGCCTACACACACCAACCTTCACAAAGGAAGGTGTTAGCAACACAGGGCGCCCACAGGAGATCATACCTGTGGCTGGTTGATCTTGTCAGTCTGACACCCACCCACCTCCTCTATCACTCCCCCTTCTCAACAGGACTGCTGGAGAAAATAAAAAAAAGTGCTCGTGGGTCAAGATGAAGGCAGGGAGGTCACTTGCCAACACCCATCACAGGCAAAATAGGTTCAGCCCAGGTAAAATGAATTTAGTTTACTGCAAAATAAAATTGACTTTGATAGTGGGGAAAAAAAGACAAGAACAAAAGCAGCTTCCTCAAATTCCCTTTATTCTCAAGGCATGACTTCTCTTCTTCCTTTTCAATTCCTCCACCTCCCCCCCCTTCCACACCTCCCAAGTGGCACTGGGAATGGGCCTGTAGTCAGTACCTAAAACAGTTCCTCTCTGCCACTCCTTCCTCCTCATGCTTTTCCCCTGCTCCAGCATGGAGTCCCTCCCATGGCTGCAGACATCACAGAGCTGCTCCAGTGTGAATCCTCTCCATGGGCCACAGTTCCTTTCAGAAGGACCTGCGCTGACATGGGCTGGCCATGGGCTGCAGAGCATTCTCAACACACCCACATGCCCCAGCATGGTCTTCTCCAGGAACTGCAGAGGAATATCTGCTCCTTCACCTGGAGCAGATCCTTCCTCTCCTCAGACTTCAGTGTTTGCAGAGCTGTTTCTCACACTTCCCATGCAGCATTTTGCCCCTTTTTTGAATACAACTTCCCAGAGGCACCACTGGCTTTGCTGACATGCACACCTGTGTCCTGTGGTGGGTGTGAGGCACCTTTCCTTTCTAACAGAGGCCACTCCTGCAGACTCCTCACTGCTATTGCTCTGCCATCTACAACCAATATGATATGGTGGGGAACCTGTCTGGGGGGGAAAAAAGAAACAAAACCCCTCCCTACCCACACCACACAAAACCACACTGAAGGCTACAAAGGAAAGGTTTCACCAACACTACCAAATGCTGGATTGTGCCTCAGGCCTACAAGTAGCTCTACTTAGTCCACTCAAAGTCCAAAATAACAAAGTCCACTGCCAGACCAAGGGAAATAAATGTCCTTAAGGTGCTTAATAGGTAATTCTGCTGCATCCATATATGAAAAAGTAGAAGAGTAAATCACATTTTCTCCCTACACTGAAAATTTACTGCCATAGTACTTAGGATTTACAGCACAGATGAGTGGGGAAGCATCCTCTGCAATTTCAGAGACAAGATTCTTCTTACACAAGCAGCAAAATTTATGTGCATTTGAACTAGAATGAGAGCCTGCCATTACACATTTGTATATGCAGACGTGCACGTGGCTCTGACAGCAGCTAACGAAGAGCAGCAAATCAGTCTTTGCTTCATGACAGTGACTTCTGGAGTTAATTGTTCGGCATTCAGATGGGTTTCCAAAACATCAGAATTACTTTTCTTCCATGTCAAGCCATAAGCCAAGCCAGAGTCCAGAAACAAAAATAGGAACATGGCTTCATCCATGCTGTTTGGGGCACAGTGTTTAGACACTACATCAGTAGCCTACTGAGACCTTCTCTAAGTCAAGTAAAGAGCAGAAAATTGCAACTATGCTTATTAAGCTTAATAACTTTTATCATAAGACTATTGTTCTTTATTATACTGGCAACCTAGCTCCCAAAATTTAAACTGTGATTTCCTATGTCAGGAATCTGTTTCAGATGTGAAATCTGTTCATTTCCAGAATAAGAAAAGGGGAAAAAAACATAGGTACATTGTCTTCTGTCCTCACAGCACACAAATTGCTGTGGTTTTACTTAGCATGCCTATAAATTGCATCTTTTGAAACACTGATATGAGATTCAAGGGAGATCTGTCTTTGTCAAAGAAGCTATCCTTTACAGGATCCAACAGATGATGCCTCTGAAAATGACCATTTTACAAATTCCTAGGATATAAGCTGACTAGGAAGTGCTACATCATTTAGTTTGATCCATTGTAAGCCATTGCCCTTTAATCACTCAGTGGTCTCTGTGCTTGGGTTGTGACATTTTAAAACTACGCACCCACTATATCTCACCACCCTTGGGCTTCACTGGCCAGTCATTCTGTGATCATACACATTTGTCTGACTTCCAAGTTTCTCTCTTACTGTGAATTCCCTCATTAACCAAATTACCTTTCGAAAACACACTGACATTAATCATATCACCAGTCTTTGATGAGCTAAAATTTCTCAAATCTTCTGGTTCCTTCCATAAATTCTGCAAATTTTGAAAACCTCTTTGAACAAGGAAACCAGAATAAGATGCAGTTTTCTAGCACTGACCTAGACATAGAGTGAAAATCACCCACCTATTTAACTGTTTCAGTCACACCAGAGCACTTCAAGGGGAATTCCCATTTATTTACTGCAAGACTAAATTGTTCCTGTTACACAAAATTAATTTGTGTCTTACTCTCCAAGTTTCTCAAAATACAGCTTTGTATTTGAAGAGCCTGAGTGGCTGTAGCAGGTTAGCTGATTTGCTAGTCCAGCTGATATAACCTCATTCCACCTATCCCTCACCTACACATTCAAACAGAAAGACAAAAACAAATCCCACCAAACAAAAAACCCATACCCACCAAATACCAAACTACTATATAGCACATTAACCCAATTACCAATGCTCACTAAACCCTCTAGTATAGTAACATTAATTCTCCAAGTTTGCAGAGCCAAACTGAAAGCTCCATTTGATCTCCTCCTCCTCTCTTCACACTTGCTAAATTGATCAAAATATTTCCTATAACTGTTTAAGGAAACATCAAGGCTCCATGAAAATAGGACACTTGGAGGAACATAGAGTAGAAGAGAGTAGTTAGACATTTCAAGCCCTTCAGTAAAAATAGTTTCTGCAAGTCATACAGCAGAATGATAACGTATGAGGGTGTGAAAGGGGTGGCCATGAGCCTGCTCTCACCTACATAAAGCTTGTCAGACCATTTCCCACCTGGGAGAACACAGCTGTATAAAACCCAAGCCAGAGGAACCTTTATGTCACACTGTCTCATTTTGTTTGCACACATACAGAAATCTCTCACATGCTCCTCAACAGAGCCTGGAAAGCAAACATTGCTTTACAAGTATACCATATGTGCACATTCATCACTACATTAAAATAAGCCATTATATCACACTGAAAACTCTTTCAAACAAAACATAAAATCTATCAAGCAGTACAGTTGTTTCTATCCAACTGCTGGTCCATACAGTATAAAAATATTCCAGAAGCCAATTATAAAATACTTACTGTTAACAGGTAAGCACCTCAAGCTGCAACTTATTCCCTCATTCTTTCCAATCCAGTGCTATTTTCAGGGAACTACAGAAGCATGTCCATAATATCAGACAGAAAGGGCAAGAAAAAGAGCAACTCCTCACTTAGTGCTTGTTCATTCCACAGGATGAGTGGCCTCAACTCCTAATAAAGCCAATGACAAATGAGGGCACTCAGCAGCTCGTGCATGTCAGGGTCAGAACCTCTTTTAACAGGCCCTTCATGTCAGGCATATAAATGCTTTTTACAGCAAAGGAAGAGAGAATAATACAATTTTTTATAACAAATTTAGTTACAAAACCACACTAAAAAATCGTAGGGGTCTGAAATTGCATCCTGAACATTGTCACAATATCTCATTTAGCTGTGAGATTTTGCTTTCATTATTCCAGTGGGTTTGGTGCAGCAAATCCAGACTTAGACCCATGTATGTTATTAGCAGACTCTGGCCATAGACTGTTTATGATTCAGCAAAAGGACATTGATACCATGAAGAATACCTAGTGTTACAGACAGCAAACAATGGATTTTTTTCATCTCCTCTCTTCTAATAATAGTGATTTATTTTTTTGTCCCTAAAAGCACAATGCCAGTGTAGCTATCATGAAAAAGGATTACTCAAGTTCTCACATATTCGACTAGCACATCAAGAAAAGCAGTAGGAAAATGAATTACCTTATTTTTCATTAGAAAAAGCAGATTTCCTTTCAGTCGGCATCATCTCTCCCTCGGTTCTGTATGCAAAGAAGTAAGAGATTAATAAAAACAACCTTTTGTCTTCACACATTAAATGCTTCTCAATAAAGATGCATTAGTTATAAAGGTCAGAAAAAGAAAATCATTAACAACCAAAAAAAGCCAGCTTCACTCAGCGCCTGCCTATGTACAACAAGCTGTTAAATGCCAAATAACTTCCCAGAAGGTTTCTTCTACTCTGCAGCCGAGAGAAGTGGTGACTGCAGCACACACTCAACAGTCTTTGCTCAGCTTTCCTCCCTTCTCCTCACACGGGAGCACAAACAGGCACTTTAGCACGGAATGGCTTTTGCTTCCATCATTTCAGGAGATCAAATATAATCCATGTTAAGACACAAAAACATTTGCTATTCCACTTAGATTAGAACATGCTAAGCTGAATTTACAATTTCCAGAACGTGAAAAAGTGAGGAAAATGAGACCTAAGTCATTCCAGTCACTTTGCTATTACTACTTTGCTACACTTTTTTAAAGTGTTTAACCAGTGGGAATAACAACTTACTTCTGTTTATATACACATGCAGGCATGTAATCAAACTTTTGAGAACAGGGAAGGTTTCAGAACGTCAGGGTCAGTGAATGGGTCAAAAAACTTAAAAAGTTGTTCTTCCATAATCAGATGTTTTTTAACTTTGCCTTTCTTTAAACATGTTTTTATGTGTAGGTACATATAGATACATAATAATGGCCAACCTTCACGAAGGAAGTTTTGGGAAGGGCTCTCCCCACGTGGGTGTTCCCTTCCAGCCTGCACAGTGGATGTTTTAGGTGAGGCACAGCATGCACAGAACTGGCCCCACCGTTTAAGTCCTATGCTGCCGAGCAAGCTTGGACAGTGACAGGGAAGTCCTCAGGACTGTCACAGCACCCAGTACTAACCGAAGCTGACCCTGCTGGGCATCCGAGATGTGACAGGATGGGATGGCAGGGAGGCATTGAACTGCCGGGGGACGGTCCCACTGAGACTCAAACTCGCGACCTTGGAATTCAGAGATTGGAGTGCTCTCCATTACACCACGGGACCACCCCATATAGATAGATACATAAACCTATTATAAACATATACAGATCTCAGGGACAAATGTGATGTCTTCAGAGATCATTTCTTGAAAGAGGAAGGAATATTTTTTACACAAGATGTATTATTTTTAATTTTTGAGAGGGCACATGAATCCCCATAACTCCAGAGAGCAGCCAACTCCAAACTGATAGGGAGCTGGAAGAACACCTGTACCCTGAGGTCGTGTAATTCTACAGCTGCTTCTGCAAAACTCTTCCACTTCCCTCAATGCTGGTCTCCACTAAAAACATTACGTTGAGCAGAAGGATGTCTTGTTAGGAGTAAATAAATAAAATCCACTTTTCCTCTTGATAATTTCAATTAAGATGTTTCAATGGGCAACATTTGAGAATCAGGGTAGCTTTTTCCCCACAAGAAAGTGGAAGGTTTACACTGACAGGCATTGTAAGACTTACAGAATGACTGTGTTCAGCAATAACAGGACTTTTTTAGAAAAGGAATTGAACTTCCTGGATCTTTTCAGACTTAATAAAATGCACAGACAATACAGAAAAGAGCATAACATAAATTGATGCACAGCCACCAACTAAAAATCTAAACATGTTCATCAGATCCAAGTATGTTGCTTTACAGTACAGGAGTCTGCTAAGACTCGATTCCATCCCCCAGAACCCTGTGGGCATCAAAAGGAAGGAAAGATATCACATTCACACTGCAGCTTTTTCTGAGAAAAAGGTATTTTTCTATAGCATTGGGAACCCCAAAGCAGACAGAAGTGAATGATCCCCAAAGCCCCTTGTCCAGGAAGTTTGTTGCACCCTCCACAGGAAGCTCTGGCTATTTATCATTAGAAAATGTATGTAGTGGTTTTACCAGGGCATGTATAATATTTTATGAAAATATGGCACAGAATTTGCACTGGCCCTTACCATATGTTTGGATTTTTTCCTAATAAAATAAAAGTAAATATAATCACAATGAAGATCAACTGGGACAAGTGAAAATAAAACATTTGCTGTTGCTGAAATTATTGTGTTAGGACCGATTTTACAGCTAAACATAAGCTATTTTCTAACAGCTACTGAGGGAATAGACATTTATTCAAGCTTACTGGAAATTGAAAGACATTTAAAATATGATCATAAAAGCCTGAAGAAATCTGAAAAGGAGGTGGGAAGTGAGCCATGGAAAATCTATAATGATAAAAACACAGCTTTCAGAGGTGGGAAGGGCAAGTTCTGAGGAAGTGGACAGCTAATCTTTAAAACAGGGCAACTAGTGACTGGTGACTAGTAATCATAGCAGAAATAAACCCAATCTTTGTTTATAGGAAAAGAATAACAATGTTAAAGACTGTGCACTGTTTCTCAGGCACATGACAGAGAGCTTGAAAACTTGAGCAAACTAAAGAACTAGTTTTAAGTTTTATTATTTAGAAAGGTATTTAGAAGCACTCAAGCATCAGTAATGAAGAAAACTAAAAACAGGGGTATGGGATTAGTGAAACTCAGCCAAACAACTGCAGCAAACATGGCACCAGCCATGGGTAGTTTTCAGCACAAGTCATTTTTACCTATTAATTTTTCATCCCTGACCACTCTGCAAATCCTCAGTTATCCTTCCTTGTCAAAACAACCTGATGGTCCCCTGGCCAGTGAAGCCAGACCTTTAGCACTGAACCTCATGAGGCTGCCAGGGAAGAGGATGAAGATGAGTAAGAGAGGAGGAGCAGAGTGATGATGCTGGGTAACCTGCTGAAGCTGACAAAAACCTAGACAGCAGACAGGAAGGTCAACTGAAACACTGAAAACAAAACAAAAACGAAGAGATGCTGCTGTCCATTGTGATCTCCACTCTGCTGCACACTCCAGACACTGTACTTGGTAACCATAGTGTGTGAGCAACAGGGGAGAACCAAAAGATCTCAGAGGTGACACCCCACACACTTTCTAAGAAAGAAAAGTGTAGTTTCTTTTCAGTGGCTCTAGAACCTCATATAGAAGCTGTAATTTTGAAGAGTATTTCCAGTTTATCAATACCTCTAAAAATATATTTTGGCTATAGGCATAGAAATCACTAGAAAAGCTGAAATATGCATTCAAGGGGCAGGGAGGGGTAGTAGGTAGATTGCCTTGTATTTCCATCTCCTTCACTGGAACAGTAACTAACAAAATACAAAGTGTTAACTATAGAAGTTCACCACATGCTCAGTTATTCGTGTTTTACTATACTGACAGTGATTAGGACACTGATTGCTTCTTTTTTGTTCACAGTATATTCTAACAGTTTTCAATTCTTTTGGAACTTGTTCTTCTGTGTTTTCAGGAAATTAGTTGTATCACCCCCAACAAAAAACAACAACAACAAAAAAACCAACAACAACAAAAAACCCCAAAACCCACAAACAAATAAACCTACAAAAACAAAAATACCAAATACCAAATTACCAACAGCTTTCATTTATTAGAACTATATCTACTGACCTTACTGAAAAAAACCCTATATTTGACACTTGTATAGAAGAGATTTTTTTTTTCTTTCTCAGAAGCCCTTCTCTGTTTATTAAAGTTATTTTAATATTAAGTTACATAGTTGGAGTCTTGACCAGTGGAAGTTTGGACACAAATATTTTTGTCCAAATTGCAGTTAACAGAGCATGATTTCACACTGCTGCAAGGATGAGAACATAAGGCCACAGACACAGTTCTAAAGAGATCCTCCTTTTAATCCCCAAAATATTCCACGCTCTCGATACTTCTGTAAAGGCCTTTCTCAAAAAAAGAATTCTTGGTGACCCTTATACCACCAAGCAACTGACGTTTGTCAGATGGATTTTAATACTCCTACACAGTTTAAAGAATAAAATAAAATAAAAAAGGCACCCAATCTTCAGCACGTGGGCTTCAGAAGCCAGTTTCTGTCCCTAAAATAGAAGACATTGTTCTTCAGAGGACAGCACTGACACCTTTGTCTGGTGAAAAACTACAACTCTTAACAATTCCTCATCAAGTTTCTCTCAACTGTTGAGCTGGAGGAGATGTTACATCTTCTGCACTGTATCTTTCTGTAGGCCCTTTCATTCCTACTGTTACCTTCATATTCACTTTCTTTCCTCAAGTTCATTCCTCAATCAATGACAGCTACTGTGTCCTGTAATTTCCAACAGCTGTACCACAGCCAATTCCAACAGCACTACAACAGTGAAAGCAGACCAAACGTACCATTACTTGTACATATGAAAAATGCCAGGGTCAAAAATATGACATTATGAAGACAAAACTCCAAGTAATTTTTATCTCCTAGGGAGGTTCCACAATTCTATGGAGAACTGCCATAAAGCTAAAAGCTCTGTAGTTTCCCTTTCATTATCAAATACCCTTACAAGCAAGAAACTGAGTATGTGCAAGCAGCCTCAAGACATCATGAAGCAGCAGAAGGTTGCAGCTCCAACTTTTCCATTCATTCCCACACATACAGCTTCTTTCTTGTTTTCCCTTTAGCAGCTAGACTTGACTTCATGCCTTTGACTCCATTTCATAACCTGGTTGAAATTTTAAAATCATAACCTGCCCTGCAGTTTACACCACACCAGGATGCTGCCCTGCCCTAAGTGAGCCACCGACTCCAGGGGAGGCTCCATCCTGCAGGTGCAGCTGGTTGCCAATGCTTTGTGAATTGATAGGCTACAGCTGTGCAAAGATGACTCACACAGCACTTCAAAAAGGATATTTATCATACACTGTAATCTAACTGTAAGAGCACGTTCAGCATTAAAGACCAAATCTGCTGGGGGAGCAGGGAAAGATGCTGCCTGGGCCACACAGCATGAGAGCGCCAGCCACAGTGACCCTTAGAAAAGGTTTAGGAGGGCATACAAGGACTTTGGGACTAGCAACAGGTATATTCCTACTAGCCTCTGTATGCTGAGTGGAATTAATTCCTCATTTTGTTTTATGGCCACAGACTGTATCTTTAGCAAGAGAGCACACAGTGTTTGCAATAGATCTATTTGTTTAAAAAAAAAAAAAGTTTGGCAAGCTAAACAATTTCTGTGGTCTCCACCTGTTGCACTGCCTTGTTACCTGCTGGTCTCCTCTCAGGCAGGTACCCTGCACACCATTCACACAGCTCCTCGGTAGCCTCCTTGTTTTAGACGACACAGTTCTAGAAATTTAACAGCAACCTACTTAGCTGGCTTATGAACAAATCCATTCCAGTCCATGTTATAAACACCTTATAAAATTACCTTAAATAGCATCTTCATCTACATAGAGTTACTCTTGATTGCTTCCATCTCTTTGAGTAGCATGAGGAAAGTCAGAACCTATGAATCTGGTCTGAGATGGAAGAGTCATTGAAAATCATCAATAATTGAATAAAACCTATGCTATCAAAGCAATGAATGTTACCGGGTAAACTCTAATTATGCTTAAATGCAGTAATTACTGTAATGCATGGATATCTGTATTCCACATGGAACTGCAAAACAGAAGGTCAGGGAATGAGAAATTGTAAGCTGCTATTTAAGAAAGCATTTGCTTTCCAGCAAAGGAAAAAAAACAATGTCAGGTAAACACAACATACTGAGCTTCTGGAAAGGCTATTAAAAGGAATAAAGAAACTCCAAGAGGAGATATGCATATTGATTTTGTTATTTTCCCCCTCAAGGGAGATGGTATATATCTCTTGCACTCATCTATCAGTAAAGTAGTAATGGTCTAGAAATTCCTTTTATCACATCTGTGCATCACTTGCTCTGCATATGAGCCATAACACGCAAATCATGGGGGACAGTAAGAATGGTACAGAGCAGTTAAAACCCTTGAGGCAGCAGCTTCAGTACATATCAGCCAGTCCCAGCCTTGAAATGCAGGGCAGCTGGGCCAGCAGAGTTCCCCAGCAATAACAATCAAGGTGTCTGGTCCCTGGAAATTTGCCAGAGAAGCTAAACTTATCTGATAATGTCTGAATGTTATTCAGACCTAAATGGTCTAAGAGATCACGGGATTCAAACTTAGGTTTAACTTAGAAACTCTATGCCCATCCTAAGGTGATCACAACAATAAAAGTAAAGGTAAAGAACCCTGGTAGACAGGTCTGTTTTCAACTGCAGCACTGAGTCTCCTTGAAGGAGCAAAAAGACTTTTTAGCTCAATAATCCATTTCCCTTCTGTCTCCATTTTGTAATAAAGCTGTTAGTCAGGGAAACTACTTAGTCATATACTGCCTTTAAGTGTTTGTCCTAAATACCTTCTTTCCTAGCAGGAGCTCAGATAAATAACTGAAGATAATACCTTTTCTAATACCTGTGGTTCAAGAGACAGGTATTATTTAACACTCATGGCTAGAGAAGAGGCATCCTGAATCTCAAGCCCCTCTCAACATTCTTCCACACACAATCATCACAGCCATAATTTATAAGCATATAACCATATTTATAACCAGGCAATTACTTTGTGAGTGGCCAGGAAAGAAAGGCATCTATGTCCTTGAAAGCAATAATTCTAGACGAGACGACTGTTTCGACAGCTCATGGAGCACAAAATTTATCAAGTTCTCTGGTGGATGTCCTCTGTCTCTGGGCATTTCCAGGTACAGTTTCCATGATCCCTTTGTATGGACAGGGAACAGTCAGAACTATCTGATTCACGTGACACAGAAAAAGAACTACACTGTGTTGTGACTGTTAACCAGCCTTATAGTTGCACATCTTTGATTAATACAATGACAGAAATGCACATCATTTTAGATCCCTTGCAGAGATGTAAGCCCTTCTCAACCTATACATTAATATTAGAAGTCAAACAGAAGTAGGAGCATGTTCAAGTAATCTTACACTACAAGGAAGCTTTATCATGCAAGATAAAATCTTTCATGCCTGCACGTCATTGACTTCAGCACCCAAGACTAGCATGAATAAAAGCTACCCATCAAAACAGTTTGCAACTCATCTCCAACTCTTGCACCCTGCAGGACAGTTACTCAGCCACATTTTATTAGTTTTAGACAACCACTAAGCTGCACCTGTCCAAAGCAGTGAGTGCTGAAGGTCACTAATGCCAGTACAAGAAGAGAGGAACCCCCTTCATGGCTAGACACACTACCCTGAAACAACACTTTCAGCACTGTCTCTTAGGGTTCCAAGCTTTCTTGTAGATCATAAACCCAGATCAACATTAAAGAAATCAGTGCATAATACCTCACAGCTTTCATTGGTACCACATTTAATTCCAGATATTTTAGTAAAGTGTTAAAGTACAAGCTTTTTAATAGTGCAAACTCCTAAATCTCTGAAACAAAGTCAATAAAATTGACTGCCTGATTTCACTAGTTTAGCAATTTCAAAAAGAAAAACACTAGAACTCATGTCTGCAAGCCCTCAGAGACCCTGCCAAATGCATTCTAAATTTCCATTCTCTTCCTTTGAAAAGGTACAATATTTTTAGTTCACATCATTTTGTATTAAGAACTTCTTTAATCTTTGCAACACACAGCACAGGAAACAGCCTTCAAAAGGAGAGGTACAAAATTAGTCCATTGTTTTGTCTTCAAAAATTATATTGTTTTTAAGCAAGGAGATATTGCTAATTCCACACATTGCCTTTTTATTAGGCCATAAAACATGAATAACACACGTTATGCTCCCACACTAAAACTCTGCCTTCTATCCCTGATCTCTCCACAGTGAAACAAAACACCAGATTTTCCATCTTGGACTGAGGAAATAAGAGTACAATACAGGGTCAGCAAAAAGAGTTAACATGTGACAGGAGTTTCAAATAGGCAGATATATTGATATATCTAAATAAGAAGTTCAAAAATCTATTCTGCATTTAAGTTCTACCTTGAAAATCATTAACAGGTGATAAGCTGATTCGTGAAGAAACTCCTGGCTGACAGTTTCAGAGATGGTGTTCCAAAGAAGGTTTCAGGGAACTGCAAAGGCAACCTTAATGTAAAGGGAGAAAACAGTAGGGGAACATTGGTCTTACAAAATAATCTTCTCTTTGGGTTTGGGTTGTTTTTCTTCCTCCCTGAGGAAAGATAACTTAGTATTTAGTGATATTTGGTCTTGCCTATCTACAGAAGATATCTATTGGCAATACAAAGTTATTTCTTTCTGTATGAAGTTAAAGATGTTTATCAGCAGGCTGCACACAGCCAAGCTAACTGATTGTACCCATGGAAAATTTCAGATTATTTCTAACTTCTCGATCTCTTCCCTTCTGTCTTCTGGCTGTCTTATTTCCTTCTAGCAAGGTCAGAGCCAGGGCTGATCATATATTGTTTGCAGTTTACACTCACTCTTTTTAGGCTGCCAGTACTACTGCAATCTATTTGAACAGACTATCACCCTTAACTATTTCAAGAGTTTCTTCCTACCATTTATCAGCCACTGTGGCCTTCCAGAAAAAAAAAAAAGAAAAAAGATTAGGATAAAAAATGACAAGCCTGTGATATTGAGCGAGTTAGTGAGTCACGAAACTTCCTAGGACACCCTTTACTGAGCATTGACAACAAATCTGAAATTTGGTGTGTGTGTGCATGTATAGAGGAAAGGCAACAGAAACATTAAATGATTACCTGTTTTTCCTAATAGTACCAGTGATTATTTCAGGTATATTTTTTGCTGAATCACACACATACCATACTGCAATAACTTCTACATCTCTATCCTCCCTGAGTTTTCAGTTCCATCACCCTTACCTCACTAGGTCCTGAAAAATAACACAGGAGCTCCAGCTGACAAGATTGTCCCTAAGCAGAGCCAGGCTCCTTCTAAGGGAGGCATGACCTTGCACAGCACCACAGAAACCATACAGCACCCTCATTCTCTGCCACTACTGTTTGCAAGTCCCTTTCAAAATCTTAAACCTAAAAAGACTGTAAAAGCAAAGTATCTCCTGGAAAAAAAAAGAGAGAAAAATAAAAGCTGTAAGAGGTGAGCTATTCTATTTGGAGGCAGATAATGAAAAATTAAATCCTGGATTGCCTTGAAGGTATTCCCTTCAGCTGATAAAATAGCAACCACACAGAGCAGCTCCATCTTCCCTTCAGCTGACAGACTCCCTAGTCAAGCAAATTCCTAAATAATTCATGTAGAATCCCAGCATTCAAATGCAATCATTCTGGAGGAAAAAAAGAAGAAAAATATTCTTGCATTTTGCTTCCTCTAAAAGGGGCAATACAAACAAACACTGACTGCAAACAGGTCTAACCTGACACACCCAATGAACAATGTACTCGCAGCTACTGATCCCGATACAACTGAAAACCAGCCCCATGCCAAGGAATTCACTTATCTGTTGTGGAACTTGTCCCACGTGGCTACTGCACCAGGCCAAGCAGAGGATTGGGCAAGGAGGAGTCTGCTGCCTTCCTGAGCCCATCACCTCACTGTGACACCAAGTGCTGGCACTGCAGCTTCCCCCGGGCTGCGCTGAAGCAGCTGCTGACCCGACACAGCACAGGCTCCCGGGGAAAGGCAGCCCTTCTTCACAGCAGCACCAGGGCTGATGGAGCCACACAGTCACCTTAAGGAACTGCCCCTGATGGAGACCTGATCAAGCTGTTCCCTCATCGGGCTAACCACCTGGCTGCAGAAATGCCTGTGACAGCCCAACACAGAGGGCAAAAGTATCTCCCCACAGGTAATCCTTCTGCAGATGACCACGATGTGCCAGTTTAGTATGATGATGTAACTGCAATTCCCCTGGCAGTTCAATGCCTCCCTGCCATCCCATCCCGTCACATCTCGAATGCTCAGCAGGGTCAGCCCCGGTTAGTACCGGGTGCTGTGACAGTCCCGAGGACTTCACTGTCACTGTCCAAGCTCGCTCGGCCATGGCAAATGGACCTCAGGACTTAAACGGTGGGGCCAGTTCTGCGCACGCTGTGCCCCACCTAAAACATCCACTGTGCAGGCTGGAAGGGCACACCCACGTGGGGAGAGCCCTTCCCAAAGCTTCGTTCGCTAAGTTTGGCCATACATACATTTACGTAACTGCAGCCTTAGGACAAAGTTCCTGTCTGAAAGGCTTCAGACATACTCCTTACTCAAGAATATTCCTGGCAAATCAAATTAACCCATGAGCTTTACTCAACTCTCCAACTATACTTTCAAGCAACACTGTCTTCAATTCCTCCTCCTTCCATGTCTGCCGGGGTCAGTGCTGTGCCAGACACGCTGCCTTCCTTCCAAAGGACACAGGCAGCACTGGTATAACCTGAATCATACAATCAATTGGGTTGGAAAAGACCACTGAGATAATCAAGTCCAACCCTTGGTCCAACTCCACTCCATTTACCAGATCATGGCACTCAGTGCCACGGCCAAGCTCACTTTAAAAACCTCCAGGGATGGGGAATCCACCCCCTCTCTGGGCAGCCCATTCCAATGCCTGAGCACTCTCTCTGGAAAGAAGTTTTTTCTGATCTCCAACTTCAATTTGCCCTGGCAGAGCTTGAGCCCGTGCCCCCTTGTCCTATTGCTGAGTGCCTGGGAGAAGAGACCAACCCCCACCTGGCTGGAACTTCCCTTCAGGTAGTTCTAGACAGTGCTGAGGTCACCTCTGAGCCTCCTCTTCTCCAGGCTAAACAACCCCAGCTCCCTCAGCCTCTCCCCACAGGACTTGTGCTCCAGTCCCTTCACCAGCCTTGTTGCTCTTCTCTGGACCCACTCCAGCACCTCAATATCTTTCCTGAACTGAGGGGCCCAGAACTGAACACAACACTCAAGGTGTGGCCTCACCAACGCAGAGTACAGGGGAAGGATCACTGCCCTGGGCCTGCTGGCCATGCTGTTATTGATACAGGACAGGATCCCATTGGCCTTCTTGGCCACCTGGGCACACTGTTGGCTCATGTTGAGCTTCCTGTCAATTAGTCCCCCCAGGTCCCTTTCTGCCTGGCTGCCCTTGGGCTAGCATGACAGTTGGGTTAGGGAAGTCACTTTAAAACCAACATCTGAAAACAAATACCAGAAGATTAAGTCAGTCTTCCACAATCCTCTTTAAAAGCGACTGCATCAACTAATGTTTTGAAGATATCAGCTGCATGGAAATGACTGTAAATAGAAGTTCAGCCACTATCAGGACACCATGGAATCAGAGCGAGTGGACTCCAGGTAAATACCAGCAATTCAGTTGCTACTTATTTACAAATTTACAAACTTACAATACAAAATTGCTGTAGCATGAGTTTGAATGGTCATTTTTACTATAACAGACAAATAACTATACTAAGACTGCAGCTTGTACTCTGTAAGTCAGAAGATTTTATTTTTTTTATCTTAAGAAGTTTTTGGTCCCCAAACAACTTTGAATTTCTTAACCCTTTTTGGTTTGCATCATATCTTAGAAACAAAAAACTCCATCAGCCTTAACATCTATATATAAAAAGAAGAAATTACCACACTGCTGGGAAACCAGTTTATCTCTTCTTCTCCCCATCCTCCAAACTTGTGGTTTCCGGGGCTTATCTAAACTACAAGTATCAAAACCATTTTAACAGCAAATTTGAGACATTTTGCGTTCATTTCAGCTCCAAAACATTCTAGCTATAAAAGATGACTGAGTCAAGCCACCCACAAAATAAAATATAACATAATATCACCTCTTAAGAATAAAGTACTTGGAACAAAATCCCTTTGCTAAGTTCCAGACAGTTCTGGAATTCACTACCATTTTCCTTTTTGGTATTACCAGGAAAGGACTCAGCCCACTTTGCTTAATAGCACCAATGCTGCTTTGACTGTCTTTTTCACACACAGCCTTCATGAAAATAAAATAAGTGCTTTTCCTTCCAGGAATACTTTAACAACTGTGAAGACCCAGCAGAGGCTTTAATTTTACTATCCCACATTTAGGGAGAGACCATGAGCTCTCCTGCTCCTCCACTTTCCACAGCAAAGGATTGCTGGGTTTCCCTCAATTACCTCTAAACTGACAGCAGGAAAGCATGGAAAAGTACGGGAGTTAATATTTGATGATACTTAATATGAATAATTAAAAGTCAACTAAAATACCAGGGGAGAAAAAAATCGTTATCTGAAGTACGTTCCCAAGTTAAATATACTGCTCCTGAAAGTTCACAAATATCTGGTTAAGCACATTTCTAATTAAAGAGCAAGTATCACTGTTAACAACGCAATTGTTGAACAGATAAATCTGGGAAATGGTGACTTGGTGCTGTTATGTTAGGGAAGAACAATAAATCATTTTAACTGTGTCTCAATAACAATGATTCAATTTCTGTATGCAACAGAAGTCTCAGTTCAGCAGAAACTTATGTCATTTGGGGAGGGGAATTTTCAGGAATAGATGTAAAAGAGTTATAGGGAAGAAATGCCCCCAAACTCATGGAACATGAAAACGAGTATGTTTCTGCTTTATTCTGATCTGTCAACTACAGCAAAACCAAGTAATTTATTGTTTCATCAACAACATATCCTCAATTAGCAGATAGGAATAAAATTTATGTATTTTAAAGGATGAATAAGACCTATCAGACAAAAGCTTCACTTTTTGGTTTTTAAACCAAGCTGCTGCTATCCCCCTAAATTCCTCTGAAGTTAAAAAAGGCCAGAAGAAACTAAGAGGTGATACTTTAGAACCACAACTTGAATCCAAAGACAAAGGATGATTCAGAAGATGATCAAGCTCTCCCCAAACACCTGTTTCAATCAAGATTAGGACAACTCAAACTGCACACAAGCACATACACAAGCTCTCCTCCACGGCTTATTCCAAGGCAATCCTTGTGTCTGCTAAATTTTTTGGCTGCAGAAATCACCAGTATTACAACCTGTAAGTGACAGAAACCACCTGGGGGAAGTCAAAAACCTATTAACACCTTCCCATACAGACAGGCAGCTTGGAAAGTATAACACTTCACTCAAGTAAACTTAAATTTTCTGTTCATGAATATCCATCAGTATGCTACCTGTTTTCACTGATATGCAGCTTTTTGCTAGCTGGAAAAAACAGCAAGGAAATACAAAAAAATTGTAAAAAAATAAGCTAAATCTTATTAAAGATATTATTAATTAGGCAATAGAGCCATACATTTAACTGGATTTCTGCATACAGTCATCTACTCTAATGTATGACACTCCACTCTCTTCAGCTAAAAGGGATCACAGGCAAATGTTTTTGCAAATATTTTTTTAAACAACCTTAGTCTAAGAAGTTTGAACTGACAAATACCCTGGGTACATAAACCCCACTAAGAATACATGTTCTTCAGATTAACACCTCATGCAAAGATAAAAATTCACAGCAATAACTTAAAAACAAGGCTGTCACAGTTACATACTAAATACAAAATTCAAGAGTTGGTTTCATAAGATATTTATGCTTCTCAGGTACAGAATTATTTGAGTAAAAAGGCCACGATTTCAGTGGTGTGATACAATTATTACCAAACAGGTATGTCTGAATTAAATGAATGGCTTTGTATTAAACATGAAACATAACCACGATTTTTACTAGAGGCAGGCAAGGGCTGAATGTTTCTGTGATGAAAACTGAAGGTGCACAGTAGTACAAGCCAAGTCCCTTGACACAGAAACTGAGCTTGCCTCAGGATGGGAATAGTTGGCAACAGCCTCTTTTTCATCCATAGTAAAATTGCATCCGATTGCCCAGCCTGGAAAAGCTGCTCAACATCCAGCTGAAGGATTATCACCTACATTTTAATCAGACCTACATGCTTTGAAACATTCTCAGCTCCTAAAAGACCCTCTGGGCAAGAATTAACGGGGAAACTAGCCTGAAGCTGAGAAACAGAACTTAGATGGAGACCAACAAACCCAAAGCACCAAAAGATGAGACTCTGAAAAGGCTGGGGAAAAAAATAATATCCCCTGGAGCTTCAGCTTGCAAAGCTCTGCAGTGATGACAAACAGGCTGTTCCTCAGTCACACTTGTGTTCTTTGCTTTCCTGTCACCCCCTCACAGCGGCAGAGCAGAACACCTAAGGCCTGGCCACAGCCTGCAGGAAGTTTTCCTCCCCAGTGTGGCCATTACCAAGTCCTTGCCATGTATTTGCAGTAGGAAGGTCTCAGAGCCCATGGAGGGGGGCTCCACACAGTAAGCACAGCCTGAGGATGATGCCTTCCAAGTGAAAACAGTGGCTGGACTAAACTCAACCCCAGTCAGCACTGGAGCAGTTGTCAGTGTTACTTGTGACTTAGAGCCAGATCTTAGAGAAAAATATGCCCATACAGACAGAGTGACTGTATAACAGCACAATTAATTCAGCACAAAAATACATTTGAATAATACCATAATGAACTATCTTCCTCCTCCTCACTGCATCATTCCATTTACAATGTCATGGCACTGCTGCAGACGTGCAGTTATTTTGATCTTAACTACATTTGCATACATTAAAAGATGTGAATCTCTTAAGATTTAAATCTTTGAGAATGAATGCTTTCTTTTGTACTGAATAATCAGGAATATTAGATAACTTATGAAACAAAAGTGTTACTCAAGAAAGAATTTTCTAAAGAAATGCAATTCCAGGACATGCTTCTCAAAGTCTGCTTCAAGGCTGCATACTTTGTGCAAAGAGACAATCTGACTAGGACACCATAAAAAGAAGGAAAGTTTGGGGACAGAAAATAAAGGACCAGATATCCCAGTGTACTTTAAAGATGATGGACAGGAGAAGCACCAGCATCAATGTTTATGAACAAAATAGAGACTGAGCATGGCCTGGGAAGAGTCATTACAGCTGGTGGGAAGAGGAAGAAGAGAACATATGCAAAGGATTGTGAAAAGAGAGCCCTGTGTGAGAGCTGCTGGTAGATCTAGAAGGGTAAAGGAGAGGTAAGAAGGCAGCACACCAGAACATCAAGGGCCAGGCCAGAAGGGAATCAGTTGGTCAGATTCACCCACAGCTTCTTTCAATTCCCTAAACAAATCCAGCTATGGTGGCTGGCTTTGTGGACCAGTAAGTCTTTGCAGCTGGTAGAAGGGCATACTTTCTGCAACTGATGTATAACATTAAAACTGCTATTTCAAATAGAACATCAATGGCTTTAGGATTTTTTCCCTCCCATTCTTGAATTTTCAGATTTTAGCCTAAACTACTTGATCCATCTTGCTTCAAGGCAGAAAAGCAATTTGTGCAGGAGTTGAGACAAAGAAGTTTAAGAAACTTAAATTCGCCTGGTAAGAAGCTTTTCCATTCCCCTGAGAACACCTTATAATTTTCAGACTGCAAGCATACCCATGCACATGAACAGTACTGTATAACAGAGTTCCACTTGATTTACCCAGCACAGGTGCTTGTGGTTTCCCATCCCCTCCCCAATTCACTATGGGATATCAGTACCTTACCATGGAGACCAAAAGAAAAATTCCCAAGTGATGAAAAACTGATTTCTTCCTTAATTTCCTTCAGGCAGCAATAGGAGCATGTTAGTTGGAGGATATATGCAGTGCCAAGTTTCTCTGGTTGTTTCTCAGCATCAAATGTCTCTTTTTACTCCTAGCATACAAATTTTTAAAATAAAAAAATAAATCAAAGGAACACTGACATTTTTTATTTTGTTTGGAATGCCACTGAGTTGGCACTTTCTTTGAATGTCCTCAGGAAATATGGCAAAGTTTAACTTCAGCTAAACATTTCTCTTTTGTTTTAAAACACAATTTCCCCACACCCCAGTGGTAACACAGACCCACAAGACTTCTTTATTAAGCTGTTTGCTGTTTATTTGCTTCCTCCAAACCAACTTTGCAGTATTTAATTATTATTATGGATACATCAACTGATTTCTTCTGCTTTACCAATATAAGAAGATTCAACATTTATTTCACTCTAGCAAAAGAGTGTAACATTCATTTTAAAAAATCACTATGTATGGACATGCCCAGACAACTCCCTTGCCATTAGCACAAGTGTCAAGACCAGTCCTATCAGACTCATTCTGCAGGTGGATGGAAGGGGTGTGAAGTCTGGAGGGGTAGAAGGTGAAGAAGGGGAATTATCACTGTCACCTTTTTATTTTTTCTGCTGCTGCTTTTGAAATGTGTGAGAATGAAAGACTGTTCCTAGGATTACCTTTCAAGCACAAAAAAATTACCAAGGGTCAGAAACCTGTCAGTTATAGAACTGTCTGTTTTAAAGGCCTGAAGTCCTATTAAACATTTCTCTTGACATGGAAATGAAAGGTTTAGGACAACTCTTTTTGTAAGTGTTGCAGTGGCATTTCAACTTGATTGCTTTAATTCTCAGAAGAAACTGTTAACAAAAAGTAACTCCTTGTAAAGCTTGAACTATCTCTTCAAAGAGAAAGACAAACTGACTTCAACCAGTTACTTCAAGGTTTCTACTAGACACCAAACAGCCAAAGGAACCCAAAGAGCACACGCTGGACACAGGGTTACTCCAACCACATTAGGAAAACAAACAAACAAAAAAACATCAGAAAGAGCCCTCTGAGTTATCAAACCCACTACTACATGCAACATCAAAATGTAACCTTTTCCCACAACATTTACTATTGAGCTCAAACCTAAAAGCAGCTAGACCACTTTTTCTCTCTCCCTCCCCAGATGAACTTTGTTCCAGCACCTGGCTGGTTTAATGGCAAGAATCTTCTCTAATATTCAAAGTAAATGTCTTAATGTCCAAATTATCCACATTATTATGCCAACACTGACCTTTACCTTACATTTATGTTCTCTTCTTTGCCTTACTAGGAGCGTCAAAAGAAGCCAAGTTTTGGGATTGTTTTTATTTTTTAATTCATACCCTGTAGGGAATAGTTTCCAGTCCTCATAATCCTTCCTTGAACCCATCTCCCAGGAAAATATACAGGACCAAAACCATATACATACTCAAGATATACAAAGTGTGAATTAAAACTACAGTACTCCCATGATTTATTGTCAAATTTTAAAAACTGTTATACCTTTCAACCACTATCTCTTGGCCCTACCTACTGTTATCAGAAACACTTGTGCTCCAGTTGACAAGCATGAATGCAGTTTCTCTCACTACATGCCCAGTAATATTTATCTTTACAACATTACTCTTAGCTGTTTCCAGATCCAACATTGCAGCTACTTCAGAAATCTACCAACACCTCAGTAGTCTCTTAGCACCTTTCACTGAACTGACATCAACCCAAGTGGTTTCTGTTTCACTCACATTGTCTCTAAATTATTAGAGCAATACTCTAACAATATTATATCATGTATTACAGTGCTATTCAATAACTTCTATTTCTAGCTTTCAGTTGTATCCCTAAATATTCATGTTCTGCCTTGACTTCTATGCTATTATCTTACAGCTGTGATACTCAGTCTAACATTCTGCAATTCAGATTATTCCATTGTACACCCTGAGCTCTTGGTATTTGCACAAAACTGTTTTAGCACCTCTTACATTTCAACTAACACAACCTTAACTGCACTGAAAGTTGGCACAGTCATAACCACTGGTTATGTTACCTGACTACTGTTCTCAGAAATATTTATTGCACTTAACTTTTTCTAATAATTGTTTATTGTTTTGTACAGTTGCATCACTTTATCTGCTATGCTATCCTTGGTTTCCTAGCTCTTTTCATGTATACATTACAGAGAAAAAAAAATAGGCATTATGCAAATCTATCACATTTCTCTCTCAAGTTCTTCAGCAAAAGCCTAAAATTCTCAATGCCACCAAGCCTTTTCTCTGGGGATTACAGTTTGATCTCATCTACTGAAAGACTCCTCTTCCAGTAAATGCATTTTAAATGGTCAAAATTTCCAATTCCTTTCTGTAGGAATAGTTCTCAAGTAATACATCTCTTTGTTATGCTGCTACATCTCTTGCTCCCAAGGCCTGGGAGAATTCTTCTCAGTGCCCAGTGAGCCTGCACAGAGCCACACAGCTTCTCCAGCCCACTGCTCTCTTCCAAAAGAAGCCTTCAATACTTCTGCTGCCTGCAGAAACATCTGCAATTACCCTCCATTAGCCAGATTTCTTTTCAGCCTGTTTTTTTGAGAGCTTCAAGCTTCACTGGTATACAGAACACACAGGTAATATTGAAGTGGATTTACCATTTTGTCCAGCACATCTGTAACCTCACCATTTTATGTATGTCCACTCTACATTCCACCACTGTGGCAAAGACTTACGTGACCTCCAGTCTCAAGGCTTTTGGTCTATGACAAAGCAACACAATAAACAAAATAGGTTAGCAGGCTTGGAAAAGAAGCTCACTGCAACTTTGCATTTCTTTCACCTTCTCCCACTCCCAAACTAAAATAGGTCATAACCTTCACCACCATGGGTAACATGGAGATTCTAGTGACTCACCTTCTAACTATTACTAAGAGGGGTGAGGGTAATTCTTAAGTATCCAAAAAAGTTACTAATCCTACTCCTCTAGTTCTGAAAAATCCAAGTCTCCAACTAGAAACTGGAGCCAGTAAACATTCAAACTGGGAATGGGCTTCAGCCACAGAAACACTGTGTGGCACTAGTTCTGTATTCACAGCACAGCAAAGCAGTTGCAACTGGCAGAGCCTCAGTGGTACCACCACGGTGAGGAGGCTCTGAATCTCAGACAGGGGCTTGTCACTTTTCTTAAGCAACAAAAAAGGAAATCATGACAAAGTGTGAAGGCAGCAGCCACAAATCACTACTTCCATACTCCTCACATGTAAAATGAAGTCAGAAGCAATTTAGAATAAGAAACAATAGACAGCACTATCCCTGTCACTGGTAGATACTGACAGAAAAACAAGCTCTACTTACTAAAAGACAATGTGAAATGAAACAAACACATGTAAGTAGTAAGGACAAAAAGTTGCAGCTTTTCATGGCATAGAACAGAAAAAGTGAATATAGCAATTCTGTTCTGGATCCTTAAGACAGATTTCTAAGTAGTCCACTCAACACTTAAAATTCCATTGTGATTATACTATTTACAAGATGATTGGCTTAAAGTTCAGAAAGTTATGATGGAACACTAACTTTGTTTGGCCTAATTATAAAGTGATGCTACTTTCTTCTGTGAAAAGAACAGCAAATTTTTAGCATGTGTTTTTTAAAGGTATTTGGTCTTCCTGTTTTCCTTAGGAAGCACAAATGTTATTCACACATACTTGAAGTAAACATAAATATTTTCCTCATTTTACATGCCCCTCTGAATCTCAGCAACTTAGTTTGTAATAATATACAACTTTTAAAGGAAGCCTTTCCTTAGAATCTTTTCCCTTAAACTCCTTATTGTATTATCACCATGGAGAAGAGATGGAGCAGTAGTTGGTATACTTTTCTTCTTTCTACTACTATGTGATGTTTAAAAAACGGGCAAAGGCAAGTCAGGTAGTGAGTGGTTGTACATAACCATGAAGGTACAAGTCTGGTTTTTATCGGCACTTGGCTTTATATACAGAGAAGATGCAACAGGAACACTATCAAAACAGCACACGGATTTGATACCAAATGTATTTTGTACCGAATCCAAAGTTTATGGACAAAATTATTTTAGCATTACCCCAAAATAAGCCCTATATTTTTGCCAGAAAGATTAATATATCCAGATCCCTTTATAAAAAACTTTTGAGCCAGGCTATTGGAAATACTGCGTCTGCTCTTTGGGTCCAGATCACATCATAGGAGCTTAAAACCCAAAGTTACAGTTGCATCTTTTACAGTGCTAAAATGCCAGTGTCCATTATCTCCACTTATTTCACAGCATGCAAGAGCTATCCATGTTTTCCCAAAACCTCCTCCATTCTACAGAGAAGAAAAAGCACACAAAAACAAACAGAAAGGCCAGGCATTTTTATAAATTTGCGATGCATCTCTGTCACCACGTCACTCATGAGCAATACAGAAATGCAGTAACTGCTACAAACACAAGAGGGAACACAGCGTTTCTTCCACATGTGCTCAAAGGGCACAACACCAACACTCCCAGGCCATTTCCTGCTCATCAACTCACTCTTTCAAGGATGTTTGGCCCTGCTGCAATCATTAACTTACTTCTCATCTCCTCAACCTCCCTCTTACAGCAGCTATTTCATTTCAGGCACAAGGTAAGCCACAGGTACTTCCCCCTCCCAAAGTCTGAATGACTTGATGGTAACATAATCAGATGTGTCTAGTGAAGCAGGAAGAGCAGGTTCCATGCACACTACACTTTTGTAAAGCTAAAATAATAATTTTACTAGTAATTTACAATTAGTTTCCAAATGATATTTCAGCAAATGACAGAGCTCAGTTAGACTTACCATATCCACCTGGAGACACACACACACATATATACACACACTTCTTACTAACAGTCTTGCTTCCTGTAATTTTTAAGCATCTTGGTATTTTTAATCCACCTTGACATCCCAGCTACATTTATAATACACAGGTCAGCAAACTTCTGGTCTGGCTTAGACTAGCTTTTCTTTATTATTGATTCCTTTAGTATTCAAGGAACTTTTTTCTCCCAATCCAGTTGCAACTCTGAGGTTACTTTGAAGACAAACTTGGCAACCTGCATTTCACACAAATGATAAAAAGATGAGGTTCCACCCTGACTGCTCCCAGTTCTCTATCCAGAACCAGGATGTACTCCAATCTCGTTCACTGCAGGAAGTACTAGAAAGCCAAAAGCTAGCCCATAAAGAAACTGCATGCCTGAATTGATGGGATTAAAGGAGAAATTACTTCCTGAAAACCTAAAGTAGGATTGATCATATAAAGGATAAGTAGGATATATAAACACACATGATACCTAAATTAATCCGTCTGGGATAAAGAGACTGACTCACTGATAGGACTTCCAGGTAGTATTAGATAAATGACTGAAAAATCTTTCTGGGTTTAGCCTGGGATTAGACAGCAGGTAGCCCTCAGTATTCCTGATTGCATCTGTATTTTTTCAGACACAATAGGAACTAATTTGTATCAACATACAACTTTTTAATTATTAATTGTAATAGACTTTTTTAAACACTGAACAACCTATTCAACTGCAAATGGCCCTTGGGCCAAAGAGAGAAAGTCTGGGCTCTAGATATGCATCCTTAAATGGAAGCTAATAAGGAAATCTGGTAGATTTAAACTTACTAATCACGTTATCAGGTTTTTAATGTATTACAGCAATTTCTAGCACTGCCTATAGAGGATAAGAGAATGGTATATCCTCAGAGGACAGGAAATACTAAGGCATTAAGTTCTGCTATTGAAGAAGAGAAGAAAAAGACAAGCTACTCCCAAAATAATAGATAAGGAAAGATATTAATCCAGTGCTCTCTTTAGGGACGCAAACCCAAAGAGCTCCTAGGAAAAATAAAAGAACAGAAATAATGAAAAGTTTATTTACAAATACACAAATCCATACTTTCTAACTTAGGAGATTCATTAAGAAGATCTCAAGATTTCTTTCTCAGCAAATCTCTGTAGATGGAAATGGGACCAAAACCTGCATACTGTGCGGTTTATTGTTGCTGGGCTTTTTGTTTTATGCAAATTAAGAAGGGGAAAAAAACAGGGATGGGGATAACACTAAAGGACCAGGCATTGTGTGAATACAAACATCTAACAAGTAAATCCAACATCATGCTGCAATAGACACTTACAGCTATTTTGAAAGGTTTGTATTGATGAAGAACTAATATTAACACTATTAACAGTCCTTTCAGAGCTTGCTTCAACTTTCAGAGCTAGCTTTTTCATATCATAGGGGGCCACACATATAGGTCATAATTCTCTTTATATTACTACATACAACATAAAGCCTATATTCCAATGATTGCTTCTAAGGCCAAATAGTTTTGAGACATCTTTATGAGCCAGGAGCAGCCCAAGCACAGAAACAAAACAATGTATACATATACAATACTAATATAATAATAATAGCCAAGAATAACTTCTAATGGAAAAATAATTACAACCAGCTATCATACCTGAGCCTAGTGTGCCAGGGCACTGTCTTCAAAAACTCCTGTTGATTGCTTCTGATTTTTCCTCTCTTCCCTGAAATTTTAATTTTCAACACAGCTTACTGTTTCCCTCAAACAGGCTGCGTTGGATTTCGCAGTAACACTCCTAAACTGCAGTCCTTCTAGTTGCCACTCCTCCCTACTCGGGGAAGGAACCACCCCCACGGCAAGAGGACCAAAATAGAGCTGTGCTGATCCTCAACACCTGCTACTCAACACAAATGAGCACTGGTATCAACACAAACGGGAACACCTGGCTGAGAGTAGTGACAGCCAGAACATCAGTTGCTTCTGCTGCCCAGCACCAACACCACAACAAACCAGTCAGGATAGCAACTTCACCAGTCACTGCAGCAACACACAGCACAGCCCTTCATCTACTTTCCACTCCTGTTTCTCATCCTCTTGTACTAAGCCAAGGGACAGGGATCTCAGGATGTGCAGTAATATAACTTGGATTTAATGTCTCTATGTTCCCTTTAAACACAGATGAATCATAATCCCTAAAGGTTATGGTTTTCCATACTTGCAAGACCGCTCCTGATGGGATTAATTCTTGTAACAGCATAGCTGATCACCACCATTAAGCAAATACAAAAAACACATAATCAAGCAAATGAATGTATGCAAATAAACAATTTCCTAAGATCTGAAGGGACTTGGTGCTATGTCTAGAGAATGGCACAGTTTTATTTCTTAGCCTAAAATTTAAGCAAAGCATTCAAAAACGAATTCCTATTCCTGGAGTACTGATTATCTAAGACCAGCTGCCTCAGTGTCTATGTTGTTTTCTGCTGCCAATCTTCTCCAGCCACGTTCCCCTTAGGAGAGCACCTAATCTGCCCCACTGAGTCCGATTACAGACTAGACATGGCTAACTATAGACTGGTGTCATCCTGTTGGCAACAAAATAAATCATTCCTCAGCAGAGCTCTTTACAAGGCTCTGTGTTCCTGAAAACCTTGGTAAATAAAACAGGCCCTGGAAATCACAGATAGATGGATGTTAGTGCTCGAATCCTGCAAGTGCTTTTCCTTTCTATCCCTGATCACTCCATCAGTGACTGTACAACTTCAATCCACTTTTGCTTCTTTACATCACAGTTAGCCACCACACACATTCGGGTTAAGTAGGAAAAGAAAGGAAAAAAAAAATCCTATGAGTCTTCACATTCAATCAGCCAATGCATGGTAGATGCTCAGAGTAAATGTTTCAGACATATTAGAAAGGCCAATGATACACTTAAACTGTGAGACAGCGACGTCTGCACACTCACTGGACTGCCATGTCCAAGGGACAAAATTCTGGTTCTACACGTTGAGCCTTGCAAGACTCAGTTCCTGGACTCAGATTACAGGCCTCACAGCTTGATTTATTCATTTTCTTCAGGAGTTGTGTGGTGGTTTTAAAGCTGCAAAGACATTAGGTGTGTCTGAACACTCATGCCTTCTAGAAGGAAAGTAATTTTCCATTTCCAGGATGAAAATGGCACTCTAAGTGGTATGGTCTCTCACTTTGATGCAGAAAGCCATTTCTGTACAGATCATCCTGACTGGAAGGATGTGAAGAATGGAATAGCTAACTAGCAAACACTTCTGGTCAGGAGACAGGCAGCACCAGCAATCCATTTTTCTGTTCCTTACACTCCACTGCTGGTACCAACACAAATCAAGCTGAGCTGAATGGATAAAGGAACACAAAGCGACAACTAATCAACTTGATGAAATTTTCTTCAGGAAAAAAATCTCATACCTAAGTATTATTGACAGAAAACACAAAAAACACTGCAGAGAATCAGTCAAACAATTTTAAAATTCCACCTAAAGAAAAAGTGGATGTTTAATTTTGAGAATGTTTCCCACTTAAATTAACATTCTTGATAGAATATTGATGTGGACGTGAGCTACAATTTCATTTACATTTGAAAAATATCTAAAACTAAGATTGTGAGTTAAGTATTTGTTCACTGCTGTAGCAAAATCTGAGGGGGGTACTGAATTGTGTATTGTCATCTCAGCAGTTAGTGGATCAAACACACACACACACCCCTCTCAATGCAAACAGTCTAAGAGCTTTTATGGGCTCATCACTGTGCCCAGGTAGGGCTTCTGGGTATCCACAGCTCCAAAGAGAAGGTGAAAACCTGCTAGTTTCATAGTGGCACAGTGCCCTCTGACACTGGGATGAACATGCATGGCAGCTGGTGCTATGAGTGTAGGCAATGCAGACTTGCCTTTCATTAAGGGCATTAATTATGGCATCCTGGGCACAATCTGACCAGCTCCAAGATACACACCTAGAATTTCCTATGCAGTTGCAGATAAATACTCTTGGTCCTTAATGGTGGCTACTTAGTTCTGTTAAATGACTGCTGCATTTTACCCCAAACATAGTAAAGTTAAAAAAGGAAAAAAAAATCCAGGAATAAAAAAAATCGTGCCTATCCATGTAATAGTTCAAGTATCTGGTTGCACAGCATTTGGAACCATTTCAAAGAGAAGAGGAAAGGAGGGGGGTAGTATCTAAATTCAATATTTCACTTCTCTGTTCTGGGCTAATCCTTAAAAGAATCCATAATGTGGCTGGTAGTAAATTAAACTCTCACCTCAGCAACAAAATGGTCCTACATCTCTCTTTGCCCCAGGGAGAGAGGTGCTGGAAGCCAACCTGAGCACAATTGTGAGAAGCAATTTACCCAAAGCACCTTATGCTTGGACTAATCTGAACAGCACAAGAGACTGTGAGGCATCAGCTCAAAACCAACATAAATTAAAACAATCCCAACTGAGCCTGAAGAGAGAAATGTAACAATTTAATCTTCCACTGCCCCAAAATCCAGTAGTGTGCTTCAGATCTTGCACTCTGGAGATGGTGATCAGTGCTGGGACATCTATTTAATTAACAGAAAAAGAGTCCTGAAGGCAAAACATCTCAGGTTTCACTACCTTGCTCTGCCTCCAGCAGTGCCTGGCCAACTTGTCACAGGAGACAGCTGTGTCACCAGCTGCCATGTAGCAGAGGTGGGACACATTGTTCTAGGACATGGCATACATCTTAAGACCTATCAGAAGCATTTCTGCTGTTCAGTCACACTATCCTAGAGCATTTAAAAAAAAAAAAAANAAAAAAAAAAAAAAGGATAGCTTACCTCCTAATACCTACATTAGAGTAACTGGGTTTCACTGCAACCCTTCCCCACACCTGGCCAGAGCTGAGGTTGTTTCTTTTGAGATCAGATACTGTCTGGCAGTCACTGTGCTGTTTTTCTCACATGGCAGGCGTCACTCAAGATGATTTTATTGAATGCTTTGTTTATTTACTTTGTTTTCACTTGTAAGTCTTCAGGTTAAGTGAAAGGCTAAGTACAGATTCAAGCATGCAGTCTGTATCTATTTAAATATATGTCAAAAATTTGAAATGCTATCATACCAAAATGCTTCTATCAAATTCCTTATCCATAGGAAAGAAAATAAGAAGCCTAGCTTGAGGTTACATTTCAGTCATTAAATAAGCACAGCTCCCACTGACAGCTGCATTCTCTGCCTTTTGATTTCATTTCCATGGATGCTGAGAAAACAATTAATAGATTTGACTGTCAATTTGCATATTAAACTGAAGGAGGAAAACTAACTAAAAAGTGGTTAAAAAAATACAACAGTAAGCTTTGGCCCCTAGGTCATTGTCCCAGAAAAGTATAATTTGCATTTTTTTATGTCATCAGAGGACTCAATCTCACAGTATCAATTCTGCCTCCTTCCTTTGTTGGGTCTGCTCAGCTGTGGCTCAAGGAGCAGAGAGCACCAGTTCCCCAGTGGCTGCTGGCAGATACAGATTCCAGCTCAGACTGCACTTGATATCAACTTAACTTTTGTTGTTGTTACTAAATTATGCCTTTCAGGTAGAGCATTGAGGAAACTTTATTGGGTGACAAGTCATCCAGCACAATAAACACACCGCTGCGATTACAGAACACTCCTATCCCTTCTCTTTCATATGGTGGAGCTCAAGACTCCCTGAAAGGCCGGGCATGCTCTTCTGTCTTTCTCTGTCAGTGGCAGCAAGGGAAAAAAGAACTATTACAAATAAGAACTCACCACCCTCTCATGGCACTGGGCTACTGAACCCAGACTGGGTGGATTCAGTACAGTGCACACAGAGGGGGGTCAAACATGAAAAGCAACTCCCACTTAAGATGACTTTAGCTAAAAAAGCACATGCTGGTGACTACCATTAGATTATCATTTATTTCTTGCCTATCTACAATATATATTTCCAAGCCTTCTGATGTTCTCTGACAATCAAACTTTCATCTGCTGATAAAATAAAACTTTCCATCTAACAAATTATATACCACTAACCATTATTATTATTATCCAAGTGTCTTGTATCCAGTCACCCTTTCCCTGTTGGGTAAGAAATCAGTCTTAGTTTTATAGACTGAGATTGCTTAATTTAGATTACTTATTCCTGTGTTAGATTGAAAAATTACATTCACATGGAAAAGGGTGACTGGATTTTTTTTTAATTAACATTTTGGCTATGACTTGCACAAGACTTTTGATAGCCATGAAGCAATTAATTTGTAGACTACTCAAAATAAATTGCATTTTATTTATAAAGGGTATTACAATTTTAAAATGTTTTACTTCATATTTGAGTTTAATACTTACACAGGCATATGAATATAATTTGAAAACAAAGGACTAGTTTTTATATCCAACTGAGAGGGAGTTTTGTTTGTGCTTTTCTTTTTGAGAAAAAAAACCAACAACAAACAAAGCAAAACAGCTCTCTGTCATGCCCTGAAGTAAACTGCACTTAAGTTTTATAAATAAAAACAAAGATAGAAACTAGTGGAAATACAGAAATGTCATCTTTTCCCTTGTTCTCCCAGCTCTTCTGTCATTTCTCATTTTTCTGAACTAAGACTTTCTCAAACTGCCCAAAGGTTTGTGCAGTTGACTGACTTGCAGCTGCCCTGCTATCACTGCCAAGATCAGACGTATAATGAGACAGTTTAGACAAACTTTGTTACTTTTTATTTGATTTCCTTAGTCTGAAACAACACACGCAACTACACTTGAAGCTTTCGTTTTCTTTCTCTCACCACTGAATTAATAGAACTTGTCAACAAAAAGACTCAAAACTGATAAAGAAATCAATGAAGGCAGCAAAATGAACAAAGAGACTGTCACTTCACCTCCAGCTTTCCAGGCTATCAGTGTCCATCCTTTTAATCCTTACTGAAATATTCTCATCCTAGTCCTTCATACCTACCTCCTACTTAATTATCTCTGGCTGTTGTTATAGGAACTACCTAGTCTTTCTTCCCACAAAGCTATATTTCCAGAATTTCCAAGATAAGCTTTCTCTAGAAAAAAAAACACACTATTCCCACATCTTTACTAGATTATATGGAAAAAAATTACCATTTTTGAGGTAGACATTCCCTACAATGTTGTACCTAAAACACACTTAAATACTTTTATGTATTCCATTTTATAAAAAAAGGACATTTTTCTGCCAGAAACTCTACATTTTTGTGTTGAAAAGACAATAACTAAGTCTCCTGTATTCTGTGTGAAGAATACATTGCATTTTAGATTAAGGCAGAAAACTGCCACTTTTAAAGGCACAAAGAACAAAGAGAAAGAAACGTTGAATGTATTTCAGTATATGGCAATACACAGTTCTACCCAAATCATGAAGGAATACTTAGTGATAGTGTGTTACAGCTAAGGTGAAGAATAGGAAACTGGGCTAGCAAGCATTTAACAGCACAAACAGAAGTGCCTTTGCACCTCAGGAATGGATGCAGAGGGGAACCAAAAGAAATATTCCCAAAATTTTTTTTAAAAAATATATTCAAACCATAACTCCCAGCAAGACTTCGAATAAAACCACCGATGTGTTGAATTTTTAATAAGAATGCAGATTTAAAACTGAAGACCTTAATCGAGATTAATTCCTTGATCTGAACCTTCTGTTCCAGTTAAGTCACCGACTCTGCCCAGCAAAGTGCCCTGCAGAGTGGAATTCTTAGGAGGACACATCTAAGGAGACAGCTCTTCCACTCCGTCCTACTTAGGCACTTCCATGAGTGGAAAACAGAGCTGTACAACACAGTGCCAGGGTCAGAGCAGCACAGGAGCAAGAACTGTGCCAGCCCAGAGCTTAGTGAAGTGTTGACACAGATGACAACTTTAAAGCTTTGTTTTTCAGGATTAAGGTAATTTCAAAAATTATAAATATGGATCTTAATCTAAATTCCTTCCAACTCGGTGTTTATTTAGTTCCAATGTAATGTAACTTCTGGCAGTCACATACAAAGGAAGACTTTATGCCTTATCTCCTAAGCAAAGAGTGATTAATAAGCACCAAAATTTCAAAGGAACTATGAGAGATATCCTACCTATTTCATCCACAAAGATGCCTGTAAGCTATTTCTTATGACACTGAATTAAATATTAATATTCCTTAATATTACTCTTAGCATTAAGAATCCTTGCATGTTAAATCCATTAAATCCACCACTAAAAGTAAGATTGGAAAATTACTTGCAAAATATGTTAGATATGCCCTGTAATAATATGACCTCATCACTCTCTAGAACTACCTGAAGGGAAGTTCCAGCCAGGTGGGGGTTGGTCTCTTCTCCCAGGCACTCAGCAATAGGACAAGGGGGCACGGGCTCAAGCTCTGCCAGGGGAAACTGAAGTTGGAGATCACAAAAAAATTCTTTCCAGAGAGAGTGCTCAGGCATTGGAATGGGCTGCCCAGAGAGGTGGTGGATTCCCCATCCCTGGAGGTTTTTAAACTGAGATTGGCCGTGGCACTGAGTGCCATGATCTGGTAAATGGAGTGGAGTTGGACCAAGGGTTGGACTTGATGATCTCGGAGGTCTTTTCCAACCCAATCAATTCTATGATTCTATGAACGTGAAGTTGAATCTAGCTGCTATTATCAAGAATCACTGTCCCACTGAGCTAGAAGGGGATACACATGTACACACTGACTCAAAACAGCTCCAAAATTATGTCAGAGAGGCACACGGTAGTTGTACAACTGCACACAACAGGGCAAGTGTTAATTTTTATTTAGAAAAGAAAAATCAAATATTTCATGATGAAAAAGTATCAAGTATTTAGGATAAAACAAATTTTTAATAAACCAACTTTTGCACTCCACACTGTTGGTGCATTTTTAAAGCAATGCCCAAGAAAGTTTAGGAAGTTTTCTTTCTAAAATGCTACATTTATAGGCAAAGTATTAGTGTCTGTAGAAAGACTAATAGTTTTCCAACGTATTTCTTTGATAAATGGGTTAACTAAATTAGGATTTTTCTTTTGTTGGGGGGGGGGTGTTTTGATTTTTTTTTGTCGTTATTTTTAATTAAGTTGGTCCCTTGGCTGGAGCAGCCAGAGTTGTTTACCCACAATGGCCGTGAAATTCCCTGTGCTTGATGGTTTAATTATCTCCTCATTGCCTGGTAATTCTTTTAAGGCACTTTTTTTTTTTAATGTGGCATAGCAAACAAAAAGAATCATCTGTCTGTCTTTGTTCAACGTTATTAACTAACTTACACCACGTCCCCTTCTTCACATTTGATGACTTTTAAATTGATGGATTAAATCAGTGCATATTTTAGCGACAGTATAAATGCCACTGCAGTCCATGTCCTATACAAACACCTGCTACCTACAGACATTACAGGGCCTGAATTTTGTTTCCTCCTTTGTTTGCATCACCTCTCAGATGCAGACAATTCTACTGAGAAGAGCAGGATCAGTTACATGCACCTCCCACCTCAGTGCTGGGTCGGGGCTTACACTGTCTGATTCTGTTACTGGTCTGGGTATGATGAGAACAAGGTCTGAAAGCTCTGACTATCCTTCACTGGGCTAGAATGGGAGCAACACTATTTGGACAGAAATAGAACAAGCTGAAAGATCACCACGCATGAAGAAAAGGAAAATCCAGTGTTACCAACAAGTTAGCTGTACTGTGGGAGAGACTTTACAATTTTTCTTCACTAATGAACACTTGTCATTGGGTTCCAAAAAATATCTATATGCACCTTTCATTAAAAACAAAAAAACAAGAACAACAAAAAAAAAGCCCAAATCCCAGACTGCTTAACAGTCTGTAAGGATGGAATCATTTGTCTCCCAAGGAGGCAGTCAAGCTCATCATTTCCTCATATACACAAGAGTTCTCTAAACACAAACAGGAACAAAGTGAACTTTGAGGTAAGATGGAAAGTAGCCAAGTACACAAAGACTTAACTTCATTGTTAAAGATTCAGGGAAGCTGCAGCACTGAGACTGTTTATGGCGTACTCCTTCATTTCCCATCTGGTAGGCAAATTTCTATTAGCCCTGATGTTTCTATGCCTCCCCAGAGGTTCCCTGCTCTGCAGACACAAGCTCTCCCCTAGTCTCTCACTGCTGTTCAACAGAGGCACATCCTACCTTGTCTCTTCAAGGACTCAAAACGCGAGTCTGACCCTCAGTCCATGATTGCTTTCAAGATGGGACCTGTACTTCCCACCAAGAAACCAGCACTTCTGTGTCTCCCTTCACATCCTGTCACTGCTGTGAATTTTCAGAATAAACACATGAGGGTCTAACTTACTGATAGCTTAATTTAGAAATTAAATTTCAAAAATTAAGATTTTTTTTCTTTTTAGAAAACAAAATCCAAAAGCCAAGATCATAGAGAGCTTCCTTGAGCTTCAGCAAGCTCACAGCGCTGCAAATGGGGTCAGAATCTGCTCCATGGCTTAGGGGAGGTGAGAGATGTGTGACATTGCTGACGATACAACAAAGGCTCTTTTGAATTATTTACTACAGCAGAACTAACAAATCATCTGGATGTAAAACTGCAACACTGCTCCAAATACAGAAATGAAAAACTAGAGTCATTAATGACAGGCTGGTATTGTCTTTTAAAATTGCTTAAAAATGTATCTTCTGCTTTGCCTTCAGTATTCCTGCACTTCATAATTCAATTTTCACAAAAGTATTTCTACCATAGCCTTCAAACTTTAGTGAGAGACATTGCTCTTTCAGAACACAAAAATAGATTCTCAAAGCTGATGTTTTTCAGAACTTAGGGAGCATCTGACAAGAAGACAAATTCCCACAGACACAGGCTAGATCTTCATCAGTATTTTATTTAAAACAGGTAAAGGGATTTATGTTTATGTTTTATTGTGGTTTGGCCTTTTTTTTTCTCCCCCATCTGGAACAGCTCATCAGGACAAAGCTAGTCCTTCTTTTTGTAAAAGAAAGGAGATTTAAAAAGAAAAAATAAAAGAGAGAGAGAGAGAGAGAGAGACGTAGCCACAAACCTCAGATCTCTGCTTCAGGCAAAATGTCCAAGCATGTAATTCTATTGTAAAATACCAAAATTGATTGTCAAGGTAATTTCAGTGCACTGAAAATGTGTAATCATAATTTTTCTTTTGAAAAAGAGTACAGTTTTTCTATATTCCCTTCTCGATATAAATCTTAATAAATATTCATAGATAACTCTAGGACATCTCATTAACAAGCTGTTCAACAAGTAGAGCAAGTGCTGCATTAGGTGCTTTAAATAATTATTATAAATGTATCTTCTCGCAGTAACACGGAAACAACTGTAGTGTGTTTCTCAGTGGAACATCAGATTTTATAACCAACAAATGGTACCACCTGGAAGAAACCTCCAGGGTTTGGCTGTACTAGAAAAACAAGTGGACAACCTCCAGATGGGTTGGCTTCTATTTGTCCCCACTGCTCAGGTAAGAAGTGACTTGTTCCCACTGCTGATTTTGCGTAATGGGGGACTCCTCACTTTGCTTCCCAATCAGCACCAGTAATTCCTCCAGCTTGCACACATGGCCACATAAGAGACAAGCAAGTTCTATCTGGAACTGGCAACAGAAACAGAGGACTTTTCTCCTCACACACAAAGCACTAAAATAAATAAAAAGTTTTTACCTTCCTTGTAACGTCATACTACACAAACAGTAAGCTTAAAGGGTTAATTTGGTAGTCCAATGCATCTGTGGTGGAGTGTTATTCTATGATCTTTGATCACACAACATGCCTCAGTAGCATCCCAAACACTCACAGAGCAATGAGACCCCTTCCCAGGATCAAAGTTTTGGAGACCAAGCTGGTGGCTCTCAAACAACAGGCAAGTGCTAGCCCAGAACAAAATATCAGGAAACTGGGTGATCAACCTCTAGGTTGAAGAGAGGGAAAAAAAGAAAAAAAAAGTAGGAGCAATACCATCACACCTGTAGAGAATGAGCTCCCCAGCACTTATGAAAGACAACCCCAAACTGGACAAAGGGATTTCAGTTCCCCCATAATACTTGTGGGAAGTGAGAGCGTTGGACATCACATCAGACAGTTTAGTTCTGGAATACTTTTTATACAGGTCTAAAAGTGTCTTTATTCCTCTCACTCTGACTCAGTCACTGACTTTTCACATCATGCTTTTGTCAGGGATCTGCTCTGTCAGGTTCCCAACTGTAGGGGTGACAGTGAGTGCAGCCCTTAAGGAAAGCAGTTTGGAGTGCACCTTAAAGAGAAGAGAGCTACGTAGAGTATGTGTGTGGTCCTGTGACCAATGAGATGCTTCGGTGTATGTGAGGTGAATTGGTTAACCAATAATGTCATGACAAGTTGGATGTGAGAGGATATAAAAGGTGTGGATGTTACTGAGTGAGAACTAGATCTAGGAGTACTACTACTACTGCTACTACGAACTGTCTGTTAAACTATCTTGAATAAACTCTTGTAAGCCTTCTGATCAAGCCTTCTGATGCCTGCTGTGCCTGAGCTCTTTCGACCGTCATTCTCGGTGCCCCCCTGCGCGGGAGTAAGGGGCGACCCCTATACCCAACATCTTCAGATCTGTCCTCAGCTGCAAACTGTAGGATAACTCCTATTACATGAATATGGGAATCCACAACATTTTTTTTTTCCAAACCCATGTTTCATATGCTTTTAGTTTAGTGGAAGGTTAGCACAGTTTGCCATTCCATTAAGAACACCAACCAAAGCAAACAAACAAATAGCTGTGAATGCTAAACCAAAAAGATCCAGACTGAGACAAGGTATCTCAATTTATACTTGAAGTTCAAACAACAGCTAAAATTCTTACCAGCCAAGGAGCATTTTCACAAGGTTTCCTTTGCTGAAAGTTATGAATTATAAAACTTAGAGATGACTTTTCCAAAGCCTACACAAACAAAGGGACACTACTCACTGTGTCCCTCCAGCACCCATACATACATGCAGTTATGTCTCCAAGCAAAGATTTACTGGAACATCTACATTTTCTGCTAGCAAAGATTTCACATTATCTTCAAGATACTGATGTTACAGGTATCAGTATGAACATTTTCTTCTGTGAAAAGCATTATAGTAGGAACAAAAAGCAAGAAGAGGAAGTGTTTACTCACTAAACACTCCTACTGTTTTACAGTACTTTTCAATCCTCTTCTTAAAAGAAGTCATAAACAGAAGTTGTGATTTTATAAAATATTCTTTCTTCAAACATATTCAGCATGTCCTTTCTGACATGGAATCCACAACAAGTCTTCTTAATTTACCACCAGATCAATTACTGATCAATTTTAGTGCATAGCACTATGTATATTTACATGTATATTTTGACAGCCTGAATTAGTTTAGCAATCCCAGCATATGGATAGCTTTGCTTTTTCCAGTACACAGCTCCAAAGAAGCCATCCATTGTGACCAGGCTTTTCATTTTTGTCAGGGAAAGAAAATCCAATTTAGAAAAAATGTAAAGCTTTCACGGTGTTACATCAAACTGCTTTCTCATTTCACTTGCAGATACATAACAAAGCAGTTCAACAACTATGCACACAACCTTTACAGGCTGGGTCCTCTAATCCCTCTGGCTTTTATGCTTTGGTAGAGAAATCTATCTCTAGGCTATCACATCTTGATCGGACAGAAAGTGATTGGAAGCTTTCTTGTAAATGTTATTTTCTCCACCTTTACCAGATTTTTTGTACCATCAGGCACTGCTAAAAGAAAACTCTGAAAGGATTCCAGGGTTTACTAACAAAAGATGTACTTTGCTAGCAAACAACTGGCCTAACTCCCACTGTCACTTAAGCTCCCTTGCAATGGTTCAGTAACATTAGGATGCACTTGAGCTTTTTAAGGCTCACACATCGTACCATTTTTAGGAAGGCTGATACCACAGGAACTGGTTTATATATGCATATATACCACTTTGCACACACACATTCTGTAAGGGAAAGACAATAAATGCCAACAGTATGTGCAATTTGACATCAGATTATGTACAATTCCATTAATTTTATTTTAAAGCCAATATATGCCTACCAGATCATCCTAGGTAAGTGATAAATGGCTATAATACAGCTCTAAAATATTAAAATGAAGTCTCACCCAACACTGTTTTATCAGTTGAGAACTTCTGTCCTACAGTTTAAAAATACACATCTCAAATAACATTTTTAGCAGTATGTGTGGTTTCCCTAACCAAAAACTAACTACAAACACAAGCCCACTAACCACAATAAAACTGTAGACTGATTTTTCAGTATAAAAGCTATCTTAAAGTAACTGCTCAAACATATTATCCTGCTCAAGGTAAATTCAAGACTAATTTAGACCGTGAAGAATAAGGAACCTCATATTTAACAGGAGTATATGCAGTAAAAACATGCTTATCTATGAAATGAGCTATAAACGTGGCAGCTTCTACTGGCTTTGTACAGAATCCCCAACGCCTTCAGGCTTCCTCATAATTTACACTGCCATCTAGTGTAGGCTGTATTCAGACATTCCAAGCTTCCAACTATCAGCACCTGAGGTATCCAAACCCTAAAAACTTGCAAAAAAATAGTGACCATCGCTTTTGTTTGTAATTGCCTGGAAACTATGGATTCCTAGAAGGAAAAGTCTACACTAGCCAGCTGAAACAAAGTAGCAAAATCCAGAGTTATCTCACACTGACAGCAGGAAAGAAAAAAACCCAACAAACAAACAAAAAAAAACAAACCTAGAGATACAACAATTATGAATTGTTGCTCTGTGCCTAAACAACCATCAAATGTGGCTCATTCAGAAAAACGTTTAATGTTGATTCACTGAGTGAAAATTAATGCAAGTTTAGCAACTGTGCCCGTACAGAAACTAGAGAGCAAATTTAACAATATTTCTCAAAAAACACATCTGAACTGAAAATGCTTACTTTAATGTTTAATTTTTGTTAAACCTGGTGTTTATTCATCACTTACATCCTCTGACTCTATTGGAAGGTTCTGGATCACCACCTGCTGAGCCTGGTCCCGCTGCTCCCGTGGAAAGAGCTCCTGTGTGGGACTGCAGGGAAGTTTCCTTTCCAATCATTCCTGAATTATCATTTCCAGCTTGCACAGAGAGGCCACATGGCCATTCTTCAAAAGACACACAGATTCTGTGTCATGACAGACAGTCATGCAGAAATTCCAGGTACAATGTACCCCTATAGCTGCTTTTTGAAGTCGGGGAAAAAAATGCCCAACCCACACACTTACTTGGCTAAAGCAAAAATGCACTTCTTGAACACTCCAACTTCTAGACTAATAATTTGAAAAAAATTAAAGATCTTCTCATCAATTGAAAGTATATTTTTAAAACCATAAAAATAGCAGACTGACGTTACTGTGAACGTCAAATGCAGTATCTCCTACTCTGTGTACCAAACTCTTCTCATTTACAGCGTAAAACAAAATAACCCGATAAAGGCATTTATTCCAAAATTACATCTCCTTAGCAGAGAAAGTTAATTCATCTTATAAAACTCAGTTCTGCTGTGTTTTCTTTAGCCATTTACACAAACATAAGGCAAACAGAACATGCTACTGCTGTAACAGAAACCCTGTAAGACACCAGAGAGCTGTTGGATTCTGCTTGATGCTCTTTTTGCACAGACAAATGCACGAGACACCAAGCCACATTTAACACCAAGATTTCAGACCCATTTTCATGGGTTTGAGCCATTTTTGTAACAGAAATATGGAATCTAAGTTCAGTGCATCACTGTAATATGCCAAGTTTGCACTTTATAACTAAACAAACAACACAAAAACCTGATGGTACATAAAAAACTGTCAAAATACAAAAAAGGCTTACTTTCCACAAGACTTTCTTCCTCTTAATTGTCCATTACATACCCCCCTCTGGCAGTCAGAATAAAAAAGTGTCTTTCTAGTGCCTCATATTAAGAGATTTCACTCTATTTGTCAAATTAGTGTTTTAGCAGCAAGAAACTTCTACTGACAAGTGTACAGCTACAGAATTAAAGAAATTGATAGAAATTAAAATGTTTTAGTTATGCATATATGTTAAGTTTGCAAGAAAATGCTCCCTAGACTGACTTAGCACAAACTGACTTCGCTCCTTTACTTGGGAAAAATGTTCACTGAGATCACAGCACAGGGTGAAATTTCATAGAAACATCATATACAACAAAACAAAAAACATCCATCGAAACAGCACAGATGAATTTGGTTTTTAATGCCACAACACCCAGTAACAGCACAAACTCAGCCTGCCAAAGTGACCTCAATAAACAGCATCATATTTAGCAACTTTGCCACCATTCTATGTCAAGTAATCACCTTCAGCTTGTGTTGTCTTGCATATTTTCATTAAATAGAGCATTCTTCAACACTTAAAACAAGCTAACAGAACCTGGGGGGGCAAAGTCTCTGACAAATAGGAAGAGGCTCAGTTTGACAGGCTGAGGCAAAAAGCTTATTAGCATTCAAACCCATGGAAAGCAATATCAAACCTCCTGTGTAGATACAGAACTGAAGCTACTGCAAAGAGAACTGTCCAGCCCAATCTCTTCTGGATTCAGAAGGGTGGTAAGTTTTTTAGAACTTGAATCCAGAACCCTGGAGAAGCAGAAATAACTTTACCTTTTCTTAAAAGTCCCACTAAAGATAACTGGCATCAAACAATTCAAACCCCATTGCTGAAACACATAAGCAAACTTTATCATTGTAAACTTGAAAAACCTACAGAATAAGTGAATACAATTTGTTCTATTCACTCCCTCTTAAGACAAATTAATAATCATACCATGTACAGCAAAAGACGTCCACTTCACTTTTCAGTATGTTATCTCAGCATACCTTGCCAAAAAGGTCCAGAAGACTTGGAAGAGGGACAAACATATCCTGTCTCCTAACAGCAATTTTCATAGTAGAATGGATTGTATAAATCTGATTTGCTGCTTGACATTCTGCCCATATTTAGTTAATTCATGATGACAGAAGAAATGGGGAAAACACCTTCTTCCCCAGAATGGCCTGCTACTGACCTGGACAAATCCACTGAAATTACCTTTGCAGATTATGGGGAAAATGCACTAAAGAATTCTCCATCAGTAACTTACACTATTTTTTTTTCTTCTTAATATTCATCTGGCAAGCAGTAAGCATAGCCTTCCAACGAGCAGGAAACTGAAATTCACAGACCTCAACTCCTTTTTAGAATTGTCAGTGTGGATTTTGCATGAAGACGAGCAAGCCTTTTTAATTAAAACCCTCTATCACTGTGAAGACATCCGTGAGCTGAAGTCCAGCTCCACACTCAAACCTTGTGCAATCCAGCCAGCATTCCAAGGTTTGCCTCAGGTTTTCTGTAACAGATCAACTATCCAGGACAGGAGAACCTGAGAAGATAAGTGACCAGATCCTTATCTGGCAAAGTTAAGGAAGAATTAGGCATTCCCTTTAAAAAAAAAAATTTAAAAAAAATAAATCTTAAAGACTGCAGAGCAAAATCAGCTGTGACTGCTGCTAAATAAAGAGATGGATAATCAGGGATAAATTAGTAGTGAGATGACCAGGTCTGCAGATGAAATGAGAAGTGTGGGGAGGGGTCCTAAACCCAGGGTGAGACCCTGGCAAGACCTAAGGCTTGATAAGGCCAGGACATCCAACTCTACCCCCCAAGTAACATTTCAGCCTTCCAGCCTCCCTGTGTTTGGACATGAGAAGTCAGATTTACACGTTAATTTAAAAAGCCAGGGAAAAGTATTTCACAGAATTTGATTTATACAAGCCCAGATTGCTTTGGAAGAAGGAATCCTTACTCAAAAGGGTAATAAATAACATTCACCATTCATCAATGATAACAATAAAATATTAGTGTAATATAAGATATTTAATAAGCCAAACAAAACTAGCCCTTCCTAAAAATTTCCATCAGTCAGGGCATTTGGCATACAGGAAAGAAGATGAAAATATAAATTAGGGAGAGAAATGTAGCCCAAGTGTTTAACAATGGGAGTTCAAGTTACCATAAATTTTAGAGAAATGTTGGTGTTGGGAGTAATTGCCCACCTTTCTGTTTGTCTCTCTTAGCAAACTATTTTACTTTCTCCTGTAAATCTGTTACATAAATCCAAAAAATATTGTTTTCCTATTTCTCTGCAGAAGTCATACGCTAAAAATATATATCCATAACAAGTTAAATAATTCAGCAGACCTATCAATCCCACTACTTTGCCTCCAAATTCACAGCGAATTTTAGGCCTAGGCCTATTCAAGCAATTACTTCACCTGCAGACTAACTCACAGCCTGTGCTCATTACTGTCAGCCAGCAGCACTGTCCTCTACAGGCTGACTTCCATGCTCCAGGCACATCTTCTGCTGGGGTGGTTTGGGGGGGTTTTGTCTTCTTACAGTGCAGTAGACTTCTAGGTATTAAATACAGTATTAATCTTGCATTTTTTGATTCACAAAACCTTCACCTAATATTGTGAAATCTTCTGGTCAGATCAGAAGATAAGGAGACTTAGATCATAAGGAAGGATCTGTAGGAGGCACCTGGATACACCTGCTCAAACTGATATACCTTAGCCTGAGGAAGAAGAATTCTTTGATCAAAAAAGAACTAAGGCAGCCTCACAGATAAGTCTCTCCAGAGAAAGAGAAACCAGAGCAAAAGAGGGATCAGCAGCACTTGTAAGGTTTTAGGAACCCATGGAGAACTGGAACTTGCAGATTCAGTTAGTCCAAGAAAGACGGTAAAATAAAAGACTTATTTTAAAGAAAGATTTAATCTTGAGCACTGTCAGAAAGCAGAAGGGCAAAAAAGCAAAAATAGGGCTCTGAAGTAGTAACACTACCAAATGCTCTCACTAATACCATCAGGGCTGTAAAAATCTCACAGAACTAATTGCTTTTCATATTCATCTTGTGACTTCTATCTTAATTTCAGTCGAATTATCAAAATGTGTGAAGTAAACAGCATTCAGCCCTGCATGGACAGCTACAGTAAGGAGGGCTTACATACACCAACTCCATCCAATATACAGGTTCACAGAACAAAAAAACCCTAAGATACCACAGGGCTTTAAAGCTAGCTCAAATTTAATCAAGTAAAATAAAAACAACATTAAAAAAAATCAAGTTACTAAGAAACTGACTTTTTAAAGACTGCTATCACACTTGTAAATATTTATCTGAATATAAGAAGTTTTGTTAGTAACCAATTATTTACATAAACTCTTGCTTTGATACAGACCGAGAAAGAGACGTTCCCCCCCATCATTCTTGCTATGTAGACATCATTTAAATATAGAGAGTGCCTGCAACCCAGTGAAGACTAGAAATCCTTCTTGTCTTTGAGATTTATAGCCAGATTTAAATGGCATATGTATGGCCTGATTTTAGTATATCTATTTTAACACATCATTAATGGGTAAATAAACAAGTAAATTTCTTCTGGCAAGGAAGAGAAATGGAAACATAATTATGCATCAGATGAAAACACAGCCCCACAAAGCCTTAATCCTGCTATTTCTATTTCAGATAAGCCACTGGGTTAGTTTTGGGGACCAAACAAGCTCAGAGTCCCAAGCTCTGCCATCCATGCTTCAAAATCTCTGTGTCATTTCAGGGAAAAAGAAAACAGAGCCCTACTGGATCACAGATCAGAAATCAAACATCATCCTTCATCCCCCACCCCCCCTTTTCTGGATGATACAATTTCAAGTTACAACTCTGCTCAACTTAATTATCTGTGATACCTTTCTTGTGGTTTCCATTACATCTCAGCAGACGCTGCTCTTTGCAAGATGGGGATGAGGATCCTACAGCTCAATTACTCCACCAAATTAACCCCTTCGCGTCACCTACAGAACGCGCTAGCGTCCTCCTCATCCAAGTACCCCCAACTTTCGAACGTGACGGAAAATCTTTGCGGATGAGGTTGTCGAGACGCCCCAAAGCTCCCTCAGAGGAGCCACGGCCGCAGCTGCCCGGGGCGGCCAAGGCGGCACCTGCTCCCCGGCAGGCAACGCCGCCGCCGTCGGGAGAAAGTCGGGGAGATCCCCAGCGGGTCCTGGCTGCAACTTGTCCCGGCCCCTCCGCACCCGCGGAGATCCCCGGAGAGGGTGGCGGCGGGCCGGGGAGGGGTCCCCGGGGCGTCTGGGCCACCTTCCCTCCCTCTCTCCTTGCCTCCCTCCGCGCCGGTGCTGAGGTGCGGGGGAGCGGCAGCGCTCCCGGCAGGATCACCGCTCGCCGCGCTCCCGGCGAACGCGTCTTCCTCCCGCTGCCAGGGCTGCGCGCCCGGCGGGCTGTAACCTTAAGAAACTTGATAAGGGAATAAAAGGGAGGGACTTTGCCAGAACCGATCCGCGGCTTTTAATCTCTCCTGACGCGCCGGAGCCAGCGGGGAAAACAAGGGGGAAAAACCAGAGCCCTCGCCCCGCGTAACGAGCCCCCCGCCCCTCCGAGCGGCAGTACCTGTCCGGCGGCGGGGCGGCCGGCGCCGCACTTTTCCCCCGGTGTGTGCGGCAGCGCTCGGCGGCTGGCGAGCTGCTATTTATAGTCCGGAGCCTCCAGCAGCGCGACGGACGGCGAGAGGAAACGGGGGACTGCGCCCCGGGCAGCCGGAGCCAGCCGAGCCGAGCCGAGCCGAGCCGAGCCCTCCCGAGCCCCCCCGCCGCGCCCTCCCCCTGCCGCCGGGAGGGCGAGGTGCGGCTGGCGCTGCCCGCGGGCGCTCCTGCCCCCGGTGCCACCCCCCGGAGTCCCCTCCCAATGTCACTGCAGCCCGGCGGCGGCCCCGCAGGCAGCGCCGGAGCCCGCGGCGCCCAAGGGGAACCGCCTCTGCCTCCCCGGCAGCCCTGAGGCCAGCAGGCAGCGCAGCGCGGCGCGGCTCGGCTCGGCTCGGCCGCGCAGAGGTGACCCGCTACTGCTGCTGCTGGAGGAGGCGAGACCGACACTGGGGTGTGGGAGGGAGAAGCCGCCGCTTGCCATTCACCTCCTGCCGCCCAGAGGGAGCCCGGCCTCCGCGGCCGCCTCTGCCGACCGCCGCGGGCTGGCAGGCGGCGGCAGCCCGAGGGGACGGGCGGACAGCGAGAGGGGCGCTCCCGGGGAGCCCGGGGCAGCTGGGCTCGGACTGGCAAGCTCTAGATCGGCACCTGCCGGGGCACTGTGGCTCGGGGGAGCGAAGCATGGCCCGGGGAAATGTTAGTCACTTCCCCCGCCCGGAGATGGGAACACGGGCTCCCCGGGAGGCAAGTGAGCGGCTACTCGGAGTGGCCGGACCGGCTGCCTTTAGGCTTCAAAAGTTTGGGGGTGGGCGATGAGGGGTGCCCCTTCCTGCCAGGGAGGAAGGTGGCAGTGGTTCATCTCACCTCCGGCCGGTGCTGCCGCTCCAGAAAGGGCTAAGGGCATCCATACACTCGGCCTTTAATCCGCAGCATCTGAAAACTGGTTTGGTGTGTAAGGCAACAGAGGAATTAAGACAAGTAATTGCTAAGCATCTTACTCACTTGATAATGATCTTCATATTATCCCCTGTTTTTTATTTCTCTTGTAGTTAGATAAGCTCTGGTATTTCAAACTTCAATCAATCCTATTGAGACTACTTGTGCATATTGTGCTGGACACCGGCTGGGATTTGAGCAGCATTAACTCACTCCTACACCATCATTCTCCAAGCAACTCTAGTTAATACTCAATAGCATTTGTACAGGGTTGGATTTAGTGTTTCCTATGTTGCAATAACTGCAGTCATCTACAAGGTGCCAGGACAAAGCCTGACAATTATCTGTGCAAAGCAAGACTGATTCAGCTTCAAGAGCTTGAAGTCAAAACAGAGATGCAGAGACACAAAGATGGGAGCTAACCATATACTTGCATTTTAACCTATGCAAAACTGAAAGGAAAACTCTGAGAAGGCACAAGACAGATATTTGACCTTCTCCAAACACTTAAAATAACACACAAAACCCTAGCTTGATCGAACTACCCATTTATGTAAAGCTACTCATGCATAAATGTTTGCAAAATCAGGCTCGTCTTGAACAAACCATTGTAAAAAAGTGAAACTGCCTTTCAATTCAGAGATTTGTCTTTTGAGTATCTCTCATGAACAATATTTTGCTTCTCGCAACAGGATTTTCTTCACAATCTTCCTTCTTGTTCAATTTTTAATGTTCCATAGTGTAACACAGCAGAAAAGATCCTGCTGGCACAGGAATTGGTACCAGCAGTCTGGGAATGCCACCAATGACAGTCCAGCTTGAGAACAGGGAACTTGCAAAACTTGGCTGCGTGTAATTCAGTTGTATAAGCTGGTTCTTTCTCTGTGCTCCCTTAAGAACCAAACACTCTTGAGGTTTAGTCTGTGGTGACTTTTCAAATGAGAGCAATTCTTAGATGTGTTCCGAACTGAGGACAAAGCCTATGAAAGGGATGTCCTGTTAAATTTGGAAGGAATTGCTATGAGAACCCCTGCTTGTTTATTTCAGTAATGAAACCTTAAATATGTATAGCAGCCAACATACGAAGAGCAGTTTTCAAAAATATAGGCTTGAAGGACACTTTTTCTTGGACAGGACTATTGTACAGTCAGTCATGTCACAGACCACAGGAAGGAGAAAGGCTGATTTTTAGATTAGTTTTACATTAAAATTCAAGATGTTACTGGAAGATGCCTGTTCAGAAACCTGCCCTACGTCAATATGGAAAAAATATATAAGATAATCAGAGTTTTATCCCCCTCTGAAATATTTTAAATGTGATATATATTCTCAAACTCTCTTTTGTCATGCAGTCAAAATTTTCAGAGCTTGAAATTACACTTAAGCATAAAAAATGTCACCTAATGTTCAAAAATACCAAGTTCAAAATTATTTCAAATGTATTTCAATGCTCCCTACCTCTGGAAATCACATTTCCTTAAGTGCTTAGATGTGGATTTAGGGTGTCTAACTGGATCCACTCAGGCTTGAAAATTTTAGCCTACCTATACCTTTGCTTCATAATAAATGTATCAGAAAGCTTCAGACAAGCTATAAAAGCATTCTCAGAAAAGCCATGCAGACTTGAGCCATTAGAAGACGCGACACCAACCTGACAAAGTACTTGACTGTATAATCCACCTCATTCTGGTATATGGAAAGTAGCATCTGAAGCCCATCCTTTAACAGACATCTGCAGGAGCAGAAGAAATATTAATATGAAACCCCTGCTGTGGTGGAGATTTTTGGTATCAATATCTTCCCACTATTTCCCATCATTTTTCAAATCAATGTACTTATTGCTCTGAAATCTTCCTTTCTGCTATCTCCCCAACTCCTATGTATAACACCCTATATTCCACCTTATAAATATTAAGTGTTTGCCAGGAATCTCTTATTTAGTGATAAAAAGGTGAAGGTAAGAAGATGAGGGAGACAGGAGACAAGAAATTGGACTGTGACAGACCTAAGACTTCCTAAGGGGACAGTGCACAGAGCTGTTTGAGAATACGCCTGCTCTAGCCAGATCCAATCTGTCTAGCAAGGTTTACTACTTCCAGACCAAGGTCTGGGATCAACAAGAACAATAAATCATTGAAGAACTTCATCATGGAGAAAGAAGTAGGATTTAATGGCCTGTCAGCAGCTGGAATGCAACCTCTCTGCTGGAGAAGCTCTAGCAAGCAATTGGTGTCTCCCAGGGCACAGAAGGAAATAACAAGGTTGATGGGAATTTACTAAACTTTCAAGGAAAGGCAAGGGTCTAAGCAAGAAGAAATGCAAATATTTATTGCTGTAGGCCTTTGCTCAGAGTACATTTTGATGGATAGAAAGGGTTTGTTTTCAAGAAGCCCTTTTTGTGTTATCTTCAATCTGGGTTGTGTGTAAAAGTTTACCAAGGGAAAGGAGTCCACGTACACCAAGCACAACTGGGGCTGTCATGCTAATCTTGTTAGGAAGCAGGGCTGTGTCAGGCAGAAAAATTAAATTAGGCTCAGAATCAAAGAGGGACTGAAGAAGACCTAAAGCATTCTGTATTCCTGAGCAACACAACATCTTTGAAGGCACAGCTGGGGTAAAAATCCAAGGCTGCTCATTCTCCAGACAGTACAAATGACTGCACTGCGTTGCTTCTTCATACTAACCACAACACAGCAAAGATTGTTGTACTTACACCTGCTTTTCAACTGCAAAGAACTAAGGAATCAAAAATTAAATCCAAATGAAAGCATAAACCCTTCATCCATCAGTGGCTGATCACTCCCACCCCTTAAAGTCACTTCATGGTGGAACCAACCCTGACTGAAACCAAAAGATGCTTCTGACACTGAACAAAAACCTAAAGTATCATATGGTAATCAGCAAAAACTACATCCTAGCAGGACTGAACTTGACTGGCACAGTTTCCTGCATAACAGTGTCACTCTAGATTACTGCACAAAATTGAAATCTGTGAACTCTGTCAGGCTCTTAACAAACAGAATCGGTGACCGTGAACTACAGTGTGGCTCTTGGTGCCTCACACCTTGTTACTTACACTGACATTCAGTGTGTGCAAAAGGTTACCCTGCTGATCTAAGTATTGCAATTTATACCAAATATACATATTAGAGTGCAGCTACTGAGTGACTGCAGAAGAAGCAAGAAGAGGGTGAGCGAGATTCTGCAGGGCAACTGCAAAGCAAACAAATCAAAGTCGTGACGTTGCAGGTTGTTCTGCATGGGCAATAGATGTACCAGTGGCTCCAGTGAGAGCTGTGCAGGCCACTGCCAACACAGAACAAGTTGCAGGATCAACACCCACCAGAGGAAGAGCTGGATAACTAATATAATGGAGGTGAAACTGAAATTGAGACAAATACCATGCTACCAAATACAGAAGAAAGCAATTGCAAAGGAAAACACTTCCTCAGTTATCCGGAACGATTGCACTTTTCATCAAAAGACATTGAGGAAAACCAATACAGCACCACTGAAAAAGTGACTGCAGAGACAGTGTCACACTGTGTCCCAAATGAGAGATGGGGGTACTGCAAATAATAAAAAGCCCAAACCAAAATGAAGTCTTATACCCAGCGGATTGCACTTCCTGCTGAAAGGCAGATAGATTTGCTTCCTTTGTATTTTGGCAATATTTATGGTGTTTGTTGTACAAGTAGGGAATGATTGTTACAAAGTAACCGTACTGGTTTTCCATGCATTAGATTTATCATGCAAATATTTATCATCAATGCCAATCTGAACAGTAACTTCACTTCTTGCTCCACTGTCAGGAAAAAGTCAGTTGTAGAAATCCCAGATAGAGCACTGTTACACTATTATTGTTCTCTTTTTCAATAGCATTTTCACTCAGTTTCAACATTTGTTGCTGTGCAAAATCTTGTATAAAACAAGGGACAAAAAGCAGAGCTCCAGAGGACAGCAAATGTGATTTTTATCGCTAGTAGAACCTTGGAAATATCATATTCATACAACACGGCATGCTGTACAGCATAAGCCTTCTCTATTGCTCAAAACATTCTAATGGAGAGACTTTATCATAATAGCCTCTAATTGAGGCAGCATCTCTTAAACTTTGTGTAACCACTGTATATGTGCTCTGGCCCCTTTGACAATAATGCAGTTGTGTGCCCAGATCAGGTCTGGATCGGGTTTGCCAGGCAAGACAATCATATGCAGATCTTATACTAAATAATGTGGAGTGACAGCTTAAAAAAAAAAGTTTTAACTTCATTTTCTGCTCACTTTGCAGAAGTATAAATGACTATACAGCATGCAAGGCTTATGAGAGTCAAGATAAGTGGTTAAGTTATTGGACCAGTTCCACTAGTATAAATTCTGTAGACTTCAGGGGTCTTTTAGTGACCTATGCACAGGGCAGAAGTCATAGTTTTTATTAGGTCTACTAGTACTGCATGCCATCTTTCAGGCCAAACGCCCTGTTACTTGATGTTGGACACTTAACCTCTGCCAAAAATTCACACTGCTCTATTTATCTCACAAGGCAAAACCACTCCAATATCTTTTGGCAATACTTGTTTGGGACAGAAGGTGAAAGGCCAAGCCAGCAGTTAGTTTACTGTCTGAAACAATAAAGTCATCAGACAGGCTGAAATAGAAGCAATACGTGGTTCCCTGCTTGCTGACAAGATTTCACCATCACTTTTTTCTCATCCACTGTGTAGGCTGAATTTCAAGGAAGGTTTGTACACTGCCAGAACAGACCTGTTTTAAAGCATTCTCTTGAGGGTTACCACAAAAAAAAGTCAGAAAAAATCCAAAGAATCAAAACCAGTCAAGAAAATTCCTCAAAAAACCCTCAAAACCCAATGCCATTCCTATAGATTTAAGAGCAGTCTCATGGCATCTTTTATTCCCCCACAACCACTCCCTTAAATTACAGTTCAAACTTCCCATTTCATTCTCATAATTTAGAACTCTAACAGTTACCTACCTACAAAAAAGAATGTTATTGATCTTCTCCCTTTAAAACTCTGCCAAAAACTCAAGAGGATCTGGTTTTGTCCTAAATTTAATCCCACATTGCCTTTGCCTCAGGATTCAGAGACAAAACTGTCCTCTGGGATAGCAATGCCTACAAAAAGAGTGTCCCTGCCAATGGCCAGCTGTTCCCAATTCACTCATTTTTCAAAGGGAGGAATTGGCAGAAAGCAGCCAAGTTCACACTTGCATTGCCCTCCACTGTAATTACTTATATCATATTATATTGAAGACAATTTTTATCCAACCATGATAGTTATTTTGTTTTTTTTAATTTGCATGGTGAAAATTAAAAGATTTGATGCAATAGAAAATGAAGGCCTTAGAGCTTTCCAGTGCTTTTGGTGGAATAGTTCACACAGTAATTCACACCCTCCTTTGAAACAGAGTTTGGCTCCATTTGTGGCAGCTGGTTGAAGATGAGCAACATCTAAAAAACTGGAAATTCACAAATGCCTGCCAGATTGAAGTAGCAAGATGATAGGATACCTTGTCATTGGTAGCTTGATAAAATGGTTATGTGAACTCCATCCTCATTTTATGTATTTCCTTTTACAGCTGCATACATATATCCTCTAATGCATACCCTGCAAATTCATAGCAAGAGGAACCCAAGAAGATACCACACTTGTCTGAGGAAATGGAAACACTTGAAAACTAAAGAAAATAACAAAGGCTGAAGCCTTACCAAATACTGTCCTCCATATAAAAGTAGGGGTTTAGAGCTTAAGAAGAATGTTCAGAAATGATGAGTGAATGCAAGTAGAAAAATAATCTTTAGAAATTGCAGTTTCTTCTGTTTATAGGCCTTCCCCTCTTGCACTGGAAGGGGGTCCAGGTATGGCGGGGGCAGCTAATAACTGAGGGAGTGCTTTATGCAAGTCCATTACTCTGTTGAGCAGCAGATTTCTGAAGCATTTTCTGCCTTTAACTTGGTCCGAGACAGTTTTTCAGGGCATGCTGCATGTAAACAAAACCTGGCATATTAAATTCCACAGCTCCCAGGTGGATTCCTGACATGGATGCCAGCAAAACCCCTAGAGCTGGGAGCAAACCTGGTGCCCTGTGCCAGGACACTCCAAACCCCTCACATCCCCCGAGGGTAACCACTGGGGAACTCACTCAGAGGCATTAACACAAAACTTCCAGCACACGTTTGTCTGTCACCATATGTCATCCATGCATCAAGGGGAAAGTCATTGACCACAAAAGTAGATTAACCACATCAAATATTAACTGGCAAAATCAAGGACTCATAAGACAGAGCCAGCGCTCAAGTCAGCAAGCAAGCAGGTTTGAATAGCAGGGAGTGGGGATGTCACAGGCTGTTGCATCTCATGGGAGTCATCTGAGAAAGGGGCTGGCTCACAGCTCCCTGTGAATACCCAAAGCGGGGAGCTCCTGTCTGCCTGCTGCAGAGGTAAGATACCACCACTCAGCTAATTAGCAACGTCATCTCTTGAAGGGGAAGGCTCTTGCTGAGCTTCTGCTGAGCTCCTGCTGTCACATTTTCCCTCTAATTTAAGAAAGAAAACTAGGTTCTTATACCCCTTCTTTGAAAACTGCTATCCCCTGTTCTAATCAGCCAAAACTTTAAATCACAGCCACCTTGATTTCAGAAAAGTTTGACTTGTAGGATAACTTTCTATCACCATTTTGTATTGACTTATTAATGTACCTGTAATGTACCCAGCCCTATCTTGGACAATGATTCCCCTTCTGTTTCCTACACGTTGGCAGACCACATGCTGACTCTCACCCCTGATCATTTTGTATTGGTCCCAGCAGGACTTTAAAAAGAATATATTTTACTTACACAGATGAGCAATCACTTTCAAACCCCTCTGCAGTATTTTCCTACCCACTGTGCTTCAATTCACAATTTGATGCCATTCAAAAATAGCAGTCTCTTGTCTGTGTATGATATTGCAACCTGTCTTAGGGTAAATGCTTAATCTGAACTCATCGCCGCTTAATGGTGTATTCTTTCCCCCAGACTGCAATTTAAAACAGTCACACAAAGAATATCTTGGAGAGCATAGTATATGCCTAGCTGATTATGTCCCCCACTTCTCATCTCCTGATCTTTGATATAGTTTGGATTTTGACCCTTTCTGTCCTGTAGAAACTTGTGTGTAATATGAATCAACTAGCTAAGGGCTAATGATGTTCACTGCTTAAAGTGGGCTGTATGTTCTGCTGGCTGAGGTCTGTTTTGCCTTACACTTTAAAGTAAATGAAACAAATGGAAATAATGACTCTGTGGTGATTGATGGTGAGGACAGTGAGGTTTAGTTCCAGCTTTGTCACTGACCTTTTACTTAATTTTGAGAGTGTCACTTAATTTGTATGGATCTGACCCACTTGTAAAAGAGCTATAATGTCCCTCACTGACCACAAAGGGTCCGGTTAGATTTGGGCCCTTGCTATAACTGGCCTTTCAACATTTGAGTGTCATTCAGTTATAAAACAGAATTTTGCCATATGAGCCTTATTTTGTTAAAGGAAAATTAATTAATTCTGGGTAAGCACCAGGGGAAACTTTCCTTTGTGTACCATTGAGCAGTAGGTTGCCTCAGAGAGCTTGGGAGAAAGTAGAATCCTATGACACTGTTGGCCAAAAGAGGGGCACAAGTCTTAGGAAAGAACCATATTTAATTTGAGTCTCTCTCAGGCTATTGCTTGTCTCTTTACATCTTGGACAGACTGGCATTTAATTGAGCAGTTAGGACAAGTTAAAATCTTCACCCGAAGACTCTACACGAGAGCAAAGTATTATTCATTTTAAGAGGAATATTTAAGATAATTTAAGTCATATGTCAGGTCCTATGAGAAGTCAACTCCATTTGTATCAGGAATTAATGTATATCAGTTTCCCTGGTCAGCAGAAGATTGGTTTCAAGAACTATCCCCTACTCCTTATCTAGGTCATCTGGATACATGCAAACATTCCACTGAATTTACTGGAGTTACTCTCATGTAGCTTTAGGACCTCTTTCTGCAGCTCAGCAGTGAGAATATTTAGCTCTATGCTTTATGTATTTGTCTGCAAACATTCTAATATCTTGCTGCTCTCATGAAAAATAATGGATTCTGTGTCCTGGAGCACAACCATTTCCAGAAGATAGCTATAGCAATATAGCACATACAGTTAGAGAGAAACATTTGTTCTTGATTCTTCTCAAAAAATATATATATATTTGGTAGGTACATAACAGTAATTCCAGAGTGTGTTAATTTGCTTGGTTGACAGCCTATAGATAAATGTCTTCAGAGTAAATACTATTTCAGTTATTTCAGGGTAAATCAACCTATGTGACTGCCACTATTTTTCTAAAGACTACTTAATAAAAGGTATCTTCCATAGTTAAAGTACAAATCCATCAGAATATATTGTTTGCATTCCTTTTTTTCTTTTTTCTTTTTTTTTTTGAGGGGGTGTCTCTTTACTAGTTCATAACATTAGTTGCTAAGTAGATGATAACTTCAGGGTTATAAAAACATTTTAGCAAGCATAGATGTCATTAATAACTCTGTAACCACTTCCTCACTGTTATTTTTGGGGACTATGTGAGGTCAAGTGGTTTGCACATATATTACTTGTAAGTCAAGCAGGACAAGAAAAACAGCTCCTTACAGAAGTATGAAGTTATCTACATTTGGTACATTGTGTCAGAGTTTGTTTACTTTTTTTTCCTGCAGAAAGTGCAGAGAAATTCTGTTGGAATCCAGCTAAACTGTTCTGAAGCTGCAGCATCTGACTAAGGACAGGATTCACCCACTCTGCAAGAGATGTGTGTGTAGCTGCCTGCCAGCCAATCACAGGTGGGATTTACCTTGCACCTCTCACATTTCTTGTTAAAATCACACAGCAGAACCTCAGGAAATGTGAACCAAGTAGCCAAAGTGTGGTGTGGGCTGAGGAGCGAGCGAGAGATGAGCTGAGGAGGAAGTATGGGGGTGGACAGCAAGTCCGACAGCAGCCGCACTCCATCACTTCTTCACCCCCAGGCCAGTGTGACAACACACGTTGTGGCCACCTCTGTACTCAGAGCTCGAGGAGCAGCCACTGTGAGAGGGTTTGATGTTGCCAGGGTGTCAGAGACAAGGCAGGAGAAAAGCCTGTGCTGTATATGGCACGGGGGCTGTTTTGTGGAGAGACTTTAATCCTTTCACCCAGAGCGTGGCTGGGCACTGGAACAGCTCCCCAGGGCAGTGGTCACAGCACCAAACCTGACAGAGTTCAAGGAGCCTTTGGACAAAGCTCTCAGGCACAGGGTGTGACTCTTGGGGTGTCCTCTGCGGGGCCAGGAGCTGGACTCAGTGATCCTGATGGGTTCCTTCCAACTCAGCATATTCTGGGATTCTATGATTCAAATCAACCTCAAAACATTTTGTGGGGAACAAAAGGTGAGACTAGAGGATGGGAAGCAAACATTGGCTTCCATGGGGTTAATGTCCAGCAGCCTTTGCCAAGGGAACCTGAGGGTATTTCCTTCTGCTGAAGGAAGATTTTCATGTTCTCGTAGAAATGTTATATTCCTACTGCAATTTAAATTGGGTCAAATACTGATTTTCTTTAGGATTTCCCTAAAATCTCATTCCAGAATATACATATATTTTCACTTTCCGGCCTTTTGTGTCCTAGTAGTGATCTGCCTGAGGAGGTTGCTTGCAATGTACTTCAAGTAAAAAAAAATGGAGAAGAAACATTGACAAAGAAAAAACTATGTGGGAGCTATGGAATTCTGGAATTCTGGGCTTGTATATTACATTTTTGGAAGCAAATTCTCCTTTAGGTGGAAATAATCCTCCCAGAGAAGTTTTTTCTAAATGTTTACTGGATGTAAGAAGTAATGGGTGTAGGTTAAACAGAGTCCTTGAGCTGGTTCACCTTTGCCATTCTCAGAGGACATGCAGTATGAGCTCCAACTTGCCTGCAAGTGACAGGGGTAAGATATGTCTCTTGAGGCTTGAAGAACAAAATTAACCTGCATGTGGAACTGGCTAGAGAAAAAACTGGATAATGTTTGTATCACAACACTTCTTCTAAGGCTGCATTAATTTTCCTCTTCTTAATGAGGGCAGGGGTTAAAACATGGAGAATGAACAAGCATTTCATAATTAAAGGTGAAAGTAGGATGACAGTGTACAAGGGAAAAGCCTGTGACATTGCTATTAGTAGTGAGTCTATCAAGTGCTTTTACTGGTGCTTTACTTTGTGAGGAAACTGCTGAATGCCATCTCCCTTGATTATACCTGTGGAAATGTGTTTCTTTTCATGCTCATATTCATGTTAAATCTTAGAAAGTGAGGAGTGCTGCAGTACAAAACAACAGATTTCAGGAAGGAAGGCAGAAGTATGTCAGGGCTTCTTGCCATTCACTCTTCAGATGTTTACTTTTCTTGTACAGTTAAGCTTTTATTCATGTAACTGATATTAAGATAATCATATAAAATTGGGGAAAGTGATATGACTGCAGAGATAATCAAGCCAAAATCTGAGCAAGGACTGAGAAGCACAATATGATCTGATGCTCTTCAAGGTATTGCAGTCCTTCATTTAGCCTTGACATTTATTACCTCAGCAGCTATTGTCAATAGCAGCTTTGCTTTCTGGCCAGATGCATTCTGGTGCATGATACTTTCCTTGTGACAAAACTTGATAGAAACAAAGGAGATGGAAGATTAAAACAACGACCATAGTCTCATCAAGGAATTTCTCCCTCAGACTACAGGCTGATAGTTACTGTGCTGTTATCCTTTGTATAAGATGTAATAGGATGCTTTAAATCTCAGAGTACCATTTCTGTAAATATGTTTGTTTGAAAAGAAGAACAGAAAAAGCTACCACAACATAACATACTATTAAAATGGGGGAGAGTTGATTTGGATACCAAGTTTATGCATTTCAGCACAGATGTAATCTACTCTGATCAGCACTGAGGCATTTATTCCCCTTACTTTAGGATTTCTAGAAGAAATGGTTTACAGGAGAGTAGTAAACCAGTCTGCTGTTTGGAAATGGTACTCAGATAAATCCATATGGCACTACAGTGCTGTTAAGAAAAGTGATAGTGTTATAATAACAAGGTTAAAATGTCAGGAAATAAGTCAAAATGTTTCTTTAAAATCAAACATGTAGTTGCTGATTGGGTACATAGAATCAAGCATATTTCTCACCTGGCATTTGTTTCAAACAGTTTCCAGTCTGTGAGATCAGGTAGCATTCAGATGAAATATAGTTATTGCATTCTCTGGTGCACTACATACAGACAAGCAAATCTCTACATATCCATTTCAATAAAACAGGAACATTCCACAAGTTCCTGTATTTACTGATCAAGCATCTGAGGTCCTTTTATTTATTGATCAAGCAAAGCTACTAAAGGCAAAATAAAAGCAAACTATCCCCAGGCAAAGTAACAGCCTGAAGTCTCTGGCATGCAGTGTTGAAGCAAGACTAGCTTGGAAAGACAATTTTTTTATTTTTTTTAATGAGGGTCTACTTAGGAAAGAAGCACTGGTGGCTGGGCTGAAATGCATATTTTAACTCTATATGTAGATATTCAGAAGTATTGGCAGGGATTTAAAATACGCATAACTGAGCAGAAATGATGATGGGCCCCAATTTTCGCCCATATAAAATGATGGCATAATGGATGTAGAAAATATCTATAACTGCTTTCAAAAATTTGAAATAACAAGAAAACCTGCCTTACCTTCCCTGCATCACTGTGTAGTTTGGATTTATTGCAATGTTCAGCCTAAGCATATTTATCGCTTCACATTCAAGCAAAAAGAATTTACCATTTTAAGATGAAATGCGATGATGCTACTTTGATGGTCCTTACTTTCTCCTCACTGGATTTTTGAACAAAATCCAAAAAGAAGCTCAGAGAGATCCAAGCTGAGAGAGAAAGCAACTGAGGTTGTGTTGCCCACGAAGGAGGAGCACAGCAGCTTGTTCAGTTCAGTGTGAGCCGTGATGTAGTGCAGAGTGTCCCTCCCTTCCATACGCTTTCCCAGCCAGTGGTTGCCATAAAAAACACTGTAATATTGCCATGTTGCAAGCACGCTAATCATGGCTCACATTTGGATGACAGCATAAACAGCATAAATGTCTGTTATTGCCACAATAACAGTTTCAGCACAAGAGCCAAGGCAAGGAAGAATAGGAGCTGAAGAAAATAAGGATGTTATACAGGGATCATTCTAGTTAACAGATGAAGCTCCAGCTCCAAGAAGCTGCTTTTCTCCCTTTGCAACAATCTAATCAAACCTTCACTGCCTCTTGTTGAAATGTGTTTCTACAGCACCATTTTTTGTTCTGCTCTAAATCAATGATCTAACTGATTTATCTGGCTTTTAGATATGACTGTCATTTATTAGAAGAGTGAAGGGATATGGGAGCAGACAGAAAAATCGAAGAGAAGCAAGGTGAGAGGACATGTGTGAAAAATAAAGCATTTCATGGAAAAGGTCCATGGCATAATAAACTATTAAAAACTCCCCTGTTGCATTGTTTTTATGCATACTATACAGTTTAGCAGAGAATTGTAGTGTGTAATACAAGTTAAAATCACATAGAAATAACATGACCTTTTAGTGGGGATAAATGTTTTGTTGAGCAAATTCTAGGACTTTCTATTTTATTTCTTTACAAATTAAGTCATTCTTCAGTAACTCTGAAATAAAACTGAAAAAAATTGTACAGCCAACCATCTTGAAGTATATACCTGTTAAAGGTGCTAAGCAGATCCTTTTGGGTTGATTATTATCACTTTAACAGTGTAAACTTTTTAGTGTATTTTTTATTTGAGATACATATCAATATTAAAAAACCCAGACATAACCACATGCAGTTGTGTAGTCAAGAGGAAATGCAAGTCAATGGAATGAGCCCTCCTCTAATTTGGCAAAACAGAAGCTCACTCAGGTTTCCCTGTGTTGACACAAAGCATTGGATTTCAAGAGTAGAAAACAGTTAATTTTACCACTGGACATAATTTGAAGAGGCAGCCATGTATAAATATATTTTTGCCTCTTTAGCACAGAAACCACTGAAATGATTTTCCTCTCATCTCTGTACTTTCCTGTTCCCATCCAAATAAACAAAGAAAGTTTACTATGAACTGTTCCTTTTACTTGCTCTTCAGCTAAATACAAACTGGTGTTTGTAACTTGACCATGCCTGATGAAAACCACAAAGATCATAGAAAATCATAGAAAATCATAGAATCAATTGGGTTGGAAATAACCTCTGAGATCATCAAGTCCAACCCTTGGTCCAACTCCACTCCATTTACCAGATCATGGCACTCAGTGCCATGGCCAATCTCAGTTTAAAAACCTCCAGGGATGGTGAGTCCACCATCTCTCTGGGCAGCCCATTCCAGTGCCTGATTACTCTCTCTGGAAAGAAGTTTTTTCTCATCTCCAACTTCCATTTCCCCTGGCAGAGCTTAAGCCCGTGCCCCCTTGTCCTGTTGCTGAGTGCCTGGGAGAAGAGACCAACCCCCACCTGGCTAGAACTTCCCTTCAGGTAGTTCTAGACAGTGCTGAGGTCACCTCTGAGCCTCCTCTTCTCCAGGCTAAACAACCCCAGCTCCCTCAGCCTCTCCCCATAGGACTTGTGCTCCAGTCCCTTCACCAGCCTTGTTGCTCTTCTCTGGCCCTGCTCCAGCCCCTCAATATCTTTCCTGAACTGAGGGGCCCAGAACTGAACACAACACTCAAGGTGTGGCCTCACCAACGCAGAGTACAGGGGAAGGATCACTGCCCTGAGCCTGCTGGCCACGCTATTTTTGATCCAGGCCAGGATCCCATTGGCCTTCTTGGCCACCTGGGCACACTGTTGGCTCATGTTGAGCTTCCTGTCAATTAGTACCCCCAGGTCTCTTTCTGCCTGTCTGCTCTCCAGCCACTCTGTGCCCAGCCTGTAGCGCTGTATGTCGTCTGTATGACGACATACAGACCAGTGTGTTCAGCCTGGGGTGTAGTCCCTGATGGATGGCTCTGCACCCAGTGCTAGATGGATAGGTGCAAATGGATACAGAGTTCTGATAACGTGCAAATAAAAAACCCGATTAAGATCAAAATACCTTCCACAAAGTTAACATACAAAGTGATGTGTTGAATTAAATTACACTAAGGAATAAATGGCAAATGCCCGCTTATCTCGATAAGTGGGGCTTTCATGAATAATCCAGCATGCTTGCTAATGTTAATGAAAGTGCCAGTGTCTTATATATGAGAATTACTTCCTCCTTAGTCTCTGCAGGCTAAAAGCTTTGCCTATTGTTGCATACCATGCCAGGCTGAAGAGCAGCTAATGCAAGGCTCGATTTTTATGTTGACAGCCTACTGCAGTTACAGGTGAGCTCTTATTATTTGCTTTTCCACAAGCTTGCAAAAAATGGTACTGCACACTTATGTAATAGTCAAAAATGTATTTTATATTTCTCAGCTAATTGATATCTTTTAACAACATGTATCTAAAAGTTAAAACCAGCAAAAAATCTGTAAAAGCAACTCTACCAGTTACCTCTATGACACTGGCCTGGTGGAGTCATTAAAAGGGGAGGCCTGGCTTTAAATTCCAGATTCAGCTGATACATGTAGTATTGCACTAATTTTAAAGTTTGCTCCAGGAAGAGTGAGGTCAAATCCAGAGCTAGTGGGAAATAAACTCTTTTTACAGAAAAAATATACTGACAGGACTAAGCCCACTGAATTACAAAGGGAAAGGCAGAGTGGCAATGGGAACAGACTATAGGTTAGCCAGTTTATCAGGGCTTCTAGAATTTGTAGCTTACCCAAGAGACATTTTAGTTACAGGCTAATGAACTGGAAAAGATACTTGAAGAAAAAGGATATCCTAGTTGATATAGTTCACAAAGCATTACTTAAGCCTCATGAGTCTGATGGACAACAAATTATTGTTGAAACAGCTCAAATCTAAAGAACATTTTTCTGTGTCATTTGTTCCAACTTGTTCTTCTTTGTCACCTAAAATCAAGTAAGTAGCCCTGCAGCATGCATTTATGGGCTGCATCAGGGACAAGTTTACTCTCCTACCATCTCCCTTGTACTTCTTTCCTGTCGGAAATCAAATGGGCAGGGACTACCTCTTTCAAACAATGGCAGATTTAAGCTGGACAATCTGCTGTTTGCTGCTCCAAGACCATTTCATGTTGCTCTGGCAGCATACAAGAGCCTTAAACAGATGTGAAAGGGTAATTTATGGTCACTTTTGTTCCCCTGTTATATTGCCAGTGGTGTATGAAGCAGTTTCAGAGTAACCAGCAATCCAGACCAAAATGTTAACAGTTGCAGTTTTACTGCATGCACAATATTGCTCCAAATATGTAACTTGGGATATTTGGTCAAGTTGCCAAGACATAGGAAAATGTACTAATTGCAGCATGGTCTCTACAGCATTCTCTGAGCTGGAAGACAGGGAACCTCAGAACATAGCATGGCCTGCATCCATAATTGTTTTGCCCTGTTATTGACCATCATAGAATGTTAGAATGGTTTTGGTTGGAATGGACCATAAAGATCCTTTTGTTCCAAACCAGCTGCCATGGCCAGGGATACTTTTCACTAGACCAAGTTGCTCAAAGCCCAATCCAGCCTAGTCTTGAACACTTCCAGGGATGGGAAATCCATAGCTTCTCTGGGCAAGCTGTTCCAGTGCCTCACCACTCCCACAGAAAAGAATTTCTCCCTAATATCTAATCCAAATTCCTCCTCCTTTAAAACCAGTCCCCCTTGTGCTGTCATTATTGCCCATGTAAAAAGTCATTCTCTCTCTTTTTTGTAAGCTGCCTTCAAGTACGGATATAATGTTAAAGAAGAACAAAAGCAAACCATACTGGAGTACACAACAGATCCAGATAACGTGGTATTCTGTCTCCACCAATGGTCAAATGCCTGAGGAACAGGATGAACACACATGGTCCTCCTCTGAGTCTCTGCCACTGTTCAACCTTTGGAAGCTCAGGGAATTCCTGAAACAGAGTTGGTTTCCTGGCATTCCTCCTTTCTGACCATTCCTCCACAGATTTCCCTTATGTAAATTTGTGCCATTTTCACTCAAATGCCTGTAAACAACCAGCATACATAATATCCTTGGAAAGGAGTTCTTTAGGTCTGTTATCATCTTCTCTATTTTGAATTTGGATTTGGGAAATGATTCTCTATTGTATTCCCACAGAAAAGAATCCACTTTCTAATGCTAGATTAACTTTTTTTTTACTGCATCAGGGCAGTGACCAGAACTTTTCATAAAACTGTTTATTACAAACTCTGAATCTTATTCTCTACTACCACTACTAAATTCAGAGTTTGTGTCAACTTAAGGGTATTTTTCCCTCTCACGCTTGAGGTACATTAAATTTCAGTTGCCATTGTGTTATTATTAAGATCACGGGATCATTCGTAAGTGGAATTTTATACTCTTTCACGTAATTTAGTGTTACCTGTGAAGTTTTTCATAGCATTGTTTATTACCTTACCTAGACTGTTTATCAATATAGTGCACAACATAGATCCTAGCACTGATCTTGTAGAACTTTCCACACTCTCTCCACTGCCAAATTCTTCACTTACTCCCATCACAGAATCACAGAATAGGTCAGGTTGGAAGGAACCACAGTGGGTCATCTGGTCCAACCTCCCCACTCAAGCAGGGTCATCCCAGAGCACATGGCATAGGCTCATGTCCAGGCAGTTCTTGAACATCTCCAGTGAGAGAGACCCCACACTCTGGGCAATCTGTTCCAGTGCACAGTCACTCACACAATAAAGTTCTTCCTCATATTCAGGTGGCACTTCCTGGGCATCAGTTTCTGCCCGTTGCCTTGTGTCCTATTGCTTGGCACCACTGAGAAGAGCCTGGCTCCATCCTCTTGGCACCCTCCCTTCAGACACCTCTATCCTCTGATAATGGTCATTTAATGTTTTTCTATCCATGCAAAGATCGTTCCGCTCATGCCACTGTTGCAAGGTTTCATTAAGAGACTTTATACCTAACCCCAAATCCTCTGGAAATCCAGGTGGACTACCTCAACTCAATCCCCCTAAACTGAATGTTTAGGCAGCTCTAAGAGGCTTGTGAGACAAGGTTTCTCCTTAAAAGAGGGATTGCACTCCTCACCAGGGTACTATATTTCTTCAACATTTCTCTTATAGTTCCTCACTAGTCACTACTTCCTTAAATCTAGTCTGGAAGGCTTTAATTTTTCCCATTATTAATACAATGGAATGGCTATGTTTGAATTATTACTCTTTTATTGCCTACTTCTTTTGTCAGTCTCCTCCGCTGTAATAGTGGGTGATTTGGATGTGCCTACAGGATTAGGATTTGAATATCCTGTCTGTTGAACACATGGAACTGAATTCAGCATCACTGAGGTAAAAGCAATCTTAACCACTTGATTTGGTATGAAAAGCACCAAATTAATTCTTACTTCTTTATCACAGAGGCTGAGTGTTTTTGTATGTTTGTCCTGTGTTTATGTTACCACCGGTATTTCTTCTGTGCCTGCACAGAACCAATGTTTATAAATTCTCAAACCAAACAGAGCCTGGAACTGACTACTTCCATTTTAACTAGGTCTGTTCCCTTTCTTTTTAATTTCTCAGTGACAGATATCTCCATAATTAAGAAAACAACTTTCCCTCTGAGAACTAGGTAACTGGTATTTCTTTGAATGCTCATGACAGAGATCTAAGGATTTACAGAGAATCTGCTCATGCCCCTCAAACAAATGAGTAACACTGTGTAGACATGGGAAGCTACTGCTCTATGCACCACCTCAAGGCAAGCTATTCCCACAATTATCTTGCTATCTTCTCATTAATCAATGGTAGGCTTTGTGAAAGTCAGGAATGCATTTGGAAAAAGGAAGCTGCTTACAAACATAGAGAACCAGAAAATCTGGTAAGATCAAGAGGCCCTATATCTTTGCTGTGGTGCTCTGAGGAGGATAGAAAACCCTATCTTAGAGGGCTCCAAGGCCCACTGTGGAACCAGGCACTTGAACAATATGCCCTCAATATGCTCCCCTTTTGGGCTGTGCTGTTCCTCAGCCTCCACCACTACTTTTGAGTGAAAACACAACTTCAGTCATTTGCTTTTCAAGTTAAGGATGTAAACTCTTTTCCTGTATGTTACAGTTTGGAAAAGAACAAAACCCAATGCAAAGGCGTAATCTAGAGATTTCCTTCCTGTAAGACTTTGTTTTTTCATTCTGCCAGAGAAAGGAGCACTTTGGTCCATGGGCAGCAGAAGAGGAAAGGATTTCAAACAGCTCTTGTCAGTGACCCAGCTCAGTTCCTACTGAAAGAGCTGAGTCTGCGGAGTCTCCTGAAATCAGGCAGCTGATGAGCACTTTTGAAAACACATCTTTGTCTCAGACAGACAGTGGTGGAGCTGTGCATGACATTGCTGAAGTTTGCTTTGCCTAGAGGAAAGTCAGCAAGGCCTGTCTCTCAACTTGCATTGAGGGACAGCTCTCTCCTCCTTTTCTCATTACCATACCCTGATTAGAATTCAGTGTAAAGATTAGTGATAGCAGGACTGGTTCTGGTTGGACATTTTTAGGCCACAAATATGCTGTTACATAATCAGATTATTTAATCTTTTCATAAAGATGCATTTCTTTCTCGTAAGAAGATACAGGGTTTGTTTGCTTCAAGAAGTAATTGTTATACTTTATTAATAGAAGTCTGGCTTGTTTATTCAGAGTCAAGGTTTTTATGACTCCTGAGCCAGTGATGCCCAGTAATTATTTCTGTAGCTTTTGGCTCCTGTTGATTCAGTGCTGCTGTATTAGAAGGATTACTTTTATATATTGGTGAGCCAAAGAAGATTTTTCTTTTATGAATACTGAACTTCTGAGAGGCTTTTTAAATTAATAACAGTGGAATTAATGCTTTGAAGGCATTTTTATTAAAATGGTGATGTCAATGGACACTATACAGTAGTGAGGTTGAAACGGAGAACATATGTTCATAGGTTTTTTATATTTGTTTCAATTACAAGCCAAGACAAAATGTCAAAAACCTCCCATTTTTTATGAACCAATATATTATGAAATACTGAGAGCTGATAAAGGTCAAATTTCTTCTTAAAGATGCAAAAGAGTAAATGATAAATTTGCAGGAAATCCTTTTTTCTCTTCCACAGTGAAATGTTTTCATAAAGCACTCTCAAGAATGTGATGAGATTGATACATTCTCCTGAAAAGTTTTAATTAATTTCAGTCTGCTCTTTCCAATGAAAATATCTTTGTCTGAAAAACTTCTGAGCAGTTGTACTGTGCAGTGAAACTCTGTCTCACTGCTGCAATGACATGCCAAATTCAGAACCATTTTCCTTGAGCTGTGCTTCTGCCAGCTTGTGCAACATCACCCCTGTGTTGTGATACCAGCGGGCTGAGCCTTCACTGAGCCAGGCGCTGCTCTGCAGCAGGCAGAGCCCAGGCAGTGTGCAGTGCAGTTCTATCTGTCTCCTCACACAGAAAACAAGCAGCAGATGCAAAGGCAGAGTCTGCAGCAGAGCAAAGACATGGACCTGGGCTTGCTTTCAGGTCAGTGCCTTCATCAAACAACTGTTTGCCCACCTTTCATTTGCTTCCTTATCATGTGACTTGGAGTTTCTGTTGAACTTCAGTTTTGTACACAGACCCCATCATTTTTAACTGCTAGTCCATCAGAAACTTATTTCCCTAGAGTTCCTTTTGGTTTATTTTTCCTAGATCACTGGAAACTGCCATTCAGGTTCTGAGGTGAATTCTGAAGTATAAAATTGTCCAGATTCCTTTAACTGCTTGAGTCTTCTCACACAGGAGATGATCAGAGGATTTCTAATGGGAATCTAAACCACAGGGAATCAGATGCCTTCAGATATTGTTATGGACACATCAGACACCTTCAATGTATAGAAAGTTTTAACAATGGATCACACTATGCAATAAATATTCTTTTCATTCTTCCTTAACAGTTTTGCTACCACATGCAGAGTCCAACTGCTTAATAACTGTTTTAATTGGGTGCAAAAACCTTTCTGTAGGTCAATGTTTGTGATAATGGTGAACTGACAGATAGTTCCCCCTCTATAAATATTACTACTGTTCAATCCTTTTTTGAGATGTTGTGATCCTATTTGTTACAGAGTGTGTGCATTCTTGGGCAAAAGAGATTTCCCTGAGGGCAGGATAACAGCCAAATGAAATGTAAATGCAGGGATGGCATTAAGATATCATACAGCACAGTATTGTAAATATATAAAGTCACTCCACATTCTGTGTTATGATGTATATCTCAGTGAAACTGACCCAAATTTACACTGTATCAATGCAGAATTATGTGATGCAAGTGCTTTAAAAATACCATACTTTCCAATGCATGGGTAATTCCCAGAGAATGTTATTTCAGGATAGCATTTCTAAACCAAATGGTAAATGTGTGCATCTCCTTTGCATCCTCCAAGTCCAGAAATAAGGACACTGTTGTCACTTACTAGTCTTGCTGTCTAACGGTACATCCTTGGCCATAACTTTTCTTCAGTTTAGGAGATAGTTTTTTTTAAAAAATGGAGAAATAAGGTGACTACTACAGAGCTAGTCAGGGACCCCTTAAAATCTAATTGAAAATACATTAGAGAGGATACCCATGCGAGAAAATAGTGTCTAAAAACTCATTTTCTTGGTTGGTTACACAACTAAAGGCACAGACAATGCCCCAGATCTGCTGGACCTAGAGCCTACGTGTTCATTCATGCCTAGCAAGGACAATCAGCAAAACACACTTCCTACAGTTATTGAGGAGAGAACTTCTGCTCCTCCATCTCACAGCTGTTTTTCTCACCTGAGCTTAAGCTCAGAAAAAAATCAAACAACCAAACAGAACATAACCTTCTTCTGTTGTAAGAAACAACCCTATGTACCATATATTGCACAACAAATGTTCAAATATCCATGACATTGACATGTATTATTTAGTGCTTTTTTTCCTGATTAAATTTTCATCCCTAAGACCTTGATTTCATTTTGTTGGATTCATGTTTTTCAAAACCTGCAGTTGTTTTACACAAAGCTACAGATAAGCTGCCCTTTTAAAAATCCAGACCATATGTAATCTGAAACGGTCCACTTTTCATGATAAAGGCTTTTTTACAACTACTTAACCTCTTCTCCTGGTTTACATAAAAGGTTTTTATGCCACCATCTAATTTCATGGCAATTTGTTTTTTATTCTATACAGGAGTGAAGTATCAATCTTTTTATTTTCTTTCTCTTTTAGTTGACATTGAATAACAAATCTGTGATTTTGCAGCATGAAGTGAATATCTGGCTGATTGAAAAGGCTTAAAACTATTCCTTAGGAAATCCTGTATACTTCTTTTTTAAAAAAAAAAAAAGAAAAGAAAAAAAGAAATGTCCCTTTTCTACAAAATGATTCCTCCAGATTAAGGTAGTCTTGCTGAAGTGGTTTTGGACATTGATTTACAATAGAGCTGTATATTCTTTGAAAGAAGGAGGCTTAGAGGGCAGTGCTCAGAACAAAACTGCTATGGCTTTTATAAAGTCAATAACACGTTGCAAAAAGTGCTATGCTACTGAACAGCTCGTGTGAAACCCAGTGGCCTTCAGTCTTGTGCCTTAATGTACCCGATATTTGAACTTCTGTCTCCAGACCTTAATCATGAAGGTGGTTTAAGCCAACACTTCTTACCTTGCAGCTGACTAGTGATGAGCACGTAGGGACAGCAGCTGCCCCGGCTCAGCTCCAGGCCAATCCCTCCGAACCATCTGTCCCCAGCCCTGGTAGGTGAGCCTGGGAAGGAAGGATGCCAGGGGGCTGACGTTCTGCTCAGGATTTACCACCCACTCCCTTCAACACAATCTCCCATTTCCCTTGTAATCCCCACACCACCTTATGGCTGGATATAGTAACTCTATATCTATTAATTGCACAAGTAGGTCTTAAACTATTTAATTTCTCCTGCTCACAGAAAGCTGAACCCACAGAATGCACTAAGGAAGGAAGATTGTGGACCTGCAGAACCAACACCCCTTCCCTTCCACTCAGCTTTTGCACATGGCAGCATTGACTACAACTTCAGTACACTTCAGTGTTCCCATCACACAGCAGAATATAAATGAGTACAGAGAGGAATTTCAGTGGAAGACAGGATTTCCACCAACCTCCTGAAGGGAATGGAGGGAGAAGTTTTGCTTGCTCTGTGTTATGCCCTCACACAAAACCTGGAGACAGCCAACACCCAGGGAGAAGCAAGCCCAGGGTTTCTGTCCAGCAGCTACCTCTGCCTTTAACTTCCCATCTCTTTCTCTATGCTTCTGTTTATGAAATTGTAATGATAGTAGTAAAACAAATGCAAATAAATAATGGATGGATGAATACATCTTGGGATGAATAAATTATGGGAGTTATGCTGACTTTCAAGAGGAAGAGTTATTGCAGTTCATGCTTGAGAGGGGCTGTCATGGTGGGTTTCTCCTGGCTCTGCGGTGCTGCAGGGAGCAGCCTGTCTGCACGGGGCAGGGCTTTGCTGCTGGAGGACACTGCAGGCCGGGTGGTATGAAAGGCAATCTCCTGCAGCCAGAACCTCCATGGGAGCTAGGACTACAAACTGGAAGAAAATACATTTCAAAGAAGAAAAAACCCTACAGTAGTCTAGATTAGTCCAAAGTACCCTACACTTGCTGCTGGCAAACAGAGAGAGCTGAGCAAGGCGCCTGAAATCAGAGACTCCCCAATCTCCCAGCAGACCTCTCCCAACAAGATGAGCAGCCTCAAAAATGCATGTCTTCACTTTCCCTTTTTCCCTATGAGGTTTTTCACCTCTTTGCTTGTAGCAGAAGGAGAAAAAGGAAGATTCTCTGCTAATGTAGTGTCCTTGCTCCCTGGGCTTCAGTTTATCCCAGTAGAGTATCAGATGTTGATACAACACCACCAAGTAATAGAATCGGACTTATGCCCCAGTCAGAGATGGCCAAAAGTATTGGAGAGTCACTGATAAGGGAGTTGAATTAAGCCCCAAACTCAACATGCTCTGGACCACCTTTTTTTTTGCTTCAAAATAGGAATGAGTCTGAAACAGTTCCTGATTCCTCTTTGCTGGGCCTGGCACCATTGAGCCATAGATCCCTTGCTGCATCCAGGGTTTTGGAAAACTAAATTTCAGCACCTCATATAAAGAGAAGAACTATTATAACTATTATACTTTAGCTGTGTCCCTAATTTAGGTGCACCTGAGTAACTGGGATTTCTCAATGTATATAATTTCTTGACAAAGCTAAGGTTATTCTGTGAGTTTGGGGGTTTGCTTTTATTTAGCGTGAAAATTAACTTGCTTTTTGTTAAGTATTCCTGTTTGTATCTAAGCTAAGCTTTGTATCAGAAGGTCCCGCCACATGTACCAGGTTCTGGGTGTATTCTGTGCAGCTACACTAATGTTGCATGAAGTATGGACATCATTCTTTCTTACTTCCTTGTACCATTCCCTGTACCCAACACACAGAACAAAACTTATCTTTTATTTATATACAGTTTATGCGGAAACTGGCCCTCAAGCTCAAGCTGGGTGTATGTGAGTATTTCCATTCCATTTCTTCAATACTGTTTTCATGTTCTGGCCACATTTAATCTAAATAAAAATAAGGAATCCCCCAAATTATGTGATTTCTACAAAATTTGGTTAATACAGACAGTAAGGTAGAAAGGAAACCCTACTCAGAGCCTGAATAGAGTGAAAGACAACAAGTGCTCATGCATTATTAGACATTGCAGAACCTATGTGATGGACAGGGGGGCAGAGAGACAGACACTTCTGAATAAAATGACAGTTGAGAAAATATCCCTGTAAATGTATACCATCTAAAATCTATGCTAAAATCAACCAATTATGATTGAAAACCAGCATTAGTTTGTGTGCTTAGAGAAGACCTTGTTGTCTCACCTTGGATCCTACTTCATCTCCTCCCTCTATGCCTTTAAAACTAAATGACAAAGTATTATGGGAGAACTAATGGAACAGACACTGATCAGAACTACAATGGTCTCAGTACCACCTTGTCCATGCTCCTGTGATGTCCATATGTGTCCACAATTTTTAGTTTAAAACCACTTCTCCTGCATCATCAAATTCAAAACACAAAAGACAATTTTTTTTTTTTTCACTCCTTAACAAAAGTCTCTGTTATCTGTAGTGTCTTATGAGCTTTGACATTCAGCTTGCAGAGATTCACTTCTTACCTTCTTGTAAACTCTCCAGTGAAGTAAGGAAGTAATTTTGTCTTGAGAAAACCTGATGGATTTTAAACTAGTCAGTGCATTCCAAGACACTTTAGTTTCTCCTGGTAGTGTCATTGACCAAAAGAGGCCAAATTTCAAGAAGGCAAAAAGTGATTCAAATTTGCTGATCTTTTTGCTAACAATTAAGAATATATTGCCACATTGATATTTTGGCTCTAAGTCTTCAAAACACATGTCCTTAGTGCCATAGAGTCCCTCCACTAAATTATTTATATTCTGTTCTTAGGATTTTAAATTTCCCCAATATAGATTCACAGTGGATATGAATTCCTTGAGTCCTGTGCATGTTAACAACAAAATAACAGGTTTTTAAATATTTGTAAATATAATATCATAAAAATAATCAAGAAAAACCCTTACCAGATGTTCTCTAGTAACTTCAATAGTTTAAAAATATCCAGATAGATTACACTTTGCTGCAGAAATATGTGATAAGCAAACTAGCTCCAAATTAATCTTCAATGCTTCCATTGAATGACATCATGAATAGCTGGGCTTATCATTTTCTGCACTTTATAGCTTCTTAAATCCAGAAACACTGCATAAGGCTGAACACAAAAAGCATACATGCCTGAGGAGTAGAATTTCATTTCAGAAAAGGAAATATATAAAATTATTTATGTTACTGAATATGTAACTTACTGGGATGAGAAAGACACTCCTTAAATTTCTTATTAAGAAGCTGATTTAATCTCATCTCTCTTAAAAAAAAACGAATACAAAATATATTTCCAGTTAGGATGGCTGTTATTCTTGTGACCTGAGGCACCTGCAATGTTAGCTTTTAAAGAACTTTCCTAGGCAGACCAGATGATTCAAGGACTGGTTAGATTACAGAAACTGCGGGTTTTAAATAGTAAAGGCTGATTGTGCCTGCTTCACTACCAAAAAAAAAAAAGTGAAGTCAATCCTGAATATTTCAAATTTTTCTGGTTTTATTCAGATGGTTTAGACAGAAGGTAGGTATGAAACAAAAATTTAACAAGAACAGAACCTCTCAGATCTCACATACTGTTACACTGGTGAAGGTTTTAGAAAAGAAAAAACCAACCACCGTATTTCTTTATTTAAGACATAGATTACTGATTATCTGTTATGCAATGTCAGAGACTACCTGATCTAGAAGTGTTTCATTTGTTTCACTCCAGGGCACTAGGTGGGTGTCAGATAAAAATGAGAAGCTGGGCTGCGTGGTTTGTGCATAAACCTGTCCCTGCCATCATTTGGTGGCTGGGGAACGAGGCAGGGAGCCCAGCAGCAATGTATGCCCCTACCCCTGGGCACATAGTGCTGCCCTAGCACTGCCTGAGGCACTGGTGGGTACCTTGGCATGTGGCCAGCAGTGCCAGAGAGAGGAGGATACCACAGGCTGTCTCTGCTCCCTACACAGCTCAGCAGCGCCCAACTGGAGCATCCTGTTTTCTGGTACTGTACATCAGTCATTACGTGCTTCCTTTAAGAGCAACCTAGAGCTTAAGTCACAAATATGGGGGATTACCCATGTTTGCTGCAGTTTCTGGAGCACAAAGATGCTGAAGAGAAGCTCAGCAGCCTGTTTTCTTCAAACAAAAGCTGATTTGTGCTGGTAGGTCACACATGAGGATTGCTTAATGATTCATCAAAATGTTTTTAAAACAGATGGAAAATTGGCAGCCAAGTGTGTGAGTGCTTTTGGATTAGGGTACAGGCAGGTGACCAAAACTATTCACTGTCTGACACTTACCTTCTTCCTCACTTATATATCGATCTCTGCCTGAGCTATTTCTAGATGAAAGCAGCTGCAATGTGTGCATTTGCACCCCATGTCATGGAGGCTGACTTCATTCACTGTCAGATTTTCTGGAGACCACTCCACCTGAGTGTGCATTTTAGTTAAACCAGCCATTAATGCAGATGGAGAATGAACTTCCAACAGTATCTGGCACAGCAGAAAGCGGTCTCTGTGATAAGTGCATCTAGCACTTTAGACACTTTAAAACCCTCAGGGACAGCTGCAACATCTTAGAGTGATCACTTCATCGTTGAGCCGTGGATCGCAGGTTAATTGGAAAGTTTGCAAAGGGAATAGTTGTACAGGGGCCATGAAGAGCAGTACTGCTTCTTTGCACCACTTTACTTCAGATGCTCTAACCCTTACTTTCACAAAGTGAGAAAACCCATTGATATCCAAAAGCTGAAACAAAGTTGGTAACAGATTTTAGGAGTTCTTTATTCTTTTTTTGGATTGATTAAACAGATCAAAAGCCCATCAAATTAAGTCAGAATTAAACATAAGTTTCTCCTCAGGAAAGAAGGAAAAGACAGTAAGACTGAGTTCAATGGTAATTCAAATCACAGGTAAAAACTAAGATGTTTTCCTTCGGGGATTTTCTTTATGTATTAAGCAGGCAAATGGTTTAACAAGTTCTGACATGTATGTTAGTGCCAGATACCTGCACAGCTGGCATGCTTGACAAACAGGCAGGTGCTTCTCTTGTGCTGGGCTCAGTGTGTAAGAAATGAAAAAAGTGTACTTTCAAGGGTTGAGCTGTTGAGGTGCAAAGGTGCAACAAATGATGATGACCACCTTGCAGAAGGGATTCCACACTTCTCTATAGCAAGTGGTTTTCCCCTCACTGGAGTTCAGGTACTGTAAGAGAGCACAGGTTCCTCCAGGCAGCACAGCCCAGCCCAGCACAGCCATGTTGAATGCTGTTTTCAAGCAAGTCAGGAGCCACAGGGTTTGTTTTACCTCTTCTGACAATAGTCATCAGCAACTAAGTGTAAATGAAATCAAATTTGACCAGTATGCAAGAATAAGGGAGTGTAATTGTGTTTGATTCAGATATAGGTCTTTGTTCAGATCCACCTCTACCGCAAAAGTGATTAATAATAATAATAATGGCCAGTCTTCTTGAACAAAGATTTGGGCAGGGCTCTCCCCACCTGGGTGTGCCCTTTGAGCTTGTGCAGTGGATTTTTTAGGTGAGGCACAGCGTGCACAGAACTGGCCCCACCGTTTAAGTCCTAAGGTTCATTTGCCACGGCCAAGCGAGCTTGGACAGTGACAGAGAAGTCCTCAGGACTGTCACAGCATCCGGTACTAACCGGGGCTGACCCTGCTGAGCATCCGAGATCTGACAGGATGGGATGGCAGGGAGGCATTGAACTGCCAGGGGACGGTCCCCACTGAGACTCGAACTCAGGTCCTTGGGAGTCAGAGCCTGGAGTGCTCTCCATTACACCATGGGACCGCCCCCACTGCAAAAGTGATTACCTGAGCATGAAACAGCTCATGTTCTGGGCTCTGAATATTATAGAGACTGGAAAATGCACAGCATATTGAAAAAAATTGAATTATGAGACCACACAATAGTAATCCTGTTTTCATTCTAGTATAAAAAAGGTGGTTTAAAGCAAGGGGCACACATCTTAATATCTGCTAGACCCTTACTGTAAACTCTTAGGCTATTACTTGAAGCTGTGAATTCTTTAATGTCTTCCATGAAGGACAAAAAACCTGAATGTCTGAAGGTAAGAAAATCCTTCCTTTGTAGGAAAGATAAATTTACCTGAAGAAGAATGTCATGTCAAATATGACTGATAACACGTCAAATATGCGTGCTACATTGCCAAAAGAAGAGAAAATCAAACCCCTCTCCCTGACAGTGGTTTGCAACAGACTCCTCTCTGCTCTCATTTCTACACAGTAAACCAGCATTCTGCTTAGCAAGAAGTTTTTGAATTTCTGTAACAAATTTGTTGTACAATTTAGTGGAATATCCCTTTCATAGTAATTCTTTCTTGCAGACATTGGTCTAGAAACAAGTGTTTGCATCAGGGGTAGCTCAAAGGCTGCTGGCTACAGATACTGCAGGGGAACTGGGATAAACTGAGTACAGAGGCTCCTTCTCGATATCTGTGCCCGCAGTGCTGGGCATACCTAGACAGCCCACATATCCCAGCCTTGATTCTTTTCCCACTGGTTTGGTGCATATAAGAACTGATGAGGAGAAAACCTTAGGTGGGAGGTAAGTACAGAGCTTTGTTTCCAAACATGTTTGCAAAACCAGGCAGCTCCTCACAAGAGCGTGGTCAGGGAGGGGGTCCAGAGCCCCCACAGGCAGCAGAGAAGCCCTGGGGAGGTGCCTGTCTAACTCTGCACAAGGTTTCACTTGTGGGGAAAGCTCAGTCTTTGTCTCTGACTCCTGAAGTTGTGCATATGTAAAAGTACCAGGGTTTAATTGTAATCTATCACAGCTGTCAAAACGTCTGGCCAGGTAAATCTGGGATCCCTGCTGTGCATCATAGCAGGAATTGTATGTATCTCTTTCTTATTGATGTGTCTAAAAATATCAAGAAGACTCTGGCCTGCTCCATCCCCTTTGGGCTCCTGCAAAGAACAAACAATGAAAAATGGATCAGCTTCCCTAGAGAAGGGTCTCACCACAGGCAGCCCCCAGGAGGGAGATAAAGGTGCCATGGATTACCTACAGCACAACATCTGTACCATAGGCAGGGAAAACAGGATGGGGCTGTGCTGCACACCAGGAAAACCTCATTGGCATTAAATATGAGCAAAGCTATTTCTGTTTTATACCTGAAACTAGCACTGAATCCTGCGGACAGAAAGAAGGATGGTCAATCAGAAAAAATACTGCTGCCTACTCTTCTAGATTAATTTTGTTATGTCATTGGTTTTGGTAATGATATAAAAACATAACTATTACAGTAATTATTTATTGTTTTACAATAATTATATTTTATTATAATTTTATTGGGGACTTTTGTTTTCATTGGAGAAAGAGTGTGTGTCTGTAAATGTCCTTGGTTGGTCATTTTGTGTTCAGTGCTTTTTAAAAAGTGATAAAGCCATTCAAATAGGGTTTCCATTTATAGTTTCAGCTGCCTTCTATCTAAGGTAATAAATTAATAATGATTTGGAGTGGGAAAATATATAATATATATACATATTCATATATAAATCATTTCAGCAACCATATAACTCTACTCTTATTTTTCACTACTGGTAAAAATGAAGCTGAAAATTTATTACATGAACCATATGAAAGCAATAAAATAAAGTAAAATTATCATAAAACTAATTTTTACAGAAAATAGGAGTATAAGAATCACTTTGACCAGGCTTCCCTACTGTCAAACAATTTATCACTTAAGAAAAGACAACTTTCTGCTGTGTTTAAGCGTTTAATGTGTTCAACTTCTTGCGACCCCTGCAGGAATGGCGATAGGTTTTATTATTTTCAATCCCAAAAGCTTTACTTGTATCGCTGGCCATGCTGGCACAATCTGTCAGTGCCAGTGGAGAGTAATTTGTCGGTTCTGGTAAGTTTGCAAGAGTTATCTCTTTCCTGTTTCATTCTGCAGTTTCAGGCTTTTTGCATACACCTTCCTTTGGCTGAAAAAGATCTCAGTTTCCTAATACCCAAAGACTACCTCGCTGGTCAAACTTTTGGGATACGCTCAAACTTAATCCTTAAACCCCACAATTTAGGAAAGTAAAAACAAATTTAATGCTACACTGCTTTGCAGAGACTTTCAATTAAGTCGACTGAGTTAATACTTCAGATTTTTCCCTTTAAGAAGCAACTGGAGTTCACCATCTTCACAACACACTATGTATGACCTAGGCTCCTTTTGTTTACCGTTTATTGTCCTCAATTTATGGCATTATTTGATTTACAATACAGGGAAGATCTATGAGCAATCTCTGGGCAGTAAATTCAAATTAGAGCAGCCATGTTGTTCCAGTTTATTTCTCCTGTTTTATTACAGGATACTAAACAATGCAAACATTCTTTACCTAGCACCCTTATGCCTTATCCTGTAACTCTAGTCCTATAAATACATTTGTTAGCCAGAGTGGAATTCTGTAGCCATGTGCATAAGCTCCATGAAATACCGTGTTGCATCATCAGAGGACACTACACCCTTCTGAGTCATATTTATGCAATATAGTGGAAGGCAATTTTTTTCTGTCCAAGCTCTACTCTTGTAATAGTATGTGTTGTTATTTTAAAAATGCATATAAGTATTCATCTTGGCAGGCTAATAAAGTGCAGAGCTAAAATCCTCTACAAGTTTTTAATATTACAGTACTTAGTAGATCAAACTCTGTTTATTACTGAGCTAATTGTACATTATTCTCTCTGATTAGTAATAACAGTACTGCAGACCACCCAATGTACCTTTCCTTTTTAATTTTGCAGTCTGTAACAAAGTGGAAGGAAGAAGTCATTACTTTTAACTTGAATTTAGTAGCCTTAGACTGTTGTAAAACAGTTGCTGGGATAGGGAGAAGAGAAGTGAGCACAGGAGGAAATAAAGCAAAAGGAACTAGAGGTGCAAAACCTTTTGCTTCTCATAAAAAAGAAGTAACTGTTGTTCACATAGGAGCATACTGCTTTAAGGATATGAATATCAGTCCCAAGAAAATTGTAAAAATATCAGGCTAGAGCATACCTTCTCTGAAGCTCAACATTTACAGAATGTGTTTTCTCCCTTTGCTAATTTTCTTAGCTCTTGGCTGTCTTCCCAGGCAGTAGTTTCTCAGGGTAGTGTGCTGTGATCTAAATGCTAGCCTGGTTTGTGAGCTCACTTTAAATGCAAAGTAAAAACCAGTGCTTCAAAGTCAGCGTATCCTACCTCCTATAAAGTGTGCTGCTTCTCCTAAACAATTTGTGGATTTGCTCACAGCAGTCCCCCTGTTTCCCTGTGCAATTACTCCGTTAGTGCTCCAACAGACCCATGTACGGCACTTGAGACCCTTCAGTTGTCACCAAACTCCCTGTTGGTGTCTCGGGAAATTTTGCCTCGTTAAGGATTGTTGGTTCAAAACCTTCACACTCAGTTTATTCTTCTTCCTAAATCATCGTGTCTGATCACCTGAACAGAATTTCTTCCAGACTCTCTCAGGAGAGTTTCAGCAAGTGCCTGCTTGTCTTTCTTGGTTTTTGTTTGTTTTTTTTTCATGGAAGTAGTTATAATAATGTTAGTGACCTGGTTACACCACAGTAAATCTGGACTTACTCCATTGCCTTTGAAGGAGTTAATCTGCATTTACCCTTGTATTACTGAGCTAAAATCCAGCTCAGTGGGACTACTCGTGTGGAAGATCTGGTCCTTGTAAAATCTCATAACATTGTTTAACAGCTACCGCATAAATAGGAATATAAATATAATCCTGAGCTGAAATCTAAGCAACTGATGGTATTTTTTAGCACCATGCTGTAGAGCAGGAAAAGGATTTCATGATAGTAGCTGGGTCAGCTGTCAAAATTATAGTTGAAGCTTTGGTTTCATGCACTAATCAAGCTGTATTAGCATTAACGACTGCTGGTCTTTCCTCCTTCCCCATTCCCCCGGGTCTAGTATATTGATGGAGCAAAAAGAGATAACGAATTGGACTGTCTGGTGTAAACAAAGCAAACAACAGATGCCTCTGCAAAGATTTTAAAGGGGACATTGCTTCATCTTCCTCAACAGAGAGAGCACAGCTCCAAAAACAGATCAAAGGATTTGGCAGAAGGTTCAAAGGGAAGAAACGATGATTTTCTCCATTTAGTTATTTACCTTTTAATCCTTTCTTCTTTCCTTATACTGCAATCTCTCTTTTCTCCCTATCAGTGAGTTTGTTCTGGAAAAGTGCCCTTCTGTTGAGGTCTTAACTGAAGGACAAGTCAAAGGTCAAAACTCAATCAGCTTTCATCTTATCAGGTCTTTTGTCTGGAATGAAAATATTATTTTCCTAGTATTTGAGAGTCTAACTGTTGTCTCTCCCAGCAGTTTCTGGGGCACTTGTATTTTAGATGCTTGTCAAAACCTGCTTCTCTCTCCTGCAACTGGGAGCATGGCAGTTCCTAAGCCTTGCAGATGGGGACATAGCTTCAATTTAATCCACAAAACTTTGGGTAGGTAGGAGAGCTCCTGAATCGCTGCTGTGCTGAGTTCACAGTAGCACCTTTTACAGGCACAGGGAACTAATAACAGCACAAACTGGGAATGGAAACTAGGTGTCTAAGAAAAGAAATATGAGGCAGTAGTAAAAATAGGTAAAAAATTGGATATAGGACCAGAACCCCTTAACCAGCCTGACAGATACATCTCTGCCTGTAAAAAACAAATCAGTTATTCAGAGCAGCCCTTAAGAGAACAGCTGAAACTTAGAATATACTGAGAAGGGCAGAGGATGATAAACTATTTCAGTCTTGGAAAGCAGACTCCTCTTTATTTCAATGTCTATCAGACTTCTCTGCTCACGGAATACTGAAAACAAAACACAAGGTTTCAGCTCCTTCGTCAGAAACTAATGGTGTTAGAATGTGTAAGAGGAGATTAAATTGCCACAGAGCAGCAAGAGACAGCTTTTAAATTTTTTTCTGATTTTTTTTTCAATTCATGTAAACAACAACAAAAAAAGAAAAAAAAGGAAAATGTTTATCTGGAGTAATGTGGGAAAACATTTATCTGACTGAGTGGCTGAGCATGGGAGGTTTAAGGACAACTCTAGGTGGGGAGCAAAACTGCCTTAATGCCTCTTCCATTGGGTGGCAAGCCTGATTGTCAAGACAAGACTTGCAGGGGTGCTGGGGGACTTAAAGGAGAGCAGTTGGGTGGGATCCTTGTCCTGTAATCAGAGGAAAAAACACGAAGGAAAGACTGTGAGCAGCACAGAGTGAGGAAATGGGACAGTGTGAGATTTTGGATATCCTTTGTGGTGTTTGGGGTGGGATGAGGGACTGTTTCCTTGATCCCTAGAAGAGGTCTCCATAAGAGAATACAGAGCATATGGTATAAATATTCCCATGCATGTTTAGGCCAGTCCCAGCCCAGCTGATGGGAGGCAGCCCAGTTCCATCCTAGAAGCCATAGATTCACATTAAAGTGGCAGCCCAGGCTGGGTGGCTGGTCTGTGGGACAACACGTGGTGTCAGACATTGGTCACCATCTTCCCACAACTGCTGCCTCAGTGCTCTCTTTGGTTTGCTGCTTTTCCTGAAGTTGTTGATTTCCCTCAATTGAAAGGTGACTTCTACCTCATATGCGCTGTTGTATCATGGTTCCTTTTGGTTAGGCTGGCTTGGGGTTCAATATTGAGTCAAATCTTTATTGAGCCATGGCTGTGAAAATTGAAAGATAGCAACACCAAAGAGGAAGCAGACAAAATGCCACAGCCTGTACTACTTTCAGAAAGCAAGACATGCATCCATTTGCACTAATGCTAAACAGCTGCAGAGCAAATACAGAAAGCTATTAAACCTAAATGGTGTCTCTTAAAATACGCTCTTTGCACTATCTGTAAAATCAGTTGAGCAACCTGGATCTTTCTTCTCCACACAGACTATACTGAATGAAATGGTCTCCATTTACTTAAGCTCCCTCGTAAGACTTCAGCTTATAAAAGCCCTCAACATCCTGTGTTTGTATTTATTTCTTCATGTTCCCTAAAATCCTACAATTTATGGACGAGGAGCCTGCTACTTGGCACACATCTCCCCCTACCATGTGCTACGCACAAGGCTGTTTCAGTAATTAATATAAAGAAGAAAAGATCCCTTCTGTTTAATGGCTGTCTGACCCCAGATTCACTCTCTAAAATATAAGCTCACCATAGAAAGCGAAATCTAGCCACAAACAGGCTGGTCTTCCCTGAATTCTAAGCAATTTTTCTTCGCAGTTACTTTCTTAAGAGCAATAAGCTGTTCAAGTGAAATTCTTTTTACTTAATGGGGGGAAGAAAAGCATTTATCTACCATTGCCAAAAGATGAAGATTTGAGAACAAAACGAAGTTGCAAAGATGATAAATATACAGATAATCTTGACAGCCCACTATTTGTTCTCCTTCCTAAAATTAATTGCTAAGAATGTGATTGTGTTCTAGGTGCACAACCAGTCGCAGGAGGAGAAATATTGCTGCCTGTAAGCTATATATATATATAAAAAGTATTTTTATGCTTCACAGAAGAAGCAACTACTATTGACTTATGTACCAACTGAGAAGAGGGGCATGAGTCAGCACATTGGAGGAATGGACCTCCACTGCCCGTCATTCTGTGCTTGAAGATGATGGGTGCAAGGCTGGAAGTGAGCAAAAGCTCCTCGTTTCTTGCCTCTGTGCCAGGAAGGCAGTCCCAGGGCCCACTTAGGAACTATTACTAATAAAAACATCTCCATAAAAGAGCAGAGTATTCAGTCATGACAATCTATACTTCAGCATAATGTGAAAATTACTGCAGTAGAGAAAATGTTAAGGAAAATTAAAAACCTAATTACAAGCCACAGTTAGAATTTTTGGAGCAGGAAAACAAAAAAGGTGCTTAAAAAACAGTCCGTACTGTTTACATCTCAAGAAATCAGAATTAGTTTCTTTCCCTGTAGGCAGTTTAAGTAGAAAGGGCACGGATTCCATAAACATTGTGACTGAACTGCCCTTTAATGTCTCAGGGATGGTGACTGAGCATAAAGGCACTTTGAAAGAAGTGTCACGGGGAAGTGTATGTTGTCACTGCCTCTGTGGAATATCCTCCCTGAATAAAGGAATTCAGTCTCAAGGCCTGCTACCAGCATCTTTTATTAACATTGGTGAAAGACTGAATGCAATGAGAAATAGAAAAAATCTTAAATAGAAAAAAAGAAAAGCATGGAAATACATATATGCTGGTACTCTTGCCTACTGACACATTTGGACACTATGGCCCCAATTTTCAGTGCCTGAGTGTAGTTTCCCACTGTTTTATTCTTTCTTCTCAGGCCAGCCATGTCACACATTCATGAGTCATCTTTTAGAGCAGTTTTCAGACTGTCATAGCATGAAGCTGAATTAAGAGCATCACCAGGAACAAGGACAAGCATGCCCTGATAAGCCTTAGCTGTGCCATGCTGAACTCAGCTGCACTCCGGGAGTCCAAGAAGGGGCAGTGACACCATATACCCTGTCCTAACCCATGGAGAAGTCACCTCCTATACAGCTCTTGGAACCACTTGTCCCCGTGACGTGGGATCTAGCATGCAGATATAATCATTTTAAAGCTTATTTTTTAATAAATGACCCTAAACTGATTGCCTTTTCACTCCTGTCATCTCATTTAAAAGTTAGGCCGCACCACCCTCGCAGCATTAGCAGGATCAGCTGGAAAGGACAAGCTGTGAAGTGAGGGACATGGGTGCAAGAGCTCATGTGGCAATGCACCCGTGGCAGACTGGTGGCACTTTGGTGGCAGTGGGGCCACTGTGCTGCAACCAGCCCTGGCATCCAAGGGTGAGGGCACATCTCAGTGGAGGGAAGGGGGACAAAGTGGACCTGGCAGGTGGGAAAGCTCAATTGCTTTGGCTCTCCTATAGGAAATTCCTGACACTTCAAATACTTTAGTTTGCTGTTGGGGGAAGAGGGCACATCTCAGCAGCCAGGGCACAGCGTCCCCATTGCATCAGGTAACAAGTGTCTGACGTAAGCCTGTGTTTCTAAGGAGGGCTTAAAAGCATGTTTGATTTTAGGAGCTCACTACCTGTTTATTCAGAAATACTATGATGCAATTATATGTTTTTTCAAAGTTGTCGGATTATAAATTAATAAAATGCTATGAGGTGGGCAATGCAAGCCTGACTGAGCTGATCTGAGCTGTATCACAGCCTGCTTGTAAACACCCTTTCTGTACTGCATCAGCCAGAGTCATATGTCAGAGACCTCCTCTAAAAGTGCCACATCAAATTCCTACAAGTTCTTCACCTTTTTTTCATGGAAGGCCTTTACATCAGCTGGAGGGGCAGGTCATTCCTACTTCTGCATTTAAAAAAGAAGTACTGTGAGTAACCATTCAGCCAATGCTCTCAGCCAGGCCACTGCCCCTAAAAGGGAATCCTGCATTGTCATTTTAACCTGCACCTTTGCACGGTGACAAAGAGCAGCAAGTAGCAACAGTCATGGTGGTGCTTTTTCTGATGTAATTAGAACAGGAAAGAGACCCTTAATCTCCTAATTGGATATAGGCTGATGACCGAGGCCAACTTTCCACCAGATTCAATCAGATGAAAGCAGTGGTGTCTCAAATCCTCATGCATTTCCCTCTCCAGACCAGATGATTTTTGATCCACCTACCAGAGAAGCCAACAGATTCAAAAGCAGAGCTTCCTTTGCCTTCATATTCAGTGTACCTGTTAGTGTACAAACTCTATAAACCTTGACTATCAAAGAAGAATATCCATGCCATTCTGCATCAGATAAAGGGAGGGGAGGGAAGGAAAAGCACATTTTACAGACTCCTGTCTTTATGTAAAGGGCTCTTTTTGAATTTACACTTTGTGATTACTGTGACCTCTATAATAACTTACATTCCAGTTCTTCAAATTTCAGCATGAATGAGACACCTCAAAGAAAACTGAGGTTTCAGGAAGTGATTCAGAAATTGGTATTATGACTTTTATCTGTTGAGACTTGTTCTTTCAGCTATATGTTTGTTTTTGCAATCTAGCATATAAATGTCTGCTAAGTACCATCTCACTTTAGCAACAGGGTTGGAAAACACAAGGGAGGGGAGAGGGGAGGCTTCCTGGTGCTGCATCTCTAAACAGCAACAGGAAAGATCACTTTTCACCTGAAGCTTTCTGCAATGTGTGTACTGCCCAGTTCAGAAGACATGACCCAGATTGAATGTCCTTACATTCAAACAGCAAACTCACAGATTTCTAGGAAGTATTTTTAGAATATTTCCATCTTCCCCTTGCTGTTTAAAATCCTTTTTAAACCTCCTGGTTTTCTGGTTATGTTAGATGTCAGCCAGCCTCGCTAGAATTCTTGACATGTTTCTTTAAAATGACCTTTATCTTACACTGAACAAAAAGCTTCAGAGAGTAAATATAAGGTCGTCCTTACCATTTCCATGTTTATCTTGCTCCAGGCTGCATCTGATCAAAAAACTGACACCACCCCCATTTCACAGGAATTTTTCTTATTTAGAAAAAAGGCAAATAAAACAGCACAGCAGAATCAAATCATAACAGATACTGATTGCACAGTGTCTCTCCCAGTCAGTAATGAATCACTTCCTCAGTGCTGTGAGAAAGGGGCATCAAGTTGCTGAAGGTGCAAAAGAAACCAACTAAAGGACATATTGAAATTGCTGTACTTGCTGGAGAGGACATAAAAAATCCCCAAAAGATACAGGAATTTTTATGGCTAATAGTTGCTTTCATTTTCTGCCCTACAGAGTCTAGGCTGTTTTGGAAGTTAAAATTAAAGCTAAAATAACTGAAGGCAAATTATCAGCTACTGCAACTTCCAGAAGATCATCCCACACAACCTGCAGAGTGGTGACCTCAGAAACCCTGGAGAGCCACGCACAAGGGCTTTACTTTTACACTAGTTCACCTCCCTGTGACTCTCTCAGTGTGCAGGTGCTCACAGGAAAGCTATTCCAGGTCACAAGGCTTGGGCTCACACCCCACAAATTGTTTTTGCAGCTGGCTCTTCTGGCCCTGTAGGATCAGAGAGTAATCAAAGGAAAACATCTGTCCCAATGTCCTGAACCAACTGCTACTCTTCATTTTGGAGCTGTGCCGTGAGGAGTAAGCAGCCCAGCACAGGTGTCCTGCGGGGGCAGGAGCTGCAGGGCCTGTTCCCTCTGCAGGCTGAGGTGGCTGTGATGCTCCCCCTCTGCCTTGCACAGATGTGCAGCGAGGCTGTGAACTCTTGGGCCAGGGATTGGCTGCGGGGCAGTGGAAGATTATTTGTGCCACACGTGGAGCTTGCACACTCCCTCTGCAAGCAGCCTGCTCGGGCATTATTAGCTCAAGTGACAACTCCTGCACCACAGAGAGCAGCGGGATGGAGATGAGGCTCTGCGTTTGCAACTTTTGGATTCCTCTTGCTGAAATAGGCCACACACAGACAGCGTTGTCATTTTTTATTAATCACAGGTAACGTAATTCTGGTCGCTGCTATAGGCTGTTTTGTCACTATATATAATCTTGCAACTTTCACACAATTTTTGCAAAGCAAAATGAGAATGAGGAACTAATCCCCTTCAAAATGTCTTATTGCTTTGAGGAAGAGAGCTTTATCTACGTGTCTAGAGGCTAATTGTTCAAGTCCCAGCTGTTCTGCCAACTGTGGTTAATATTTCTCTGCCCTTCACAACCCAAGACATTACATCCAATTGCACAGCAACTATTATTCCCCAGTTCTGCAGAAAAAGGAAGTCTAAAGTGATTAGGACAGCATTGAAACCAGGATTCATAGGCCAGTATGGGCTCTCTCACAGATTGGGAAGTCAAATCAGATGCTTCTAAAATAATTCGCTTCTTATATATCAAAATAATGAATTACTTTAAAATTTATGGTGATATATCTTTGATTGCTCCACATTTTTTACTTTGATTAAAACCATCCAGCTCTTTAAGGATGAGCTGTGGCAGCCTCTATGCTTCATGGCACTGTGCTTCTTAGGCTGCAGTGTGTGCTTCAGTGGTGCACCACCTCAAACCAGTGCACAAACTGGGGTGCTCACTGGGGCTGCTGATAAGAGTGACAGTGACAAAAGTGAGGGAATAACATTAAGCACCCTTTGGCCCAGGCAGCTGAACTTGTACTGCCAGAAACAAGGTGATTGGGTCTGTGCAAAATCCAAAAACATGAGGACTTAATATAATAAGCCTCTTCCCAGTACACAAAGTGTGGCAAATGAATGATACAGCCTGTCACCTCTTGATACCAAACGAAATCCTGCCCAGCTCAAGCAGGGATTAAAATTTATTCCCAGCTAATTGCTGTTTGGAGTCCCCACACTAGATTAATTAGTCTCAGCTCCAGCTTCTGCTTCATGTATTTGCCTGCACAGCTTTGAGGTAGTTTTTTAGGTCAGACACAACCTCTCACTGTGGGTTTGTGCAGTGCCAAGCACAGGAGAATGCAGGGCCCCCCAAAAAAACTCCTGGGAGTAAACCCACCGTGGGGGCTGCAACCAGTTTGGTCTGAATTTGGAAACACTGGCAAATTTATTATAATTTTACCCCGCAGGGCCAGGCTTGTGGGAGTGCACAGAGCAGCAGACAAAAAAAATACATGGATTATTATCATTTAATGTTGTGGGCTTTGGTCTAATTTTCTGACAGCCAACATTTTGCTGCTGATGGTGGTGTAAAATAGTGAGTTGCCATGATCAAGCTTTGTCCCAAAGCACAAAAAACCCAAATGTAATCACAACTGATTGAAACTATAGAGAAGGAAATAAATCTTAAGAGGCATCCCAGAGAATTTCAGTAGCTGTTATGCCTACCCATTTCCATATTTCTTCTTTCTAAAGTAGTGGTGGCTGGAAAATCAAATGGTTTAATTCCAAGCTGGGAGAAAAAAGGCAAATTATTGTGATTTTTTTCAATTAATCAAAATTTTTGTAACATAAGTTCACAGTCAAAACATGTCAATAAATTATAGATGTTTCCATTCTGTTAATTTATGCAGAGACATTTTAAATAAGAGAAAAACCCAAGGCACTGCATTCTGCAGCTGTTCAACAAGACATTTAGATGTTTTCCAAAATAATTCTCCTCACTTTAAAATAAAGTTTCTTCAAAGTAGAAGATATAATGGGGACAGGAGAAGAACTATCAGACAGAAAATTTTTTTCTTCACAAAATCTGTTTCACTAAAACATTTTTTTATTAGCTTTGAGTATACGTGCTTCTTTAAAATTATTGGAAGGAAAAAGATGGAAGTCAGAAGGACTGAATGATATTAGAATAAAAATTCCAGTTGAAGAAGTACAACAGGCAATTCTTTCTGATTTAGTTGGTACCATTCTTCCCTTTGGGGGACTGTTTACCCCCAACCAAACCAACCCTGTCTCAGTTTATGAGAAGTTCAAGACAAGCTGCTATAACAAACTGCCAATTGCAATTCAGTTGGGATTTCATCCTTCTCCAAAAAACAGCTATCATAAAATTTTTACATTAGAAAATACATCCTGTTACTGTACTTTAGGGTTTCATACTATTCCAGCTATTTCTTCCATTACCAGCCCTCAGTCCACCAATTCTGTCTCAGCAGACTGCAAGTGAAGTCTCTCAGAACATCTCCATGTTGTACTTAAAGTGTTTCCAGAGCAATCATTATGTTGATCCGGGCCCTGTAAGGAATCTGTAAAGTGTTTCTCCCTGCACAATCCCACCTTATGGCCATTATGCATACCTATTCCTGCCCTTCCTTTAACACAGCAGAGGGAGCCAGTTCCAATGAAACTGATACCCCCTGCAGCCACCCTTCCACGTCCTCAGAAGGTCACTGTATTCCAGAGACACACTTCACTTGTGTCTTCAGAGACAAGCTTTGTGTTCACAAGGATTATGTGTACCCAGTAACATTTCTTAAGTGAACATCGACAACTTTATCTCATTTACAGCTCAGAAAGATGGGGCTGTAGGCACACATCTGTACCATCTGTGTGGTAATCCTGCAGGCATCACATAAAGGTGGTCACAGCAGCAGAAGCAGCTGGCTTTGTAAAGGAGGGTTGCCAGGGAAGTACTCAGTAGGGTTTTAGTTGTCTGAACTGGAAGCAGGAAAACGTGACTGTAGGCGACTGCAGATAAGCTGGACTGTATGGGTCATGGACTGAGAATTACTGCTAGAGTCCAAAAATAAACTTGATCCAGTAATACTCAGAATTTTACAAACTGCCTCATAAAAATTTAATTTTTAGAGTCACTATCTTCACTATACTCAAAAACACAAGAAGGACAAGAGGAAAGAGTGAGTTTTCACTGCAGTCTCTCACCCCTTGAAATCTGTGGAGCAAAGTGCAAATATTTCTTTCTCCATCCTTCTGAGAAGGTCAGGAAAGGGAGAAAGGGGTATTTGCAGGGAGACTGCATCCAGTACCGGCTTTTCAGCTAATGCATAATACAAAGTTTATCCTGACAAGCCATTTGAATATTGCTCTCTGAGAGCATGAAGTACTGCAGTTAAACCTACAGCACTGATAACATTGCTGTGTGCACTGGAGCCAATTCCCAGCTGCCAGAAGCTCTTCCAGGAGGTGCTTCTTCAGAGTATTTGTAAACACCTACACACGCCACTGAAGAGGATTACAGAGATTTATGAAAGGAGGAAAAAAGCCTACAAAACCAAGCATTTTCTTGTTAGATATGGTGGGGTTTTTTCTTTCTGGAGTTTTCATTTCTGGATAGCAGAAATAGAAATATGGTAAACATAGTTTCTTGATTAAATGACTTGCACCTGCTGGCAGATACACTCAGCTTATTTCATCCAACTGTTCTATCACCTATTAGCACAGCTACGTGCCATAGGTTTTAAGGAAATTTCAGTATATTTCCTTATTCTCAAATTTCCTACTTCATGTTTTGCTGGTAAAGCAGCAGCATGGGACATTGATTAGTAAGTATGGTATAGTTCTCAGATGCATTTATTAAATCACCCTTCTACTACAGTCTTTCAGCAGACATACAAATAGAAAGAGCAAGGGAAACTACACATAACATTTGTAATAAAATCATCAAAATTACTATCATTTAAAATGTTAATATAATACTAATATGGTGTTTGATCATGAGAAATAAGAAAAAATAAGTTAGAAAAAAATTTTAAACACTAAAAGGTTGTAACAATAAGCCTTCGTATACAACAACCTAACCACATCACACAAAAATCATTGCAGTGCTAAAACAACCCTGCATCACAGCTCATTTGTCCCATCTGTACGTTATTTCCCACTAAGCACTCTATCAACATTAGGTGGTAATACCAAACTGCTGCAGGATTGTAACTTAGTTGCTACGTGTTTATATCTGCATTTCCAGAACAAAGTGTAGTCCCTATCTTAGTCACAGCCTTGCTGCTGGGCCAGACTTGGAGGCTCCTGACGCAGGGTCAGGATTTTCCTGTTGGAGGAGAGGTTAGTGTCACCAAGGTATTCCCCACTTGTAATTAGGTACCTTGTATCTGGATTTGATAAATAGCAGGGCTTTCCTTACTATTCTTTATAGAGGGGGGAAAAAAGCAGGTATATTAAAAAAAATCTGTACAACTTTCCACTTCAATTTTGCGTTCTACCTGGGAAACTCACTGTCTTAAAGCATCACCCCAGGGCCCAAGTTACAGGAACCACTTTAAATGACACACAGAAAGTTAAATACATAAGCACTCAGCTACTCCACTGCATAAAGGAGGCCCTCAAGACAGATTCAACATGGCAATTATCCACAAGAGCCTCTGAAACATGTGCAGATCCAGTTGATTTCAATCTGAACCTGGCTTATCGGCTACAAAAGATTTGTATCAGATGTGTTAGTTTATGAATTAAAATATTCCTCATTCTCTACCATTCAGTCTCTCCTGCCACCTGAATTACAGACCCTTTGGCAGGATTATGAAACTTTAGCTGTGTTATCTTCTTATGCACCTTTACCAGTACATGGGTTTTGAAGGCCAAACTACCTTGTATGGAAAGTTGATAGAACTGGGAGGAACAGTTGCACTGCACTTTTCTTTATTGAGATTCAAATAATGTGTCATTTGCAGTCTTAGAAACAAATTATGACAAAAGCAGCACTTGATTTTATTTACTTTTAATGGAAGACACAACCCTATCTATGTATTTATAAAAATGCATACACTCCCTTCTGATTTTATTCAGCACTCATTGTAGGGATATGCTAAAGGAAATTATTTTGTTTTATAATACATAAACCCACCATTTTTGGTTTGTTATAACCAACAACCAGAGAAAAATGATTTTTCCCCCCATAAAAAGATGTCTACTTTGCCAATGTTAATATCTGGCTTGGCTCTTTGACAATGTGATAACAAAAATAGCTCCTGCCTTAGAAACAAATCCACTCCTGAAGTGCGATCAGAGTCATATCTGCTGAACTTTAGTGATAAAAGCAAGTTTCCTTCATGTCAGATTCTAGATCTGTAACAGGTAAGAGCATGTGCTCTGGAATCCAAGGACAGAAGTCTGATATATTGTTAAATGAAATACTAAAGGGCAGTGTAGGAGGAGCCCCTTATACCGAGCCTGGGCACTGGACTGACGGTCAGAAGAGCTCAGGCACAGCAGACATCAGAAGGCTTGATCAGAAGGCTCACAACTTTGAGAGTTTATTCAAGATAGATAACAGACAGTTCTCATAGCTCATAGTAGAAGTAGATAGTTCCTAGAAGTTCCTATTACATCAGTAGATCTAGATCTAACTAACTCTCACACAGTAATATCCACACCTTTTATGCCTTCTCACATCCAACATGCTTCCACATAATAAGTTAACCAATTCACCTTACATACACCACAGCCTCTCATTGGTCACAAGCCACACACATACTCCAGGTAGCTCTGTTCTCTTTAAGGTAGAACTCCAAACAGCTTTTCTTAAGGGATGCACTCACTCTCACCCCCCCCAGGGCAGCACCTGTAGGATGCCAAGATCCCTGCGTTCCTGGTTCATGTCAGTGGCAGGGCAGGGGCTCATAGTGTGGGGTGGCACTCACAGACTTGGCAGCTCTGGCTGTCCTGTGCTATCAAGCAGAGATACATGCAGCTGAGACTCTGTTAATGAGGTATAAAGGCTACTTCTCCTCACAGTCTCAGGATCAAAGTATGCTTATTTACCTCTGATTTTATGTGTTACTTTTCTGTGTGCCAGCTGTTAATCACACACAGCCGCTCCTGTATGTGCACAGAGGGGAAATAGAGCTCCAGGTCTATATATGCAGGCGTTTTAGTAACTTCTAGAAAGGTATGTGAGAACTTCACTTAACAAGCTAACAACTACAGCAGAGGGCTGCAGGGCCTTCCTAAAGCAAGGAAGGAGGGAGCCCTCTTTAGCAAGAGGGAACTCTGTGGTATAAGTATTGTGGTGGTAACTGTAGCAGCTCATCCTTTAACACCGTCTTAGCCTCTGAAATTCCCTTAACTAACAAACTGATGAAGAATGAAAAAAGTTAAAGAGCTACAGCCAACCCTCCCACTCCTAAACACTAATTCTTTTATTCTCCTGTCACTTTGTTAGTCAGGTGAGACAAAATGTTTGGCAGTATGTGTAAAATCTGAGTCCACCTATACTGAGCAGAACTCCTCACTGTCTTCAATGGGCCCTGGATTAAGCTTTGACCACAAGTATCAGTATCTGGTCTTAGCATGATCAGAAGCCAACAATACAGCTTGGAAAATACAATCATCAGGACAGCTCTTGACTTGCTCTTGAGTCACCATGAGTTGGTCACCAATACCCTTGCTCAAACAAAAATGTAACCTGTTTCTCCACAAAATCATGGAAATAAATGTTTCTGCATGGCAAGGAAGGCCTTTCTTTCCATGCATGTCCAGGCCAGCCCAGCCCTGCTGGAAGTACTAGATGGGGGGATTGCCCTAGAGAATCCTTTGTGTCCCATAGGAAGGACAATGGAACAGTGATCTGGATGAGCATACACCTTCCTTTCAGAAACCTTTTGCTACTAATGGCAATAGGGCAGCATCCTGAGGAGGGTAAAAGACAGCTCAGTTTCACTGTCTCTGCAGAGATGGTGCTATTTACCGGTTTAAGCACTAAACCATAAACACAGACACGGAATCATAAACATAAATGTAAATATCTGCTGGAAATACTACACAGGAGTTTCATTTTAGTAACTGCTGTTTGGCTGTGTTCAATTAAGTAAATTAAAATTACTTCTCTGTAGTCATTTCCCATTGCTTTCAAGGCCATCATCCCTCACTCAGGATCAAGGAAGTACTAACTGCATTGATGGCAATGCTTTCACAGTTTGTATGGCATAGAGTTTTCATATAACGAAGAAAGAAATTATACATGAATAGGATAGTGAAGGCACAAGGGAAAGGAAAGAGGAAGGTGATTTAGCAGAGCATTTCTAATGTTTTAATAAATCATAAATTTACACTGAAATGTCACTTTAGTGAGTTTCTCTGAATGACAGTATATTCTTTGTCTGGTGTGTATGTGAGAAGCCAGAATGTGCTGCTGTGTTTGCACAACATTTCTAAGGAAAAACACTGACTGGAGCATAAATAATTTCGATTTTTACTATTACAGCTCTTTTCACATAGTCTTTCTTAGATCAGCATATTGTAGAAAGAAAAATTAAATGGTACAAATGTACACTATAAGCCAAAGATCTCATTCAGAGTCCCTAAAAATGTGAAATCTAGAAAAACCTGAGTTGTTATTATTTTGAAAATGGAACAACTTTATGCTCTACTGGTTTTTTAATGCAGCAGATCTTGGAGAGAAGATGTAAGTTGATGCCATGTAGAGATGCAAGAAAATATTTTTTGAAGTGGAAGAATCAGATAAATCATGAATCACCAGTGCCACTGCTAAATCTGCGCATGTTCTTACTGCTATTTTTAGATCACTGACCACCATCCTACCATCCTTGCCCAAGGATTTTAAGCACTGTTTTCAAAGACTCATAAACAAATGAGACAATTAAACATGAGAAATCCACATAATCACCACAGTACTTGCTGACTTTCTTTTCTGCTCTGAGCTGCAATTTTCCATTTAAAGCACTATTCCATCCCAAAATTTAGAGCTTTAAGCCAAAAAGCGATTTGCAGATTCAGTTACAAAACAAGTGATTGATGGATGGATGTAAAAATCAATATGGATGAATATAAGTCATCAGGGATAAGCTGGCTATCAAAGATACTGATAACTCCATCTAGTTTTGCTTCCACAGAAAAGATTCAACCATGGCAAAAGCAGATATTGTTGTTAGTAAATTTGATGTTACTTTACAGATAACTCCCTTTGGAAGATAGATTCTAAACAGCCTGTATTTATGCATATTCCAGCTACCGTATTTATGCATATTCCAGCCACTGTATTCTTACAGATTTAGATCTTAATGGTGTTAAATTCAACAAGATTCAAAAAATGCATGCTAAGAAGAGCAAATACTTTAAAAAACCCAAACCTTTTTTAAAATGTGCTGCCATTGTATTACTGTAATCATTGTGGATCTGAGTCATCTGGACATAGCATTGTTTTTCTAAACTTTCTGCAATAACCCAAGACAGAATAAAATCCTAAGAAAACTGTTCACAGTAGGCAGCAAAGCTAGTGTTGCCTTTTCCCCTTCCTCCTCCCAATTTCTACTTTCTCACCCCAGCTCATCAGATATTTTATAACCACAGTATCATAATGATGTAGGTTAGAAGGGACCTCTGGAGGTCACTTGGTCCATTGCACTATCACCAACTTCTAAGTCCAATTCAGCTTCAAAACTAGACCAAATTACTGAGGGTCATGGACAGTTCAGTGCTGAATCTCTCCAAGCATAGATTCCAAACCTTCCTGGGCAGTCTGATGCAATGATTGTCTAACCTCACTTTTTCTAGAATCTCTCTGTAATTATCCTTGCCATAAGCTGTGCCTTCCTTGAATCCACACACTCTTTTGGTTCCCTTTACGAGAGACTTAGGCAAAATCTGGGTACAACACAACCACTTTTTTTGCTTTAGACAACTGTGGCATTGAAATAGTCCTTGCTAATTGAATTCAGAATTTCTTCCAAAATATGTTTTTCAAGTTTCCACTCTTTAGGGCTTTAGGCCACCTGAGGCATTGCTGTCACATAGATTTCATGATTGCATTCTGGCATCTTCGATCAGCCTATTACAAGACACATACCTGGTTGGCAGGGAAACAAGTTTTCATTGCTAATACTGAGATCTACATCATTTAGCCTGAAATTTTTTTAGCAAAGGGAAGATTAAGATATCTTAATCAGTTTGAAGTCCCTGGAAAGAAGTTCTTGAAAGAAGTTAATTCCTCCCTCAGAGACAGAGGAGAAAAAACTCTGGTTGAGAGATGCCAAGTTATTTTCTGCATAAAGCTCATATAGCCCAAGGGAGAATATGGAATGGCAGCAAAAGAGAATGACTGTTTTTAAAAGAAAACATTGCTGGAGCAGTATTTCATATAATTGAGATTATAGCTTAAAGNACTCACAGAGATGTGGTGTGCTACTTCATTGACCTTTGTCACTTGGTTTACACAGCAACAAGAATGACAGCTGACTGAGAGTTGTCCTTCACATTCTTCTTTTTTCCATTGAATGTTTATTTGGGTGTTTCTGTAAGGGGAAAAAAATGGATTCTATGTATTGACAGTTTGATATAACAGTTTAGACTAGCCACTGCACCTTGTAAAATAATTAGCCTGGAACTGAGGAATCAAGCTCAAGAATGTGCTAAATGGAGCAATCATCCAGCAAAGTGAACGGGGAAAGAATTTTGCAGTTACAGTGAAAGAATCATTGAAACACCTATCTGGCCACTACATCAATGCAATAAAGAAGACAAATGAAACAATGTTATTCTATGTTTTCTGCTGTGTGAACAGAGTAAAAACAAGAGAGCTTACAGGATACACTGTATTAGTCCCACTGCTTGCTTTATGGGGCACCATGCCTTTTGAGAGCTTCTAAAGCAATAAAAATAATAGCAGGTCTCAACACCATAATGCAATTTCTGGATAGCTAGTGATACACTTCTAGGAAAAAAAGATTGCAATGTGGCCTAACAGAACTGAAAACTAAGAAAAGGGCTAGTAAAACTGATAGAAATAAAGTTTTAATCCTAGGAAGATATTGAGAATCATGAGGAGACATCCAGGTAGCCTACTCATTGTCTGACTAATGAACTCAGACAGCTATTCCACTCAAATACCAGCAGTCATACAAAATAAATTACCAAATAACCAAAACAAACAAAAAATGAATTCAACAACTGAAAGTGATGCTTTGTTTACTTTGGTGAGAAGGCAGAAAACATGGCTAATAAAAAAGCAATCTGCACATGCAGACCTCTGACTGTAGCCAATACATCCTGGGGCAGCACTGAAAATGCTCACTTTCATGGCTATGAAATAGTTGACAAGCTGATTAGTAGGAGACAAAGGTGGTATTTAAAAAGAGAATAGTGTATTGATTTGTGATTCACCTCTCATCAGTGTTGTCTCGAGCACCCTCAGCAAGCAGACTTTGGTGCTAGGGGCTCCCTAATGTAAGGCTCTGCTCTGTTGATGGAAAGGTCCTGTCCCGTCAGGATCACGCAGGATGCACTCCACTCCGCTCTGTGCTCTGCACCAAAGTGCACCGTGCAGGGACAACTGACGGGACGCTGCGCTCCCCCGACCTGCACTAACGCAAAGCCTGTGCTGATGTAGTTCTGAACGAGCTCCCGTTGCGCTGTACAGCTCCATCTACTGATGCGAGAATTCCCCGGGTAGCAGAACGGCTCTGCAGACTGGGTTTAAGCAAACATTTCTGGTTCAGTGGGAACGTCGGTATCATTAGAAGGCATTCAAGGACAGCAGCACAAGGAGCACGGACATGCAAGGACATGATGTTAAGAAGCCTGAAAAAACGCAGCTCCGGTTTACACCAATGACAAAAGAGGTTGCTCAGAACTCCTGCAGAAGCAGCATGGCACAAACTTCTGAATAGCCTCAACCAAAGGCAAAAATCCATTTTTAACACTCCTTCGAAGTCACACCAGGGATTAATTTGACCTCTAGTAGAATGGGAGTATAATCAAATTGCATTAAGGGAAAGGGCTTTAATTAACTAACACTTAACTATAGTTATGTTATTTTCATTGTATTACTGTATTTTTGTTATGTATGACTTATTCTTCATTCAGTGTTATTATGGTAATATTCCCTAAGTTGTGTAAGATTTTATTAGCACTTTGTCTTATTTGACGGCTTTATTCATGCACCTACTCAAGAGATTCTATAATTGCATTGTAATATTAGTAATTACTAATATATTCCTAGATGAACCCTAGAGTAAGGCATTATAAAAATATAACTGAAGGAAAAGGAACCTAATTTATTTTCATACTTCAGAGGTGATTCTGCTTCCAGCAAATATCAAGAATATCATAGCTGAGGACCTCCTCTGGAAACACAGAAAAGTTTTTCAGTGGTCTGCTAAAACCCACATTTCAGATTAATCTCAAGAGAGAAGGAATAACTTTTGATTATTTTGATGATAATGCTATGGTCCACCAGTATCCCTAGGGAATGATATTCTGCTTCCCTGGTGAGCTACCTCAAACCCCCAAGTTTTCCTGTTGACTAAGGAAAATTATTTGCACCCTCCTCTAATCTCCACTCTCAGACTAAGGCTCACATACAATGCCTGATGTGGGGAATGGCTATTTTGGCACCATATGTCCAAGCTGGCAGACACTAACTTCACAATGAAAACACCTGTATCTTCAAACCCTCTGCGCTGAAACAGGCACCAGAGGAGGGTGAACTAACAATTTTAGCAGCAACTCACAAAATAAAAAAGCAGCCAGGTAGCTGAACAAAGCAAGATACTGCTGAAGGCACACAGCGGACAAATGCATGTTTGCAGCCAGGCTTTTTTTCCACAGGTGCAACAACACTGACATCTATATGTGGACACAGGGTGGAAGGGGAAGATGTGTGCCTTATTTTTGGCTATGCCAGTTCTTCCAACACCTTCCCTGAACAGAGGTACAGCTACACCCTGTGCTGAGAAACCCCACATGCAGTGGGAACACTCCTTCCCTTGCAGATACCTGGAGACTGTCCACAGAACAGAGGCTTGGTTCCTCCCACAATGCACTGCAAGTGCTCAAGCCCAGACTGTCAAAGCCTTGACTTCTGTTTGCCATCATTCTTCAGGATTTTCAACTTTCTTCAGGAAACAATAGTTTCAGTCTTGCCTAAAAGATGTTCTCCTTTCTCCTACAGAGGTATCTTACCTTTCTACAAGAAATTAATTGCCTCCTTTGTACACTTTACTTTTCAATTTCTTCATCTCTGTCTTTCCTGTTCATGCACTGTGGCTTGACTGGTTGTCATTTAGATCCAAACAGAAGTCTCCTGGTGATGGTGCTGCCAAGCAGATGAGCCTTATGGAAAACCCTTCCTAGGGCCAGCCCCAGCAGATGAAACCCTTTGGAGTTCTTCCAGTTAAATCCTTTATAGTCTCTTCTATGGCTTCTAGGTCTTCACCTAGGGCTCTAGGGCTTCACTTTGCTCCTGATTTTGAACCACAATTCCACATTGGGTTTATTTTCCTTGGGCAAGTCAGACAGCTCCCAGCTAGAACTGGATTTCACACACCAAAAATTTTCAAGTCACACCTTTAAAAAGAAGACAAATTTCACTTTCTTTATGTAATCTTTCCCTGTCATTGTAATTAGCAGCAAAGAGCAGTTACATTAATACTATCAAGCTGAATAAGCAGGTTGTTGTAAGTTTCTCCTGGGAGAAAAAAGAGACGTGAATATCTTTCAGCAATGGAAATTTGTTTCTTAAATGTCACTATGATTTCCACACCTTTATTATGTGTCGCTCTTTCTGAGTACAGCCAGATCTGGCTGCTCGCTTAGAAATGGGACCTGGGGGCAGTGGAGGGTACGCACAGGGGCTCCGTCAGGGCAGAGTCTGGCACAGCTGTGGAGGGCTGGAGACCGGCCCAGCTGGGGTGTGGCTGGGGCAGGGGTTGTCCTTTCCATGAAGCAGCCCATCTTTCTCAGTCATCCACTGCTCCCGTGAGTCTGACAGCGGAAACAGACAAGCTGACCAATGGATACAGACGGACTGCCCTCAGTGCCCCCAGCCATGCTCAGCACAGCCAGGTCTCCTGTGTCAGCTCACCTTTTGTTACAGTGTCTGTGGACATTCTGCGGAGGAGGAGAAGAAACAGAGAAAGACAAACATCTATTTTCACATGGGAAAATGAGGTATGAAGAATCCCCACTCCAAACTCAAACTGAGATGGGAAAAGGCTCAGCTTGACAAATAAAATGTCACCAGTGCTTCAGATGAACACAGTCATCAGCAGAGTCATGTTTTTGCCAGTTGCTTGTACACCAGAATTTTGGGGAAAGCAAGGGGAACTGAAGAGATATATATGAAAAAGAGTGGGTTTTCCATGGCTGTGAAGTTTTGTCAACAAGCAGACGTCTGACTGTAGGGTTGGCTGTACCACTGACCAGCTTCAAAACTGGTACTGTGCTACCTTTCACTTGGCAGCTTCAAAACCCACAACAAGCCCACTGGTGCTGTTTAGGACAACATTATACTCTTACTGGACAGAGCTGCAACAGAAAATCACAGCTCTCCTGACCTGCTCCACTCCTCCTTGGCCCCACCAGGGAGGGATTGTGTGTAAGTGCAGGTTCTCACTGTGGCCACCATGTCCTACATCGCAATGAGAGGAGAGTAATGAACTGAAAAAGCTGCAGGGCTACCACAAGGAGAGAGAATGCCATTAACTAACAAGTGGATACCCTATATTGGCTAATGTCTGAATCTATTCCTCCTCAGACAGACAAGTACCTGAATTAAGTAAAAAGCTTAGTGAATACATTAAGTAATGAAAACAACACACCAGTATTGCTTACAACACATGGGGATGTGGCCTCATTATTTTTTTCTGCTAAAAACTTTGAAACTGTTGCAGTTTCTAATTCCCACATTACATATGAGTTAAATTATGAGTCTCAAAAATTCATGAAATCAACTGGAGGAATTCAGGGCATCAAAAATGTGTTTTACTTGTCTAGACAAATCTGATTATCATCATGCCCTTCAGAAATATGTTATACATTCCCAGCATTTCAGATTTTACTTAGCATTACCATTAAGTGTGGTCTAACTTCAGTTGACAAATGAGAGAATTATGATCAGAATAATTTGTTTCAGTTTTAAGAGGTTAATTATGTTAACATCAAGCAAGAGAAGGTATTTGACAATGGCATTAAATGGTTCTGAATAAAAAAATCTTCATTTTTTTGTTAAATGTATTTTTTAAAAGTATCATAAATAAGGTAAAATAAAAATCAAATTAAAGGAAAAGTTTTCATTGTATGGAGTTTTCTGCAGTGGAGCATTTTGAAATTAAATGGAATTCCTACTAACCTGAAAGCAATTAGGAACACAAAATTCATGATGAAGGAGCAGTCCCAGAATCTGCAGAATTAGAAATTTGTCACATTGCTAGAGAAGCCTGTAGACATTACAGAAAAAAAGTGGATCTAATCCTTCTTCCTGAAGATGGTGTGAATTATGCTAGTGATTAGTGTGAACAAGGTAGAACTTATTAAATAAAACCAGATAGAAACTCAGGTGATCACTTTGCTGTTTCCCTGTTTGGCATCTAAAGCCAGGATTGTGGGATCCTTACAGTCTTCCCAAAAAGGTAAAGAAGGTTTCATGGTTATTGCTATAATCATTTGGGGCATGTTGAGAAAGCAGGTTATCACTATTTGTCTCGATCCAGAAGTGGGATTGTAGAGCTCACAAGAACACGTTAATTGAATCCAGCTGAAACTGGGGAGGGCACAGCAGCTGCTCAGAACAAAGAGACCTCGATCACTCACAATCAGCCCAGACTAGGATCCAATTGTGTTAGTTACCGAGAGCTCCTGCCAGTAGGACTGTCTCATCATCTAGATAAATATGATGCACAAAGCCATGCCAGAAGCACCACGTTACCAAATTCCCAGTTTCATGTGAGAACTAAGTTACAGAGGGCTTAAATATTATGCTAGTGGTTACACCAGACAAGACTAGAATGTCCACGTCCTGTAGGTAGTGAGCTCCTGCCCCTGATGCCTAAGGGGGTTTTGATTTATTTTTTCATTTTTATAGATTTTAGAAGTACTTGTAACTGTAGTAAAAGGCAAATTTAGTGTGTTAATATTTCTAACATCTTAAGTTCAATGTTTATACATGCCAACCTCTGCCACATATCAGTAGCTCAAATTCTTTTAGTTGTTTAGTCTTGTTTCCAGGGTAGAAAGCTGAAGAATATCAGAAAGGCCTGCAGAATGAGACATACACATGAGCCAACAACCTTGGGTCTAAGAACACTGGAAAAGCTCCAAGGGCCCTATGTGTGCTGAGGAAGAGGAAAATGATGAAGAGAGGGTCCCACTGACCCCTAACTCCAATCCTGAGGAGGTATGACCAGAGGCAGGGTGGGGTTGGGCCAAGAGATGTGTGAACTGAGGATTTGGTAGACAATATTATAAAAACCATAGAAATCAGCTGATACATATTCCTGTGGGCCCTAGGCCTGATATTAAAGGACTTTTACTTTTTATCTTATCCCACATTAACTTGGCTCAGAGTCCTGCTTTGCTGGGGTCTCTCACGGCATCACCCCACATCACTCAGCATGCAGGGAGGACAACGTAAGCCAACAGCTGCAATAGGAACACTTTACCTGTGCAAGCTCTTGGGGACAAGGCAACATGCTCTGCAAGTAGTAGTTCTTCCAAACTTTCTGCCACTTGTGTGGTCAATGCCATTCAGAGGATATTTTGTTGGCTGCATGAACATGAAAGGAATTATATAGCACATAAAAGGAATTGTGCTTGCCCCAAGCTTTGTCTTGTCTCAGTTTTAATTAGTACTAGTCAATGCTTTGCAAGGACAGAAGTAAGGCTGGCTCTTCTTTTAAATCTCTTCTTTCTGTAAATCTTTCCTGTCCCAGTTAAGCTAATCAACATTCTTACAATGCTTTTTCATATGAAACTGTCACTATTCTTTAAATGTGTTACTATCTACCAGTAATTACCATTTTCTACCGCTCATAATTCTTCTTCCTTTTTCATTAGCACTTCAAAATATTCTCACATTCTACAATATCTCATTAAACTGGAATCCTGATTATTTCTATTGTGCTAGCAAGTGTGTCACTGGCACTATAATGGTTATCTCTTTTTATTTTAACTATCCAAATGAAGCAAAAATCAGGCTCATTTCATTCTATCCAGACAAATCCCAACTTCTTTTATTAAAGCATCTGTATTTATATCATATAATCCCTACTTATATGTCCAATGCTACACTATTCTACTTTAATGAAACATCTTTTCATGGCATGTCATCTACAATTTTACTGTCAGGACATAAGCATGCATACCAAGGCCAAATTTTGAACAAGACTTTGGTAATTTCCTGGGGTTTTCCCCTCCTTTTGAAGCTCCTCTTAGCACTGCAGTGACAAACACTCCCTGTTTAGGAGGGGTTCCCTACTTGCCAAATGCACCTGTGCTCATGTAATACTCACTTGCTTTTTCCCTGCCATGCAAAGTTGGTACATTATTACTTTGTGATCGCTGGAAATGTTCACTGTGAAGCAAGTTGTGCCCTAGCACATGCTGGAAAGGCACAAAATGGAAAGACTAGTCCAGTTTTTGAACACTGCCAATGTAAATATGAGCCAAGAGAGAAGAGATAACAAATAGATGGAGTATGGACATAATAATGAGACTATTAATGCCAGTAAGACAAGGAGTGGTCACAGAGAGAAAACTGGATCTTTTCTGTAGGTATCACATCAAGAGGTGGTTTGACAAAGAGTCACAAAAAAATGAGGTGGTTTTGCATACATTTATAAGGGTATGTGAGGTGGAGCTTCATAAGGAAAAATGTTAAGGCATTTACAGAGGCAGATTTTCAAAAGCATCTAAGTAATTTTAGGACATGCACCCTATTGTAAGGTTTTTAGTAAGGCTGATACTCATAAAGCACTTTGAAAGTGCAGGTTTAATTTCTTTTCCTCCTGATCCACTTTTAAAATACAGCTAAATTACAATCTAAACAAAAATAAATTGCTCTACTAAATAATGCCAAGCATAATTCTCTGAGAGTCCCATGTGTTGTAAAATCATTATTTGGTGATTTAGACTGTCTACAGTGGTGTCTACTTCACAAGCAAGTTGTGGGCCACAATTAATCTTTTGCAAGGGTTCTGTGAGAGAGTAGGGAAGACAAACTTTAAATGACCAAGCACCAAAGCGTTGGTATTTGAGGAGTATTGGGAGAAAGCAGGACTTGAAAGTACCCCACAGTGCCCATTCAGGCAGGTGTGTCTGGTTTGGCAACACTGCTCCAACACAGGTATGGCAGCTCCCTTGAGCATTCTCTTCTCATGGTGGGTTGCAGGACAAGATCTTCACTGGCAAGGTTCGGTTTTGAAGGAGGCCAGTCTAATACAGATAGGAATCAAGAATTTCAGTCCTCTGTGCAATCAGACATTGCCCTCAGAGAAGGAGGGGTTTTGGCACTTCTTCCAACATCTGTCTACTCTGAGAGGAAGATACTCCTCCTGCACTGGCAGAAATACAGATAAATAGCAGATAAATAGTAGCAGCAAACTCAGGAAGTGAACATGACTTAGGAAGCTGTTACTCTTACAGTGATAATACGCTGTGCAAGGAACCATATGAGCCAAAAATCACTGAAGTTCTGACTGGTGAGTGGCTGGACTGGAAGGTGACCAGCCTGAAGGGTGGCAAGTACCTTTCAGCCCTACCTAGGGGACCAGCCTAACCCAGATCTTTGTTGAAAAACTAGAATGGTAATTTTTTTATCAGAAAGAAGACTCCATATATTTGTTAAGTGTCTGCTTTACGTTAAGCTAAATGAGCACTAACAAACCAAGAGCAATTTATAGCCACCTAAATAAAAATTAATTTTCTTCTCTGTTATCCATGTTTTCCTACAGTAGTTTATGACACTATAAACCTTCCATGATCCCCTCACTGCTTTAAATCTTTCTAGGAAAACGAAGATACTCAAACATATGGAACAACTGCATGAAAAAAAGTGTCTGTCTTCTTTTTATTTGAGTAAATTTTGTAATCAAGCTGCCAGTATGCACCAGGCAATTTTTAAAAGATGGGGCTGGATTTGCCACATATTTAAAATGTTTTGGGCCACAACTAGTGAGTTTTCATTTCTTCATGCTGTAGATAATAAGCAGTGGAGAATTTTGTCTTCAATAAAGTAATTATTTTTCTCGATATATTTATGCTTTGCATGAAATTAACTTTTACTCCAAATAGGTCCTCTCCCAGAAGAATGAGATCATTGAAATCTGAACAGAAAAGTCCATAGTACACCCTGATACATGATTCAACATAAATAAACTCTGTAAGTTTAGTATATTTGTATAATTATGTGTTATTTATAACACTGAACATTTGCTTCTACGCTGCACTGCTCAAAGCATTTTCTTTCCAACTAATTTCAGTGCATACAGAGCATCAGAAAAAGACTATACTTCCCTCTGATTAAAAGAAATCTGATACTGAAACTGGAACTGATTGAGACTGTGCCCAACTGTTCAGAGAACCAATTATTTTACACATTAACCTAAGCTCCCCTCAGCAGCTACAGTAAGCGAAGAACATGACAGAGCCTCGTTTCAGACGAAGACAAAATACCACCACTATTGAATTATCACAGGCTCCATCTGTGCTGAAATTTAAAATGGAATTAAAATAAAAATGTGTTTACACAATTTCACGTTTCAAAGTCCACTTTTGACCCTGCACTGTTTTTCTCTACCACATAATACTTTTTGTCATGGATCTTAAATAAGATTGAGGTACAGAAAATTTGTTAGTGATCCAAACCAAAGAATTCAGCTATTCAAACAAAAAAATGGTTACAATTTCTTTTGCTGTTATGCATTTGAGTTAGTGCACGTAGTATCACATCAAGTGTTAAAATATGGACAGGCTGGCTTATTTTTGAAGATAGTCATGGATTTCAAACCAAAATATTATTAATTAAGATATAATGCTTTGTTGCTAAGAATTCTTCAGGGGTGTTGAATACTGGAGCTGAATAAAAAAAGTAAAAAACCCACAATCCAATAGGTAAATGAAATTGCAGCTGTGTAAACTCTTCAAATAAATCACTAAACTGCATTGACATTTCTGGCAGAAGATGGAAACTGATTGTACATTCTGATTACCAGTGTGACTACCCTGTGTCTTAGGGCTAAATTAGTCCTTGCGATCTGCTCACTTAAGTGTGAAATCTCTGTGGATGTCTGTGCAAGACCAACATAATGCACTTCTTATGCTGCCCCTGATTTTGGAGGATATATGCTAGTGGGGCTGCCTCTGACTTCTGTTTCATTAAACATGCTTGCATATTTCCCTAAAATACTCTTTATTTTCCTTCCCTCATTGTTGTCTGGAGCTACAGTGTTCCTCATTCCAATGGGATGAGGTTCAACAAGGCCAAGTGCCGGGTCCTGCACTTTGGCCACAACAACCCCATGCAGTGCTACAGGCTGGGCACAGAGTGGCTGGAGAGAAGCCAGGCAGAAAGGGACCTGGGGGGACTAATTGACAGGAACCTCAACATGACCCAGCAGTGTGCCCAGGTGGCCAAGAAGGCCAATGGAATCCTGGCCTGGATCAAAAATAGCGTGGCCAGCAGGACCAGGGCAGTGATCCTTCCCCTGGACTCTGCATTGGTGAGGCCACACCTTGAGTGTTGTGTTCAGTTCTGGGCCCCTCAGTTCAGGAAAGATATTGAGGGGCTGGAGTGGGTCCAGAGAAGAGCAACAAGGCTGGTGAAGGGACTGGAGCACAAGTCCTGTGGCGAGAGGCTGAGGGAGCTGGGGTTGATTAGCCTGGAGAAGAGGAGGCTGAGAGGTGACCTCAGCACTGTCTAGAACTACCTGAAGGGAAGTTCTACCTCAAGCTCTGCCAGGGGAAATTTAAGTTGGAGATCAGAAAAAAATTCTTTCCAGAGAGAGTAATCAGGCATTGGAATGGCCTGCCCAGAGAGGTGGTGGATTCCCCATCCCTGGAGGTTTTTAAACTGAGATTGGCCATGGCACTGAGTGCCATGATCTGGTAAAGGGACTGGAGCTGGACCAAGCGTTGGACTTGATGATCTTGGAGGTCTTTTCCAACCCAATCCATTCTATGATTCATTCCACAGTCCCTCATTGCTAGGTGGGCTTACTCACTTCACACAAATATGTATGATCTCTCAAGTATTTCGGGATTCCTTGACCTGGAAGGCAGACACCTTTGCTTAGTGGTACAAGGAAAGAAGGCATTTGTTGTCACGTCCATGTGTCTGACCTCTTCCTGATCAGAAGCATTAGGATAAAAGAGCTGATTTCACTTAGATTCGACAAGAGGAAAAGAATTCAGAGCTGTTATGCTTGGACACTGACGGTGGGCTCCCAAACTCAACCTTACCTGATCAAACAGACATTCTTCGGGCAATGAAGGACCAACCTACCTCACAACGAAGCACACTGCAGAGGTACTGGAAGTGGTGGCATCTTAATTACAGTGTCAGAAGCAGCAGCAGCCCAGCTGTGCCCTTATTAATTGCTTTGTTTATTATTGCATTGCTTATTATTATTTTAGGCAGGGTGCAGACAAATGTGCTTGGGCTGGAACGAAGGTCGGTGTCCCATCACGCAGTGTAGGTTGGATGCAGGCAGGAGGATGACTGAGGATGAAAGGCACCTGTGTCAGGCATTTTTAACACATAGTGTTTACTGAATAAGTCAGAGTATCATGAATACAACCAAGGAAATACTGAGTTGGGACTTATCAGCAGGGACACTCTTTTAAAAATGAAACATGAGTAAATTAAACAATTATTTGCTTCAGAACTATAAGGAACCAGCAGCTGGGAAAGAGTCAAGAGTCAGCACGGAGCTAATGGTGAAACTGCAGACCTCTGAAGTTTGCCTTAAGGTCCAAGTAGCTGATTTTTAAACAAAGACAAAAAAACCAAACCACAACAACATTAAGAGAAACTTGGGAGTTATGTACAAATGACAAACCCATTTTGGATTTTTGATGGCTAAAATGAGAAAGAAGAATCATGGTCCTGGGAAAAAAATTCTTAGACCCTGAGAAGACCAATGCTTAATCTCTGGCAAAATAGTTAGAACAAATGCAGTGATACAGTCCATGACATGGATGTGGCCTGACCAGTGGTAGTAATTACAGCACTATGGAAGTACAAGAATATGTAGACTCTATGTATGCTACCAAAAACCAGCAAACAAACAAACAAAACCCCATACAATAAATGCCCTCCCAAAAACTAAGAGAGGCACCAAGACCTCAGAGTTTAAAAATGGATCTTGCATGGTGCATAGATCTTCTATGCTTTAGCAAACACAAGGCAAAACAAGACACAAGCCATGATGCAAGATGCAGTAGATTATTTCAGTCAGGATGAGGCTGCACACATCAGTAGAGCAGAAAAGTCCCAGGCAGTGATGACCAGTTGAGCATTACAAGAGTCTCACTGAAAATAATGAGATTTCTTTTGTGCCACATTATCAGGCATATACTGAAACATTTTGTTCTGTTAGCTCAGGACAAGGGATTCCATACAAGCCAAAATGCTGGGTTAGTGAAAGAAGCATTATTAATGGAAGGGAACCACTAAAAAAGGTACACGGAGGTGCTGGATTCCTCACAGGATGCAGACTCATTTTAAGATTCGAAAATCCTCAGGCTTTAATGAGGCAAAGCACCTCTTTTAAGATACACACCAATCAAGCCATGGGAATGCTTTTCGGGGATAAACTTTTTGTTCTGTGAAACTTTACTTTTTTTGTCCTCATTTCCTCTTTTGGTCCTCAGTTATTCCTTCAAATCTCATCCATAAAATATATAACCAGAAGATCTGATAGCGTCTTTGATATTTGGTCTTGGACAAATGACATCCTTTTATGGTATCCTTTACAATACACATAGATAATATATGAAGAAGGAGACAGCAGAAATGCACAAGTTTGAAAGGTGATTTGCACTCCTCATACAAAGAAATGGCAATAAAAATGGGAGATTTATGACACAATTTACTCCTTCATTAAGCAGCAGACATTGTATGTGTCAGCTAACGGCTGTGGATTTCAGCATTGGCTCTGCCTAGTGTCTCATTAAAAACTGATAAAAGAAACAGCAGTCTAACTTAAGCTAAACCTGCTACTTTTCCAAATGAAGTATGCTGTCACATTTTTACAAATTGGAATATATATCCATATCTATTTGGGTGCATGTGCAACTACCCAACATATCACTGAAATGTTAGAAATATCACATCGTGAAAAACCTGTTAAGCCAGTTGTGCACATTATGTAGTGAAGTACAATGCTTGATATTTTCTTCACCTACTGAATCTCTTCTTTCTTGAGAAAGGTGTGATATTGGACACATCTTTTGGGGAGGATTCAATGAAGTAGGCATTGTCCTCTGTCATAGCCTCACAGCTGACTTCCACACTCCATATTCTGTCTAATTTCTGAGTCACAGATGACCTTGCAGGCAATCAAGTTTTATTACTTTCTGCCAGATCGCTGGGTTGATGTATAACTCTATTTCTATAAACAGGCTATTTCCTCAGCAGGTATCTGAATTTTAACAAATGTATCATTTATCAAATGAAGTTCTTCATATAGGCACACTTTTCTTGGTTTAAGAGCAGTTTGCACTTTAAAGAGACAACCACCGTTACAAGGTTTTTTTCCTGAAAATAGTATGTATGATTCCACATAAATTCCTACATAATGCCACATTTTCATATGAACACACTCAAGTTGCATTTGTATTGCAAATGTACGCATGCAAAATAAGCATTTGCACAAGTGAAATAAATAAAGGATTGCACAAATTCGAGTTTAGCATAGCTTAGTCTGATTTCTCTAAATTTAAACATCTAGCCTTACACATCCTAGACATAAAGCAGTTTATGTCACCTTTAAAATCTGGGACATTTACCATGAATATTTTGCACAGTACAAGAGAAAGAAGAGATATGGAGCCACCAAAAGTTCACTTTGTAGACTGTCAGGGCTTTGAAAAGTTATGCATATCTCACTGATGAAACATAAAACTGTTGGCATATACTTTGCCTCTCACTAGTTTTTGTCTGGGTACCTTAACCTTCCTGACCTCTGGGGGACTTCACTGACATAACTCTAAATTTCACAAAGACATAAGTGAAGAACAACCAAGGAGAGTCTAATGCACAGATAAGTTTCCAGATGTCCAAATATCAATTTAAGCACCATTGTTTCACTATGCCTAGTATATACACTTTCTTTGGGATGTGCATTGAGATAGACATCAATGAGAATAGTATTTGGTAACAAGCAAATTTGTTTATGCATGTAATGGAGACTTGATAGAAAGATATTGCGCAAAAATTTGTCAGTTATCCTTTTGAGTAAAAGGATTAAATACAAAATACGCTCCTCACAGTGGATCAGCTGAACCCCTTAGTGAAACAGAGTATTGAGTGAAGAAGGAAGATGTATCTGACAAAGAAGCCTGAGACTAGACACAGCATTTCAGCCAAAATAAATCGGAGCCATGCCGAACCACAGAGATGCTTCTTCCTTGTGGAAGTTTTCAGTGGTAGATACACTCTATCCATTATCTCACGTGGATATACTTGCCCTCCAAGACATCACCTTTCTGGCCCCACAATCCTCACTGTAGGCTTTCTAAGGCCTGTTGCTCCTGAAACTTTTTAATGTCTCAGCCTAACGCTGTGGCAGGTTATTGCCACACAAATGCTGAGGAGCAGCCTGGGTAGCTGGACTGCAGCCTTTAATCACAGCTGTTAATAGCCAGTTCCTTGTCTGAAGCCACCAATGCCCCTCCCTTTCAAGGCAATTACTGCACAGGCCTTGAATACCAAGTGCAATCTCTGCAACATCTTTCTGTTACAACTGAGGAAAACTAATACAAAATTAGTAATAAAGCCACATGCAGTCAGATGTTGCTCCTTGACAGGGCAAATATATTTATGTTGCATATGCAAAACTGAATCATGACAGATTGCATCTGCAGGAGGTAAAATAGCTCTGTCAAATCAAAGCTTCTCTTCTCAAAAATAAATAATTGCATCATGACAACAGGTTTCAGTAAGACACTGGGGCCACACACTGTGCTGTCTTGGTTTTTGGATAAATAAACCTGTGCCCTGTTGTTTATCAGATGAATAAACTTCTGGGACATGTGACAGTGCACAACTAGAACACAATGATTCAACATTCAGGCATTTTTAATCAGCACTCCAAAATTAAAACACTTAATTAATACCTAGTACACATTATCTAATTGAACCTCACAGTGCTCCCAAGTACTTGGCTACTAGTCTTTACCCTTGACAGATACCGACCCTGCAGTTAAATAAGCTGCCTGCAGCCACCCATGGAGTTGATACCAAGTTGTGATCAGCACTCAGGAGCTCCTGACTCACGGTGCAGTTTCATATTACGGTGAACCCGTTCCAACAGCAACCTGTGACTGAGGAAGGAAGCCAGTTCCTCATCTCCCCTGCCCTCCTGTTGCCCGTCTTGCACCAGATTTAGCAGTGATGCAACCACACAGCCAAGCCACATGACACTCACTGTCAGACACCCTGCACCTCCTGCAGATGTGTAGGATGCTGCCCCTCAGGGACACAACACTCACTGTGCATCCAATGTGGATACCTCTATATCAGCAGGAAGTCCAGCATGTTAGGCTGGTTCATGTGAATGGCCTAAGGAATGGGCAGATGTTGCATCCAAACACTCACAGCCTTTACGACAGCTCCCTTACCTAAAAAATGTTCTGCTAGGACACATTCATCTCCTGCATAAAGTCAAAAAACGCCTGTAGGCTGATAGGATATCTTTAATCTAGAGTTCTTAGCAAAAAGTTCCCTTTTTCATAGAATCATAGAATCGACTCGGTTGGAAAAGACCCTCCGAGATCATCAAGTCCAACCCTTGGTCCAACCCCAGACCATTTACCAGATCATGGCACTCAGAGCCACGTCCATTCTCAGTTTACCTCCAGGGATGAGGAATCCACCACCTCTCTGGGCAGCCCATTCCAATGCCTGATTACTCTCTCTGGAAAGAAGTTTTTTCTGATACCCAACTTCAATTTCCCCTGGCAGAGCTTGAGCCCGTGCCCCCTTGTCCTATTGCTGAGTGCCTGGGAGAAGAGACCAACCCCCACCTGGCTACAACTTCCCTTCAGGTAGTTCTGGACAGTGCTGAGGTCTCCTCTGAGCCTCCTCTTCTCCAGGCTAAACACCCCCAGCTCCCACAGCCTCTCCCCACAGGACTTGTGCTCCAGTCCCTTCACCAGCCTTGTTGCTCTTCTCTGGACCCACTCCAGCCCCTCAATATCTTTCCTGAACTGAGGGGCCCAGAACTGAACACAACACTCAAAGTGTGGCCTCACTAACACAGAGTACAGGGGAAGGATCACTGCCCTGGGCCTGCTGGCCACGCTATTTTTGATCCAGGCCAGGATCCCATTGGCCTTCTTGGCCACCTGGGCACACTGTTGGCTCATGATGAGCTTCCTGTCAATTAGTACCCCCAGGTCCCTTTCTGCCTGGCTTCTCTCCAGCCACTCTGTGCCCAGCCTGTAGCGCTGCAGGGGGTTGTTGTGGCCAAAGTGCAGGACCCGGCACTTGGCCTTATTGAACTTCATCCCACTGGAATCAGCCCATCTCTCAAGTCTTTTTGCTTTAGTGTCTTTAAGATCGTTGAGTCATTAAGGAGATGCCACTTTGGTTAATTTTCTGCTGATATTTGTGCTCTTTCACAGTAAAAGCAATTAGTATTCAACAATAATTTCTGTTTCACAGTTAGAGCAATTATTATTTAACAATAATTTTTACTTTTGATGAAATGTGATGGGGGCTTTTTCACTTTTTTCAGGGAAAATATTTGAAGACATATTTTATTCACTGAAGAACTCTCTTATTTTTCATTTTGTCACAATTTAGTGATATATTTATAGATGGGAGTTAGATTTCACTGTAAACAGAGGAACAGCCATTGTTCCAAAATTCAGCTTGTAATTATAGATTAGTAATTGCATATCTAATGGTAAGGCTGTAATTGGGAACATCTCCACAGTTCAGGTTATTCTTAGCTCTGAGGTCACAGGCACATTCAATGACTCAACCAAACATTGTAACTCTTCACCACTTGTTTCTCACTGCTCGTTCTATCTTGAAAGTTTGCTAATTCTATAATAAAATGAATGAAATAAAGAGTATGCACACTTGGTCATCTGGACTATTCCCAAGATTCTATGCTAAAGTTACCTTACCCTCCCTCCAACTACACAGCACTAGCTATCTATTTTTTGTAGATTTTTAGACCTTTCTATCGTGTTTGGGGAGAACTTGCCTCATCTATACAGCGGTATCAGTGACCAGGCTCTAGGCAGAATGGTTCCGGGCTGTAAGGAGGACTGATCGCTTATCCCAAGCAGTGGGCCCCGCCTTCCCTCCCATCCACAGAGCTATGTAAACAAAGGGCAAAGCACTAACACCCTGCTGAGACCTTTGATCTCACAGGAGTCCCTGATCCTGCTAATCTGCAGCTGCTCATACTTTCAGCATTCCCCAAATCTTCATGTGCCTGCAAGCCATCTGTATGTCTCCAGCTTTTCAGATAAACATTCCAGCTTTCACATTTGTTTCTCTGCTCTTTGTGGCAACTGCTTCTCTAGTCATGCCTCTTCCTTTTCTACTCCACGATGTGCCCCATGACCCTGTGATACCACCTGCCTTTCTCCATTTCTCCTCCCCTATTCTCTTTCTCATACACCCCAATACATCTGAGCACCTTTGCAGCTTCTCATACCTCCAAACCTTCTTTCTCCTTCCACTGTCCACATGATTCTCTCCCCAGATAAGGTCTCGCTTTAGCCCTTTCCATATCTGTGTCACTGGCATCCTGCTTTCAAGTCTTTCTTACTTTCAGAGTTCTGTTTAGGATCATGAGTGGACTCCTCTCCCCTTCTGGCTTCAGAAGACACCATGAACAGTGTTAGAAAAATGAAAAAAAAAAAAAAAGAAAGATTTTATTAGCAAATGTAACAATATTAAAACATTCCTACTACAGATCACAAAAGGCAAAGCATTCAAGTCCACAGCTAGACAAGCTATGCAATCCAGCACCTTTTCCAAGGTTAATTTTTTTATGGATATTAACTACAAAGTCCTTTTGAAAAAAATAATTTAGATATCATTCCAATGCAGTATACTTTATAAACACAATTTAGATAATTAAGATGATGGTGGTAACAGTCTCTGACCTTTGTTAAGTTCTCGTAAAAAATCCTTTGATCAACACAATTCATACTTAACTGTAACAACTCTGTAATTGAACAGGGATTTCTAGAACCAAACTTTACATCTGTGAGGAGCAAACAGAAAAGTTGAGGACAGAGGAGAAAAGTTCAAGTTATCTGAGCAGTTTAATTGAGTCATTTAAATATTTTATAAACAATGGACTCAATTTTCAAGTTAACTCTGAACTTCTTCGTTTCATGTTTTGTTTCACTGCAGCTGTCCTTGAGGTGTTTGTGGGTATTTTTTCTTACCCTTAAGCTAACAGTATCTGTTGTCAACCTAAGCTCCAGCTCAGATTCTGCACCTATTCTACTTCAAATAAAACCAGATATTAATTAGGATAATTTTTCCATACTCTCCTGATTCTGAATTACAGGTATTACTCAACGTCATAAAATGAAGATGTTTGGATTGAGCAACACAGAACCAAGAGGGCTGTGCCAGCACACCCAGCTTACCTCACCCGTGAATTGGACTAAAGGATTTTGAATAAGGAAGTGGAGTTTGGTTTCCAGTTTGTTTACTGGGGATTATGGTTTTAATTCAATTTTGTGACTTTCCATGTTACCTGTTCTCAACTATGGCCAAGTTGGAGGCCTGAGCAATGTGAGCTAGTGGGTGACATCCCTGCCCATGGCAGGGGGATTGGAACTGGATGGGCAATCAGGATCCTTCCAAGCCAAACCATTTGAGGATTCTGTGATTGTGTGGGAACACTCAGTCCTTGGAAATTGCAGGGTTTGGTTTGTTGGCTTTTTTTCCCTTCACTCTGAAAACGTTCTGTAGTATGAAAATGTAAGATACATTACCAAGATTTGTGTTGAAAATTTGAGCTAAACTAGGTCAAATATTAAGGATAATGAGGCTCAGTGAGGGATGGGGACACCCTCGCAGCAAGTACACGTATGTTGGCATTAATTGCTGTCCTGTAGGAGCGCTGCGGAACAGCAGAGGCTTCCCGAAACACGTGTTGCTGGTAACAAGCACAGCCGCAACCAGCACCCAAGAATAAGCAGTAACTGAAGCAATAAATAAATAAATACAGATCCCAGGAGGAGCTGACGGGCTCGGCACGGGGGCTGAGGGCGGGAACACCTCCTCACATCCCGGGGTGTCCCGGGACAGCCCACGGAGCGTCCCGGGGGCCGGTGGGACCCTCTTTTGCCCAGGAGAGCGGCGGCACGGCCCACGCTGGCTTTGGAGAGTGCGGCTCTGTGACCCCCTTCCCTGCTCCACGCTCCCTCCCTCCCGCCTCTGGGATCCCCTTCCCTGCTCCCTAGTCCTTCCCGAGCGCCTCCGGGATCCTCTTCCCTGCTCCCCAGTCACTGCCAAGAGGCTCCAGGATCCCCTTCCCTGCTCCCCGGTCCATGCCAAGCAGCTCCCAGATCCCCTTCCCTGCTCCCCAGTCCCTCCCGAGCGCCCCCGGGATCCCCTTCTCCGCTCCCTCCCGGTGCCCTCAGAGCCGGGCCCCGCCCCCCGCCCGCCATTGGCTGGCGGTCCGGCG
>VWZD01005129.1:159575-236826 GCA_013396695.1 Sakesphorus luctuosus | reverse complement strand
GGTCCGGCCGCCCGCCGCCGCTCGGCCGATGCGCCCGAAGCCATGGACAAGATCCTGGAGGGGCTGGTGAGCTCGTCGCACCCGCTGCCGCTGAAGCGGGTGATCGTGCGGCGCGTGGTGGAGTCGGCGGAGACGCCGCTGAGCCAGGCGCAGTGCCGCGCCATGTTCGCGCTCGGCACCCGGCTGGTGCTGCAGGGCCCCGACCCCTTCCAGCGCCAGGTGGGCCGGCAAGTGCTGGACGCTTACGGCCGCTTCCACCGCGCCGAGTTCGAGGCCTTCTTCAACCGCGGGCTCGTCCTCGGCCTCCTGCAGCGCGGCTACGGCGAGCTGAGCAACCGCGACCCCGCCATCCTCGATTACATCCAGGCGGGGCTGCGCCTCATCATGAGCTGCCCGTCGGTGCTGGAGCTCTTCGAGCTGCTGCAGGTGGAGGCGCTGCGCCTGGTGTGCGAGCGGCCCTCGCCGCCGCTCTGCGCCCGCCTCTGCCAGCTCCTGGGCGACTTCCCGCAGTGCCTGCCCCGCGGCAGGAAGCTCTCGCTCGCCTTCTGCCAGCAGCTGGTGCGCAGCATCGCCCACTTCCAGAGTCAGGGCACCCGCGAGGCCGAGCTGCGCCTCTACGTGTCGCAGGTGACACAGGTCAGCGCGCTGCTGCGGAGCGTCTGGAAGGCCGAACCCGACACGCTGCTGCCCTCCCTGCAGGAGCTCTTCGCCATCATCTCCGCCGCCGGTGAGCGGGGGGGAGGCGGGAGCGGTGCGGGGTAACGTGGGCGTAGGTTATCCAGCGGGAAGGAGAAGCCCTGGCGCTTTGCAGGGCATCTCCTTGGAAGAGTTGTTTTCTCGCCTGGATGCTAAAGTGCAACTTTCTAGCCAACGAGAAGGCAAAGCCTTTTTTACTTCCCTCTGCCCTAGCAAGACGTAGAGGGGAAGTAATGATTTATCTAGCTGCAGAGCAGCTTGGTGTTTGGAGAAACTCCTGTTCCAGTTCTAAAGCCCTGAGTCCAAGCCACACACTGCCCAGGCGTTTTACTTTCATTTAAGAGCCCAGGAGTTCCCAACAAACTTTTGCAGAGCCTTTGGTTCTTAATACCTTGAAGTCACATAAAGAGAAAAAGTAACAGGCTTTTTCCCAAGAGATTTCTTTTAATTTAGTGACAAAATAGGCATTTTGGCATGCAGGCCTGACCATGAGGATTCCAACCTGGCCTCTCACACCACAGTTGGTTGATGTGACCCAATAATGAAACAATCCAGTGAGATACAGATCCAGTCTCACGCTGAAATGGTTTAAATCATGTACCAAAAAGGAGTTTTGGGTGTCCTGTTAGAGAGAATTGAAATGATTAGCAGCAAAATACGTATAAATATCTCAAAGGCAGGTGCTAAGGGGATGGTGCCAGACTCTTTTTCAGTGGTGCCCAGCAACAGAACGAGGAGCAATGGCCATAAACACAAGAAGTTTCACGTCAATATGAGAAGGAGCTTCTTTACACTGAGGGTGTTAGAGCACTGGAATGGGCTGTCCAGGCAGGCCACGGACTCTCCCTCTCTGCAGACATTCCAACCCCACCTGGATGTGTTCCTGTGTAACCTGCTCCTGGTGACCCTGCCTTGGCAGGGCTGTTGGGCTGGAAGATCTCCAGTGGTCCCTTCCAACGCCAACAGTTGTGACTGTGAAAAGCTGCTCTTCGTCCTTGCTCCCTGGAGAGGGATAGTCTTGTAACTACTGAATTTCGGTGTTTGGAAGGAATATGTAGAACATGGCTATTGTAGGAAGCATTCAGTGCCTTTCTAATGGAAATGTGATTGCAAATAGGTCCTTTCTGACCTCAGAAATCTACAACATACTGGATTAGTACTCGTGGAAAAGTGCCTTTACTGCTGGGATACCTGTCAAACTTAACATGATATTTTGCCACTACTGGTGTGGATAACAGGCAGTTGCTGAGTTAAGGCATGGGAAGTATCAACTGCATTAAATCCCCAGGCTTAACGTCAAGTATAACAAACAACTGTATGGTACCTTTTTTTAGGAAAAATACAAACCCCATTTCTCAGTTCCATTTAGGGTTGAGGAGGAAGCTGTCAGGTTGTCACTTTCTTGCATGTATATTAAATGAACAGAAGGAGTTTATAATTCAGTGCTGTTCATTGTCCTTAATTGAAAGGTTTCAGTTTTGGTTTGGTTTGTGATGCTAGATTGTTAGATGTGGGATAGATTCATTCTCACTTTTCAGCTAAATTGAAGTTGTAGCATAGAATATAAAGCTTATTTTTTCTGTGGGGTTTTCTTTTTAGTTTCTTACATTTTGTCATGTTCAACTATTGCAGATACTTCCTTCGAACCTTCTGTTGCACTGGCAAGTCTTGTGCAGCACATCCCATTGCAGATGATTACAGTACTCATCAGGAGCCTTACTACAGATCCAAATGTGAAAGATGCAAGTATGACTCAAGCTCTGTGCAGGTAATGTATTTTCTTGTAAAGAGAGAGAAGAGTCTCTTTCTTAATCCTGCCCTTTTTTGAAGTCATTTGTCTCTTAGGTTCCATTAAAAACCTCCAATTAAAAGCAAAAAACAGAGGTACTTCTGAAGTGATATTCCAAGTCATACTGTTTGGCATGTAGTGTATTTATGGTGCTGTTGATACTACTGGCGTGGCTTCAGTTTGAGATTGCTGCCTTCATTGCTATTGTGGCTTCATTCTGGTGCTTCACTAGGGTGGGTGAAGAAGAGGGTTCAATAGAAGCTAAGAGGAAGCCACCTATGATCCTTTTAGATGACAGTCTTGTGAGTGCATCTCCCACCTTATGGAAGATGATGTAAACAGGGAACTCCATGGAGTTTACAGTCAGGGGGAGAAACAAGCCCTTATTTTCAGAAGATGAACCTTTCTGCTTTTCCAAGAAGCAGAGTGATGTGCTCTCACGTGATTGTCTTACCCATCATCTCCTCCTCTGAAGAGAGGAGACAGAAATAATTTTTACTGCTTAGTTTTGAGGGGTTTTCTGCTTAGATATCTTCCCAATTTTTTAGTAGGATTCACAGAGAACATCACCATCTTCACCCATGCCCTCAGCGGTTTTTTGGATATTCTTTGAATGATAGAGGAATAGGAATGATGTAAAAGCAATTGCATATTATGTTTGTGACTAATCTAACCTTGAGTAAACACGGAGATTAGTGGCAGTGTTAACAGACTGGGGATCAGATTGCAATCTTGGTTAGTATCCCTCTGTGACAGTGCGAGAAAAATGAAGACCTTGAAGTTCTTTGAATTATTTTTAAAGCCTGTTGAAGTTGTTATTGAGTACTGAAGAGTAGAAGAATGAGTAAAGCAGTTAAACAGGAGGCTGTTAGAAGTTTGTGTTCAAAAAATGACATTTAAGAAGCCTTTCCACTAAGAGTTTAATGTCTGCAATACTATTTTTAAGTACATCCATTTGTGTAATACCTAGACATTCATTTAAGTGTAGCACTTGTATATCTTGGTAAAATGCTGAGGGTTTTTCCACACTGAAAATATTCCTGGTGTTTACCTTTAATTGAGAAACTGTATTTCTGTTGGAAGCATAATGAAAAGAAGCAGCATTAATAATATAATTTGGAGTAAGATATATTGTTCAGGGACTGTGTCCCTCAGCTTAGGGAAGTAATGGGGTGCTATCTTTGCTTACAGCAGGAGCTGTTATTATCAAATAAGTGTTCTTTTTTAGTACTGACCATGTTGTGGGGTTTTCCCTTTTGTTTTTGGAAGGGCAGTATGCTCTAACTTGCCTTGTTCATTCTTTGAAGTGATGCTCAATCTTAAGAACCTCTAGTTTTGTTCTGTGGAACTTTTTAGGTACTGCTTGTTATTTTTGTTTGGGGATACTCATGTCAACACTGTATCCAGTTTCTTTTTCTGCCTCTGGCAACCCTGTGCTGTAATTACTCTCTGCTGGCTTAGTGAAGCAGTTGTGAAGTGGTTGGTTAATGCAGCTGGAATGTCTGGAGCACCAAGTGACAATGCTGTCACCAGGCATGCAGCATTCTCAGGAGATGCAGAACTCCAGGCACAACAAGGTCTCCTGAGGAGAGTCGGAAAAGCTTTGATGGCTGTAAATTAGAGACCTTGTTGCTCACTTCCTAAGTAGAACTTCCATGACACTGCAGAGTCTGTCTGAAGTTGAACACAGAATAGTAAATAATTTGCAATTAAAAGATTTATAAATTTGTTAGGTGTTAGGGGTTACCTGTGTTTAGCACAGGTCCGTATTAGAAAGGGTACTGGGCTTTTGGCAGCCTTGAGCTGTTCTTTTTTGGCTCAGCTGTCTCATGAAACCTTACCTGGAGCGTCAGTGAGGAAAGCAGAAAATTATTGCATCTCTTTGGGGATATATGGCTATTATGCAGAAGTCTTAGAAGAAATTGACTGGCTGTGCTCAGTATCCTGACAAGTGTAATGCTTCTTTGCACTTTAATCCAAGTATCTTTATTAAGAGAAACTGAAAATTTTCTTAGGAAAGAACTCCAGACATGGCCAGCTGCTTCGTTCTGTTGATAAAAATGTAAAATACTGTAAAAGACTTTAAATCTTTTTGGAGGTACATCATAGTCTGAGGAAGTTCAGTTCTTCTGGATTTTTTCCTAATCCAAAGGATTCACACCTGAGCTGGCAGATATTTTGACATGGTGAAAAATGTTATTTTTGCAAAAGAAGCTCCCGAGATTGCACAAATAATTTTTTTTTCCATTTAGAGATACCAAAATTTCTGTCCTTATTAAGCACATACATGGGTAACAGAGCTGCTCATTTTAGGGTGGTGTGAGGCAGAAGGTCCTCTTGAGGCCTTTAAGGTTCTCTTTATCTGGTCAAACACAAAAAAATTCCACATTTATATTCATGATCATTGTGTCTCATACTAATATCTGCCTTGGTATTAAAAATCCAGTCATTGACAGCAATAGAGCAGGACCCAACTAAATGCAATGCAGGTAGGATTTAGTAACCAAAATACCCCATCTCCAGATCTAGGATTTGATTCTTTTTGGGACAGTCTCAAGTGTGTTGTACAAGTTCACTTCTGTTTCCTCTTCTGGCTGTTGTTTCTGCTCTTAAGAGCATTAACTCTTGCTTTAAGAGCAGAAACATTGTAGGGATGGGAATTCTATCTGTATCAATTACAGAGAGAAAAAGGCTTCTCTTTACAAGATCAATCATACTCAAACAATAGCTGTTGTCCTATTAGTAACACCAGGGAATAGTTAAATGGTTAATTATACTGACTAGAGATGACACAGCATGGCCCAACCTGGGGTTGTTTAGCCTGGAGAAGAGGAGGCTCAGGGGAGACCTTATCGTTCTCTACAACTGCCTGAAAGGATGTTGTAACCAGGTGGGGATTGGTCTCTTCTCTCAGGCAACCAACAGCAGGAAAAGAGGGCATGGGCTTAAGCTCTGCCAGGGGAGGTTTAGGTTGGATATCAGGAAGAAGTTCTTTACAGAAAGAGTGGTCAGGCATTGGAATGGCCTGCCCAGGGAGGTGGTGGATTCTCCCACCCTGGAAGTTTTTAAGGTGAGACTGGATGTGGCACTGAGTACTGTTATCTAGAAATCAAACTGGGATTGGATTAGGGGTTGGACTTGATGATCTTGGAGGTCTTTTCCAACCCAACTGATTTTAAGATTCTGTAATCATGTAGCCAGAGCAGTGGGAAGGGACAAGAGGAGCCCCAGCTCCCACCCAAACCCACTATTTTTCAGTTGGAGTTTGAGTCAGAGAGGTTGAAAGTACACATAATGTGAAGATAACAATCAGATACTCTTGTCTAAAAAGCTAATGAGGAACCCCAAATATATTGTCATTAGGCTTAGATTAGCTGTGCAGGTATTTTTGCCACTGCTGAAAATATCAAACTTATGAATTGGGAAAGATATTGAGGGGCTGGAGCAGGTCCAGAGAAGAGCAACAAGGCTGGTGAGAGGACTGGAGCACAAGTGCTGTGGGGAGAGGCTGAGGGAGCTGGTGGTGTTTAGCCTGGAGAAGAGGAGGCTCAGAGGTGACCTCAGCACTGTCTAGAACTACCTGAAGGGAAGTTGTAGCCAGGTGGGGGTTGGTCTCTTCTCCCAGGCACTCAGCAATAGGACAAGGGGGCACGGGCTCAAGCTCTGCCAGGGGAAATTGAAGTTGGAGATCAGAAAAAACTTCTTTGCAGAGAGAGTAATCAGGCATTGGAATGGGCTGCCCAGAGAGGTGGTGGATTCCCCATCCCTGGAGGTTTTTAAACTGAGATTGGCCGTGGCACTGAGTGCCATGATCTGGTAAATGGACTGGAGTTGAACCAAGGGTTGGACTTGTTGATCTCGGAGGTCTTTTCCAGCCTAATCGAGTCTATGATTCTGTGATTAAGATTTGAAGATGGTAGGACTGTGAGTTTTGGGGCTTGTTTTTAGGTTGCGATTCTTTCTTTGCAGGCAAAAGCAGTTTTGGCCTGTGTTTTTGATTCTCCATTTTATAAAGTATCTGGAAAGGGTGCTTGGAATAAACATGTTTGGATTTAACATCTTGAGGAAATGACAGCTTTGTGTAAATTCAGTGCAATGATTATGATGTTGCCATGTTTTTTCCCAATTTTCTTTTGTAGTAACGTAGATGAAATTTGGTAAGATCTGTACTTCTGTCTTAAAAAGGCAGTCCTAAAGATTTCTGATTTTAGAGAAACCTTTGAATCTTATATATGGAGATAGTACATAATTCTAACATATGTACATTTTAGAATGTGTGTACTATATATTTTTCAGATCCAAATTATAAACTCAGTGTAAATTTAGGTTGTTTCTAGAAATATAACATGTCCAGAATATGTGTCTGGTGTTGTTTAAGACCGTGGTTGTAGTTTGGCATCTGAGGGCTGAAACCCTGATTTCAGTCTGTTTGGAACTCTGGATCTCTGGGAAGAGCACAGGGGCTGATGGTTTTATTTCAGACTGATGCCTGACTATGCCTATTTGTAGCAGTAGTGACTGTTAATTAGACTGGTTACTTGCAACCTCTTCAGTTCTTTGCTAGAATTTAGCCTCTTGAAATACTTAATTTTTATGAGGAACTTTTTCAGAAAACAGTGAAGTTTAAACTTCCTGTTTTCACTGAATCATGGAGTAGAATTGTAGTGCTGTGTGAATTGAGTGGAGCCTTTCAAGGTCATCTGGTCCAGTCCTGCTCAGAGCAGGGCCAGTTTATAAGTTGGACGTTGCTCAGGGCCTCATCCATCCAGGTTAAGAGCTTTCTGCAAGGATAGAGGCAGCACAGCCCCTTAACTTGTCTCAGTATCTGCCCACCCTCATGGTAAAATGTTTTTCCTTCCATTTAATTAGTGCTGCCAGATCTGGTTTGAAGCAGGAGGTCTTGTGGACAGTTAAAGAAAATCCAAAATATGGCCAAATATATCGCAAAAGAACAAAGCCTAAATTTTATGTTTTAGCTGTCCTTGCCTTACAGTATTGTCTGTCTTAGAATTGCTTCTACTAGTCTACTTCAGGAGCAGTGTAATTTGTCTGTTAATTTAGAAGGGTAGTATACCTCATTTTCTGTTGCTGATATTTCACTGTACTTTTTAGGCACAGGAGATCCCTTCACTTCTCCTTTTTTTAGCTCTAGTGAAATTCTTACTCTTGAGGCTGCCAGGCTGCTGACAGGCATTGTAAGATCCTTATAACACTTTCTGCAGTGAATTTAAAATTACTGGATTTTACCATTTTAATTGAGAGTGTGTGAGTTGGCTTCCGGGAACGTAGTTCTAAGTTGAAGAGGCCTCCTTAATAGTTGGCTTTGGTTTGCTTTGAGGAAAAAGGTGTAAGAGAGGAGGGAGGTTCCCAGGTACAGGCACTGTCACCTTCAGGAGTAAGTTTTTGCCATTTCTGTCTTCCTGTCTACGTATCAAGGATTCATAGTCTTATATAGCAAGTAGAATTATATACAACTTAATTTCATGTGCTTATGTATTGGGAGGAGGTGCATTTACTTCTAATAAATACTAAAGTCATTATTAATTTCAGAGTTAAATGACTTGAGTTACAATCAAAATTATTTTATCACTTGCCTAACATTCTTGCATTAATTCTTGTGAGTGTCTGTGTAAGTGTGTAATATATAGAATGTTTTTGTTGAGTTTAAAGTTAGTGGCATATTGGGTTTTTTATATTTTTGTTTTGGTTGTTGTTCTTCAATTGTCTTTCAGAATGATTGACTGGTTATCGTGGCCCCTGGCCCAGCATGTGGAAACGTGGGTGATTGCCCTGCTGAAAGGATTGGCTGCAGTCCAGAAATTCACCATCCTCATTGATGTCACTCTGCTTAAGATCGAACTGGTATGTTGGAAAAGGACCTTCAAAACTGAGAGGGAAACGAATTTGTAACAGCTATAAGATTGTGTAGCATCTTGTGTGTTGCAACAGGTAGTACCTTACTATTCTGCAAATGGGATGTAAATGTATCTATAGCTTTCAGTTGCATGTAATGGTTGTTTGAAATGGTTGTGTGTTTGGAGATCTGTTTACATGTTTACTGAAATTTTACTTTCCAGATTTACTGAAATAAATGTGGGTTTTTTTAGGTCTTTAATCGACTTTGGTTTCCTCTAGTGAGGCCTGGTGCCCTTGCTGTCCTCTCCCACATGTTACTTAGTTTTCAGCATTCTCCAGAAGCCTTTCATTTGGTAAGTTACTAAATAAATGAGTTTCAGTTCTTTGAAATGTCATTCGTGTGATTTCTAAAGTGGGTGCAGAGTAACAGAATTGAACCACTTGGATTTTGTCCTTGTTTGAAGGTGCTAAAATCAGATTTCCTGTGGTCACAGGCTACTCGGCTTTTTAAGATCCAGATTCACCCACATAGTAACTGGAAGCAAGCACTGTTCTTTCTTGTGCATACGTGTTTGTGGCAGCAGTATCTGGGCACCACAGTGTGACTGTCTGCTTCTGGGAATCCATTGGATGGGGTGTGAAATTGGCTGATAAAGTGAGGCTGCAAGTAGATTTTCAAGCACAACTGTCTGGGGAGAGCAGATAACCAGTTATCTGCTCTGTGTAGCCTGGTCACCCTGAATAGGTTCATGAGACCAGAAATACTTCACCTCAAGAAAGCTATGCTGTCTATATATCCTCAAATGCAGCTCAAAATGCAGGCCGTGGATAGGAGGGTATGTCAGGGACTGTATTAATGCAGCAGGATGTCCCCATACTTGGCTTTCAGCTTAAAGTTTAAGTGAAATATGTCTGGGTTAGTCACAGCCTGTCACACTGCTGTCCCCAAGGCTCTGAAGGGATATCAAACCCTTTGTTTAATGTCAGAGTAAGTGCCTTGTGTCTGTTACAATGTTTTTCAATAGTAGATATTTGAAGTTTCTCTCTCCTCCCTCCACCACCTGAATCTTGGCCTAGGATAGAAATCTGAGTCACAACTGAAAGAGCCAAGTAGCCTTGAGTATGCCCAAAATATAAATATTTCATCTGTTTACTGTCTGTCTTTTCTTCTTTGTTCCTGAGAGAGACAAAACACCAAGTAAAATGTGAAATATGAAAGAGCTTATTCTAGAAATAGGAATTTGATTTAACAAAGACAATTTCTACTGTAGGCTCTGTACTGTACTGCAGAAACAGGTCTTCAGGATTTCTTGACCATTTTTACTGCATTTTAAACAGCCTTCACTATCAGTTTTTGAGCTACTGCTATCATTTGGTATTCTGTAATATTTTCCTGCACCTGAACTACTTGTTTACTTTTTGATAGCAAATGGTCAGACTGTAAAATGGTTAAATACACATTTGGTAAATATAAATTAATTTACTTGGCAATGCATCTGAGATAATGTTCCTCTTCCTTATACTTGAGCATCATTAACATAAATGAGTTGGATTTTTTTTTTATAGAAGAACAGTCTTGCACTTACGATGTAGCATTTAGGATGATCTAAAATGTACTGATGTATGAAATTTTAATTCAACCTCAAGCCAGAAGTGATACTTCTGTGGTATTCAAACTGTAACTTTCAGTAGTATGCAGTCTGCAGAATCTGACCCTGTTTGAAAGCTGAGAACTTGGACTTTTTGTGTTCTTTCCCATGTGATTCATCTGTGCAGAATTTTGGTATCTCAGATCTGCTTTATGCAAATCTTATTCTTGGACCTCAGTAGTCCCTTTCTCATTGCTGTGTGCCCATATTTGTAAACTGAAAGAGGGAATGTTTTCATTGCAACTTTCACTGTTGAATCTGTAGTACATGGAACACTTCATCTTGGTGTTTTTCTTTTTATACAGTGGATATCTTACCTAAAGGGAGTACTGTTTGTTTCTCAGTGATGTAAAAATATTTTTTGTACTCAGACAATAACCAATATTTGAAAAAGTGGCAAATTAGTATTTTGCACCTGTCCTCTTTTACTTTGGTGTTTTCAAGTTTATTAATTCTTGTAACTGGTATACTTTCCTAAAATTATGATATTCTTATAATTTCTGTTCTGTGTTTCATGTCTTTACAAATTGCTTGGTAGTAATTAGTGGTGAGAAATTACGCCATTAACTTCTTTCACAGTTAATCAGTTTTGATCGCCTGGAAACTGGCAAGGTGTCTGAAATAATTGTGGTTCACAGTGAGAAGTCCCTGCTCTTTGGGAATTGCTTTGAAATAAATCTCTACTTGAGGTTTTAAGACTAATGTGAAATGAGTTCATGCACTTAAAAATAGAGAGCTGCACTGAAGAAGAGGAAGGAGATGGAGTAAACGCTTCTGATTTGTACCCAATTTAAAATAGTAATGAATCTGAACTAATCCTCAAATAGATTGGCATAGCTATGATAAACTTTTTCAGCTCATAGTGAATTACATGGTCGTGGTTTATGGAGTTGAGCTCCCTCACTAGATGGAGCTGTGAGCCAGTTTCCCTCTTTAAGCTGGAGTGGCAGGAGTGTTTTCATTGGTGTGTGATCCCAAGCATCAGATTCTATTTAAGGAAAATTGAGAGGCTTGTTTTAAAAACCATATCCATGAAATTAGAACAGGACACTAAACTGCTAGTGGTGGCACAAAAGAAAAATGTTTGCAGTTAATATTGTTAAAAAGATGGCTACTTTGGACACTTGACCATTTAAAATCTTAGCATGCACCTTTTAAGTTCATAAAGTTCCAAAACTTGCTCTGTGAGCTGAAGAGAGCATTGAATAATTAATTGTGCTGTTTGAAGGTTGTCATGAGTAAAGAATAACGCATGTTTTCAAGTCATTGTTTCTCAAGCACTTCTTACTTAATAAATAAACAAAGGTCCCTGTCATATATAAACCAATGAAGTTGTTTGTAGAAGAAAAAAAAATGGGAAAATGCAATTAACAACTTTCTGTTTGTTTCTTTGTTCCCCGTTTCAGATTGTCCCACACGTGGTCAGCTTGGTTCACTCCTTCAAAAGAGATGGCTTGCCCTCCAGTACAGCCTTTCTGGTGCAGTTGACTGAGCTGATACACTGTATGATGTATCATTATTCAGGGTTTCCAGAGCTCTATGAACCCATTTTGGAAGCTATTAAGGTACATGAGGAATGTTAAGGGGGTGGAATGTTTTGGTTTTGGTTTTCCAGATACAAAGTTATAATTCCACTTATCTAAATTCTTTAGAACTTCCACTAAGAGAAGAGACCTAACCTCACTTCATAATCTGACTTCAATTCTTATTGCATTTGGAATATGGTAGAAACGTTTGCTGAGTGTCTGTGATTGGATTATAGTAGACTTTATAGTAGAAGGCTGAAATTAGATCCTTCACTGAAAGTACAATCTAATTTCAAAGAATAACAATTCTAATTTCTAAGAAATACAATCTAATTTCTTAAGCCTTATGTAATGAATAATGTACTTTCAAGAAGTTTATTTTAGGTATTTCTTTCCAACCCAAGCTAAAATCTGTAGCTTCAAATATAAGTTAAGAGCAGTGATGGTATTGAAGAGAAGTGGGTTCTCAGAAGTACTTGGCACAGTGGTCACCTTTTAGCTCTAAAACACCATTAATATTGCAGGGGATGTTGCAGCCTCTGTGGGTAAGGGATGCTGGCCTATGCTGTTTAAAAAAAAAAAAGTCTAAACCCAACACCCTATGGCTAATAAAATTGAAAAGAAATAAAAAAAAAACCAAAACAAGAAAACGAAACCAAAAAGAAAAAAACCCAAAACTAAAACAAAAAACCAAACCTACGAAGAACACTTGAGTGTTACTGCCTCATTTTATAGCACTGGTATTGCTATAAAACTGTTTTAGCACTTAAAAGCTCTTCTCAGTTTTATTCCAAGTGTCCCTTATTCCTGCAGTTTGAGAATTGAGTAAAGAAAGCTTTGAAGGAGAAGGCCTGGAGTGAGGAGAGGGGTCAATGTTGTATATTTTAGGCTATCGGGGATGGCAGGACCTTGAAGGAGAATGGGGGAGCAAGGGAAGATAAAATACTGCTGAATGGCAGGGCCTATTACAAAAACAAAAACCTAATAGGTGTGTTAAATGTTTGTCTTGTAGGATATGCCCAAACCCACGGAAGAGAAGATTAAGTTGATTCTCAGTCAGAGTGCTTGGACTTCTCAATGCAGTTCTTTGCCATCTTGTTTATCTAGACTTTCTGGAAAATCTGAAACTGGGAAGACTGGCCTAATAAATCTAGGAAACACTTGCTACATGAACAGTGTTATTCAGGCACTTTTTATGGCTACAGAGTAAGTTGTTCTTAACAGCTCCTCATTGCAAATTAATTCTTGCAGTTACTGCATTCTTAGTTTTCACAGAAAAGTAACATGTCCTGGGTTCTCCAGCTTGCTAGAGCTGAGTGGGTTTCTTTGCACTCACTGATTGCTTTGTAACGATCAATCTCTGGGAAACTTCAGTTTTAGCCATGAAAAATCCACATCCTGCTGTCCAGTATCAAAAAACAAGTCCCTTTTTTCCCCTCACTGTCCTTACACACTTCAAAGTAAAAGTTTGTGGTGATGCTTTTGTTATAATTTGGAAGATATTGAAGAAAATGGTCTGTTTATAGCTAAATGTAAATGTTTGAAGAACAGGTGTTTTGCAGTGTTAGTTCTTACTCTACAGTAGTTTTGCATCTGCAGCAGAGTAGAATCCAGGTGTTAAAGGGAAGTGTTACATATTTTGTGGTCTTTCAATTTGTAGTAATTATCTGAGCTGGAATGATAACTGCATTGTTAGAAATCTAGCAGGGAAATTGATATCTCTCTGTTTCATTTCAGTTTCAGAAGACATGTTTTATCTCTGAATCTGAATGGCTGTAATTCACTAATGAGAAAATTACAGCATCTTTTTGCATTTTTGGCCCATACACAGGTATGTCCATTTCTTTCATCTGCTGTTTTTAAGCCTTGATCTGTATACCAAAATGGAAACAAACATGATGCCATGGGAGTCCCCTTGAGTATATTAAATATAAATATTACAGGCCTTTGTGGGAATGAGTCTGTCCCCAAATGTTCAGATGGTGTGGATAGATGTGTATTTCATAAGTAGAAGATCTTGGCATTTTGTTGTTTTTATAAGTGGGCAGTAACAGGTTTTCTTTGAGAAACCAAAATGAGAAAATCCAAGACCTGACTTGATATACAAGCTGACTTTATATAACTTTCTAGGATAACCTGTGCCTTTGTGCAATCATTTTTACACTGAATTTTATTGTAGTTCAGATTTTAAGGTGAACTTTACTAAATGCTCAAAACATTCAGCTAATGCCAGAAAGGCATAAGATGCTTCTGTTTTCTTTAAATAATAGCAATAAATTTGTTACGAAGCGATGAGGCTGGATTAGCCTAAAAATAAGTTGATATTTATGAAAATGTGGAGTTTTGAAGAAAGAAAACAGGTTTTTTAACTCATCAGCAAGAACAGTAGCTGCTATTATGCATAATATCTGGTTTACTCTCACTACACATTTTTATTTGCCTGCAGGATCAGCTGTTTTAGTCTTTGTACTAGAGGTGATTGCTGCAAAATTAATGGTCTCCCTTTGTTTAGTTAAGTTGTTTAAATGTTTTTGTACCATGTGTTTCATTCAGTTATTCTAGGATAATGTAGTCCAAAGTTCAGTGGTCAATATTGAAAGAATATAATCCAATTTTTAAAGTAGTTCTTACTTAACCTTGCCTGTGCTTCTCTTACATGAACAGAGGGAGGCATATGCTCCCAGAATTTTCTTTGAAGCTTCCAGGCCACCATGGTTCACCCCTCGATCCCAGCAGGATTGCTCAGAATATCTCAGATTCCTGCTAGACAGGTATGGTTATTGTGCCATTAATGGGGATGAATCTGCAGTCTTACCCTTAGGGGCAGTTGTGTAAGAGTTCCACTGCATGAGTCGGGATCAGGAATTTTCAGCCTCATTTCTGTCTTTCTCTGGTTTTCTGTCTGGTCTGTGAACTGCTTTTCTTCATGGGCTTAATCTGTGGTAAAGTCTGGATGCCACTTAATTGAAAACAGGTCATGGTGGTAACAATGTGCCACTTTTACAAATCTAAACATGGGTGTTATGTTTAGAGTCGTGGTCCTGTTGTAAAATTAGTGTGGCTGCTGAAAGCAGTTTAATTTGGCTTCTGGAATTTCCTGTTGATGGAGACAGCTGTGTTTCATACAGGTCACATAACTCACAGAGATGTACATGCATTTCTAACCAGTTTATTAAGCAAGTAAGTTAACTGTGATAAAGATAAAACAAAAATACCTAAATTTATTAGTAGCTCTCTTTATTTTTGGTTTGCTGAGGTGTGGCTTAAGCATTATTGCTTTATGATACACTTCTAGAGAAGTTTATCTCAATAGTGAAATAGTTTTCTCTTATTTCCACCCCCCACCCGTCTTGGGTTTCTTTTTTGATTTATTTTTTCTTGCTGTACTTTCTTAACTTTCCTGGCTACAGAATCCTGACCTTTTCTTTGGAAATAGTCTGGCAGTAGATAAATAGCTGCTTATTCTCTTCCAAAATCTGACATACAGAGCCAGTCAACTGGAGAGCTGATTTATTAAGATAATGTAATGGTAAATAATAAAAACATTGTTAGTTTTTTTACTACTTGCCAGTTCTTTCAATATGTCCATTGTGTTCTGTTACATATAATAAAACCCACACTAAATGCATTTGTGTGTCTCATACTCTTGGATAGCAGAGACCTCTGTGGTTCAGCTTGCTTGTATAAAAAATAACAAGCAGCTTTTTTAGTGTAAAACACTTCTAGCCACTTAGCATCTGTATTTTTTAGTAAAGCTGGGGAAAAAAATCTGAAATAGGGCAGCAATATTGCTTTGAAAAATAGCCCAATTACTTGGATTTACTTTTCTTTGTCTTCAGACTCCATGAAGAAGAGAGAACTTTGAAAGCATTGTCTTCAGTGAAGAGTTCTGAAAGTATAATGAACGAGGAGTCCCAGGTACAAGAAGCTGCCCATAAAACACAACTATTTGCTGAAACACCTCGTATGGGAAGTGAAGAAAGAACTCTGATAGAGAAGATGTTTGGAGGAAAATTGAAGACTACCATATGCTGTTTGAACTGCAAAAGTATGTCTCAAAAGGAAGAGGCTTTCACAGATCTCTCCCTGGCTTTCTGTCCTCCAACTTCCTTGGAGAATGTTGGCCCGAAATGTGTGGAACATTCTGAAGTGAAAGATGACTACGTGGTGCAGACTGATGCTTTAGCAACGAGTCCTGCTGGAGAAACACCTCTCAATAATTTGGATGTAAATCCTGGATGTGACACGATAATGAGTGAAGGAACAATAGAAGAATTTTCTACTGAGCCAAACTCTGAGAATACCACAATTTCTGAACTCAAGCAAGTTCAGACTGATAGGGATATGTCTCAGAGCCTAGTAGGTAAAAACACCCTGTCAGTTACAGACTTACTCAATTATTTTCTGGCACCTGAGATCCTTAGTGGAGAAAATAAATATTATTGTGAAAAGTGTGCCTCTCTACAGAATGCTGAGAAAACTATGCAAATCATTGAGGAACCTGAATACCTCATTCTCACTCTTTTGAGATTTTCATATGATCCAAAGTCTCATATAAGGCGCAAAATCTTGGACAATGTGTCTCTACCACTTGTTTTGGAACTGCCAGTCAAAAGCATAACATCCCCTCTAGCTGTAGTTTCGGGAGGTTGGTCTGTTGGTGTTGAGATTTCTGATACTGGAGAAAATCTTGCTAAAAAACTGAAGCCCTCAGGTGCTGATGAAGTGACCTGCCCACAGCTGGTGCCCTACGTTTTGAGTTCTGTGGTGGTGCATTCTGGGGTATCCTCTGAAAGTGGACATTACTATTCATATGCTAGAAATGTTACTGGGTCAGCGCCTTCAGGGCTCTGCCACCAGTCTACAGCTCTTTCTTTGGTTTCTCCTCAGGCTAAGTTGTTGACAGAGGAGAGTCCTTGTACTGTTGTAGAAAATGAGCTGGACACTGAGATGCCAAGAGAATGGTTTCTGTTTAATGACAGCAGAGTGACATTTACCTCATTTCAGTCAGTCCAGAAAATTACCAGTAGATTTCCAAAGGACACTGCTTATGTTCTGTTTTACAAAAAGCAAAATAGCACCTGTGGCTTTAACACCAATCCAGCAAATGGACTCTGGGTAAATGGAGACCCTCCTCTACAGAAGGACCTCATGGATGCAATTACAAAAGATAACAAACTATACTTACAGGTAAGATGGAAATTTTGTGTCAAGAGTGGTCTCCTTAATCCTCACAAGAGGCAGTCTAAAGGAAAGAACAAGTTAGCTTTTGAGTATTCTGGTATACTAATGTAGGAAATCACCAGTCTGGCTTCCATCATGATGTTGCTGGACAGGTTTCATAGTGAGATCATCACTATTAGTTGGGAAACGTCAATGAGTTAAATTCATTTCAGTTTAAATTTTTAGTGCAGGTAGTTGCATAGGTCGTTTAACCACTTGGAATTCCATACAGGAGAGGCTTCAAACAGTTCAAACTTTCATTGCCTTTATACTTTAAAACCTTCTCTGCCATTTTCTTACCAGTGCATTTTCATTTGTAGTGAAGCTTTACTTACACCACTGTGCTTACCCAGATGCTGGAATGACTGGAGGAAAGCTGGTGACTGGATTCCACGTTCCCTTTGCTGCCTGTTCTGTGTCCCTGTGTGGGACCAGCACTGCCAAGTGCACATTCCCTGGGCACCGAGAACTTCACCTTGCTCCTGTCGCCTTTTGCCTTGCTGGTATTTTGCAGACATGAACAGGAGAACTAAGAGTTTAAATTGCAGCTCTGCTGTTGTTTGCAACCTCTGTGGTTAGAGCATTTGTGCCCTGACTGTTTATGTGCCACTTCTCCTCTTGACTTTCTCTTGGCCTCTGCTGCAGCAACCTCTTATCATGGAATCACAGAGTAGTTTGGGTTGGAGGGGACCTTTAAAGGTCACCTAGTCCAACCCCCTGCCATGAGTAAGAATATTTTCAACTAGACCAGGTTACTTCAAGCCAGATCATGCCTGGCCTTGAACATTTCCAGGGCTGGGTCATCTACCACCTCTCTGAGCAACCTGTTCCAGTGCTTCACCAGCCTCATTGTAAAAAATTTATTCCTCACATCTAGTCTAACTACTCTCCTTTAGTTTGAAACCATTACTCCTTTTCCTATTCGTATTTTTTCCCCTTTTTTAATTGTAATCTCAAAATGAAAAATATTTTCCAAGCATATTGTTTTGTTTGCATTTGGGAGGGGAGTTGTTTTAATTTATTGTGTTTTACCCACTTTTCAGGTTTGTGTTTTTCAGTATTGGCTTTCTTTGTAGTGCTTTAGTAATCTCAGAGTTGCTGAGCTCCTGTCCTTTTCTCATTTTAACTGAGGCTTATTAGAAGTGCTCAGTTACTGGTTTTCTCAAGGTCATGCTAATACTGTGATTCACTGAATTGAATTATGGTAATTCTGAGACCTCACGTTTTACTTTTGGTTCAGAGTTCTAAACTGGTGTTTTCCTACTAAGTTAAGAATATATTTTTCTGTCCTTGAGAAAGCCTTCTTTGTTTCAGAAAAAAAGTTTTTAAAAAATCTCTAGCTTACTGCTTTTGTTTTGCTGTTGCATATGAGTTTACCACATGGTAAACTAAGCTGTTTTCACTTTAGATAACTAAACCTGTAATATGGGAAACCCCCACTCCATTTAGAACAAATTAAAAAGCCCGTTATGGGGAACTAGTGGAAAGTGAACAGGTTGCTGTGTTATTCTCAGTCCAGAGAACTGTATTGACTGTCAAGTTTTACTTGGCTGATTAAGTATTTGTTGGGATAAATATAAAAAATATGCAACATTTTTTTTTAGAAACAAGGCTATTGCTTGTAAAAATGCCAGTGCTGTATGCTATATGAGAACAATTTAATGTGGGTTAATATTAATCAAGTCAATATATGCCTCAAGAGATGAAAGAAATACGCTGATTTATCACAAACTGCTGAACAGAAATGAAGCGTGAAAGATCTTGAACTGCTAAATAATTCACTTTTAGCATTAATACACAAATATCATGAGGGTTTTAAATACTAATACTCTGCCAAGAAACTTTAATAGTTTATGAATTGATCACTGCTCCGTGTTTCTCCTGTGTGTGCATATAGAGAGATACCTTCTATTCTTATATTCTTTTATGGCATGGTTTTTTTTAGGGAAAACTCAACTACTGGGGTTTAAGAGGCATAAAGTTGCCAGAAAACAGTTCTCTGGAGGGATGAAAGTGAAGGAGGGGAAACTGGGTTTTTTGTTGTTTCTTTTTTTTTTTTGGTACTGTGCTGCATTAAACTGACATTTTTCTGAAGTATTTTACAAAAAAAAAAAAGAAACCAGCCCAAGTAGTGTAGTGAATTTGGTTTTAAGAAATTTTGTTCTAAAACTAAACAGCTTGACATTGTCTTTTGTTTGTTTTTTTTTTTCAGCTGAGGCTATTTATACAAGATTTGTTATTTAAATCAAAATGTTTGGTTGATTTCTGTTACTAGAAGAGTTCTTCATATTTCCTTGTTATTCCTAGTAAATTTACTTAGTTTTTGATATGTCATATAGTTACCCAGATACCTACAAATCCATGTATTGCTGGAGATAGCATAATACTGTCTTTCAGAAATATGGCCAGTGTAGGCAGCCTCCTCCATGTACCTTATTTGATTTTGGAAATGAGTATGCATTTCAGTCTGGAGTAGTGTAGAATAGTTTCCAACTTTTACTCTGTGTTTTTTGAAGAGGGCAAAGTAATTTAAACCCACAAGGACTATTTTCAGTCCTTGTGAAAGTACATGGACAAGACTTAAATTTAGTGCTTTCATGGTAGTATAATACAGTCAATCTTCCAGGTTCTTGGCTCTGTTCCTTTCTTTCACCAGGAGGTGGGAAAGAGAAGGAACAATTCAAGGTGACCTGTGTAATTCCTAAAGCCCTGTTTAAGCTTTGCTCCCATGGGCTCTGGGGAGGTGTGTGGGGATGCAGGGTCAGTGAGCGAGGCTGTTGGGATGAGCCTGAGCGCCTGAGGACTTGCATTTCCTTTCCTAAAGGAGCAAAGCTTGTGCAGGTCCAGTGTTGTCTTCTTGTTAGTCTTCCAGGGCCCCAGCACTTGCCTTCTCTCCCTCAATTTGTGAAGCTGTTGGCCAGTTTGAGAAAGGGATACTAGAGACAAAAAATCACTGCAAGGTTTGTTTAACTAGTTAGCTAGAGACAAAATAGGGTGTAATATCTCTAACTAGGGCAAAGCCAGTGCTGATTCCATTCTTACATGTCTGAAGAAGCCTCAGGAGCAATCAGCTGAAAAAGCAGCTGGCAGGAGGCAGAGCCTTCTTGTTGCTTCCCCTTGTGCAGGTATATTTTCCAGCAGCTGACTGATTTTTATGAAGTGCTTGGGAGTTGTAGAGACCTGGTAATGTTAAAACAGCATAGCAATAACACTTGAAAGCGAAAAGCTGCAATGAATAGAAACTATGTAGCGTGTCCATCTTCTTGCCTTTTATCTGAGTAAGTTTTTAGTTACACAGTTGATTAAGTGCAATAAAAAAGTGGGTTTTAAATAATTAACATTAATTTAATGGGTTTATCTTTCAGTTTTGCAACCAAGAACAAGGGCATTTTAAAATTCCTACTATGAAAATTCATATGAAACGCATCAAAAACTAATATTTTGTTAGTTTTTGATCAGTCTGAGTTTTTGTAACATCCATGTTGCTATAAAAAAAGATTTTAGCATAAACTTAAATGGATTTAATTGTGGATGTATGTATGTATGGACACACTTTGTCAACGAAGATTTGGGCAGGGCTCTCCCCACGTGGGTGTGCCCTTCCAGCCTGCACAGTGGATTTTTTAGGTGAGGCACAGCGTGCACAGAACTGGCCCCACCGTTTAAGTCCTAAGGTCCATCTGACACAGCCGAGCAAGCTTGGACAGTGACAGGGAAGTCCTCGGACTGTCACAGCCCCCGGTACTAACCGGGGCTGACCCTGCTGAGCATCTGAGATGTGACGGGATGGGATGGCAGGGAGGCATTGAACTGCCAGGGGACGGTCCCCACTGAGACTTGAACTCACGACCGTGGTATTCAGAGTCCAGAGTGCTCTCCTTTACACCACAGGACCGTCCTATGTTGCACTTAAAATTACTGATATTCACCAAAACTGTACATCTCAGTTTGGCTGTGAATGTTTAGCTTGAAATTCAACAAAACTATTAATGCTTAGGAGTCCAGGAGTGAATAATCAGAGAATCATAGAATTGATTGGGTTGGAAAAGACCTCCCAGATCATCAAGTCCAACTCTTGGTCCAACTCCACTCCATTTACCAGATCATGGCACTCAGTGCCACGTCCAGTCTCAGTTTAAAAACCTCCAGGGATGGGGAATCCCCCCCCTCTCTGGGCAGCCCATTCCAATGCCTGATTACTCTCTCTGGAAAGAAGTTTTTTCTGATCTCCAACTTAAATTTCCCCTGGCAGAGCTTAAGCCCATGTCCCCTTGTCCTATTGCTGAGTGCCTGGGAGAAGAGACCAACCCCCACCTGGCTACAACTTCCCTTCAGGTAGTTCTAGACAGTGCTGAGGTCACCTCTGAGCCTCCTCTTCTCCAGGCTAAACACCTCCAGCTCCCTCAGCCTCTCCCCATAGGACTTGTGCTCCAGTTGCTTTAAAAACTGCATCAAGATTTACTAGAAATAAGCTACTTCAAGGTTTCTTTTTTTGGTTGGTTTGGGGTTTTTTTTAATTGCCTTTATTCTCTGTTTCAGGAGCAAGAGCTGAGTGCTCGAACCCAGGCCCTTCAGGCTGCCTCGGCCTCATGCTCCTTCCGCCCCCACGGCTTCGATGACAACGACCCCCCCGGCAGCTGCGGCCCCACTGGGGGAGGCGGAGGGGGCGGATTCAGCACCGTGGGCAGATTGGTCTTCTGACTGTGGACACAACTGGAGTACACTGGTTCCAAAGCAGCCCTGTACTGCTGAGGGCAAATAAAGTATTGAACTTTGTCAGATATTGTACCGATTTTTGAGACCTGATCCTTGTTCTAAAGCAAGTGATGGTGTTTTTTGGGTTATGATTTATTTGAAATAAATAAGCGCATAATGGAAAAAAACTACCTCTTAAAAATTCAGTTGCTTTCATTGTAAGATATGCTTGCCCAAAAGACAGAAGTTAAGATTTTTAAGCCGTTGCTAATGACATTGCATTAAACTGAACACACATCAGTTTCTCTTGTCCTCATGCACTGAATGAAGAAAGTTCATTTTTTACTTCGGTGGTTTTGCTTTATGTGGAAGCCCATTTTCAGATGGGCTAAACTGCATAATGTAGTCTCTCTCTCACCCCCAGCTTATTTCCAAATCCAGAACCTGTGTGGATTTTCAGAGATGATGCAATTTATAATGAAGGCAATAACTTAAATGTGACATGCTACAGTACTTTCCAGGTTAATAATTATTCAGTCTATTTCCAGTGTAAATGAAAAGAGAAAGTAATTTATAAATATTTGCTAAGTTGTTACCCAAAAAAGAGCATGTTGTGTAGGAACAATGTTTTTAAATAGAAATTGTTAACTTTGTAGCATTTTTAATTGTTTTGAGGACTTTAAAAGTATTTCAGGGAATATATCTGCTGTGTGTGGGAAAGGAAGAGATTCTGTATGTGCCTTGCAGCAGTGTAACTTAAACTTTATGAGGCTGCAGAAAATAAGTATGTCAGTAGTCAATTATTTTTTGTCAGTATTAGAAATCAAGACATTTATAGAAGAAAGCTTTTAGGTTTCCAGAAGTAAAATTATGGTAGTTTGAAATGCAATTAAGTGGTGCCCTTTATTTTTTTTTATTAAAAAATTACATCCCTAGTGATCTATAATGTTCGTGGCCTGCACTGCTAAGAAAAAACTGGTCATAAATACAGAGCAATGTTTGTGAAGTCACAGAAAGGCTGCCTGCATTGATCTTTGCTGAGGAGCTGTGCTTCTGAGAGTCCTTTGAAGTTTTGCCTTCAGGTTTTGCTTGTAGTGAGAAGTTTCTGGTGAGTTCAGGTTTTTTTTTTTAATCTGCAGAAGCCCAAAATGGTTCTGCCTGTGGAGCAGTGTTTGCTTGCTCATTAGGCCAGCAGAGGTTGAGGATGCACCTCTTTTGAGCAAAAATAACAACTTTGGTTTTGATGTGCAATGAGGATAACAGAAGTAAAGGAGTTACACTGTTGAACCTGGTGATTCATTCTTAACTTGAATAATCTTAGAGTGAAATGTAAATTTCTTTTAAGTATTTTTACACAATTCTGCACTGTTTTGCTGTGGTTTTATATTCTACTAGGTGACAAGGTATGTCATTAAAAAGCATGCAGACATGGCAGGTTTTACCTTAGAGTATATAAAAATAAATTTCTTAGAAAATGCTTTAAAAAGCATAAAATAAGTTGGGGAAATGAAGTCTTGATCATATGATTCTAAATATATGGAGTTTAGTCTGAAAGCTAACTTAGCTTGCAAGCTATTTTTATATTATCACTAAAACTGTGCTATTTACTCTGCTATGGGTTCATATGTTACTGCTCAACAAAGCTGGAGCAGCTCACTTTGATATTTTTAATACTTTCCAAGCTTTGTTGTGACAGTTTGTGACACCTTGGCTTTGACCTACGCTTTTCATTGCTGTCTCAGTTGTAGGTCTCTGAACCAAGGGTTCAGCTGTGGGGAAATGTGGAATGTTTTGAGATCAGCATGAGGAACATTCTCATTTCGTTGTACTTGGACAAGGTTTTCTTGAAAGCTCACTTTGCCTTGAAGTTCTTTCATTCTAAGAGGGTTTTTTTATTGCCTTTTAGGCTTCTCTGCCAGTTAGCTCTGGTTTTAAAATGTTTCATGTGACAGGTTCATTTGGCTTTCCTCTCCCAGATTATGAGGACAAACTAAAAAGCTGTCTGCTGTTTGCATACAATGGGAATAGTTTGTTTCAATTTACTGTTCATTTTAACACACCAGTAAGTAGAAGCAGGGGCAAGTGGTTTTACTCTATGTGAAATCCTAATTTTGTAAAGGTTAGTTTTGGTTTTTATGTTCTCACACTAAAAATATAAATCATGTAGCCTACCTAAAAATAACATTCAGTATGAGTTTTGTGTACCTGATGTGCTATATTTATTTCATGAGCTCCTAGAAGGCTTTCTACGCCCTTGTTTGCCTGTTCTAAATTAGGTGTTAAATATGGAACATTTATATGAAAATAATGTCAATCAGGTTGGATCTGCTTAGGTACAAAATGATGGATGTCTCAAACTGAAAATAACTTCTTTCTTTCCCCCCTTGTTGACTTCTCTTGATGCAGTTACTTGGGGTTTTACAGGTAGATTTTTAAAATTCAGAATATCTGCTTGCAAGTCTGTTGGCTGACCTGACAGCCATCATAGGCCAATTAGTCAGACCTAACTTGGCAGGTTTCAATAAACTTAATGGAAGTGGAGAAGTATTTCATGCTCTGAAATGTACACCTTTTTCATTGTTTACAGTATTGGTGTTGCATGCCTCTATCTTCTGGACATAATGTGAGAGAACAATGTACATACAGTACTTTGATTTCTGTTGCCTGTGAATGAATGCTGGATGGTTTGTTTATTGACCTCTTTGGCTCCATTCCTAATTTGTTTTCTAAGTTGAATTGGTAGAAAGATATGAAATACATAACATGGTTTCTGAAGCTTAGGGGTTTTGTTGTTTCCTTTCATGAATGATACACTGTTGTACCAAACTCAAGGGTGGTTTGGCTTTTAAAATCATATTTCCCTTTAACCAGACAGATGGTGATTTGGTCTGTTTTAATGGTCACTGGAGTTGTATTGACCTTCTTCTGTGCAGTTCATTTGGTACAGTTTTTCAATATGGAGTGTTAAAGTGGATTGCTGTGAATGTCACCCCTGTAACAAGTGATTACAGTAGCTACAAGCCCGTTTATCCAGGGTGAGGGCAGAAGGCTTCTTTGGATAACTGAACAAATCACACCTTCTGAGTAACTTTTTTCCCTTCCCCCCACCCTCCTTGTTTCTTTCTCTGTAAAGCTAAATATTTTATCTTCTCTATGCTGTGGAAGTTTAATTTCCTGGGTAAGCTTTCATTTTTTATTTTTTGTTACTCTGTAGCAGTAATGTTGTCCGTGGAGTCAGAACACTTTATTATGTGACAGGCAAAGGGCAGAAGCACTGTGAGCTAAAAGAGTGTTAGAATAAAAGCAAGTGGGTGTAAACTTGCTGTAAATAAGATTTAGATTAGAAACAAAGTTTCTAATTACTAGGACTAATTCTGGAACAGCCTTCTGGGCAGAGGCCTGCTTTGAAGGAAGAGCCAAGTGTATCTATGAAAGAAATTAAATGCAAAGTGGTGTCTGAGTAGTAGGCACCTAGACTTGATAAACCAGAGGTCCCTTCTAGTCCTTTCCTAGAGTTTTGCTCTTCTGTTTTGCTTCCTGTCTTGACACATTGCCAGTTTTCTTTTTAAGGCTCAAAGATTAAAGTGAAAATGAAGGGAATACTAAACTGTGACTTGACAACAAAGGTTGACTGCTCAGTTTTGGGTGGTGTTGGTCTCTGATTAGGGGAATGAGGCATGAAAGTTGTCAAGTCATGGAAAGTGGCATCTAGGAAGACTTGTGATCCAAAGAAATGTGCTCAGTTCCTGACACCAGGCTGATTCCCTGGCTGACAACCTACAGTGAGATCTAATGGCTTGTAGCCCTTGGTATCCACAGTAGCCTGTAATCAAATGTAAATTATTGGACTTCTTCAAAGGGTGAGCAAATGATCTATGGAGTAAGCAAGGGATCAAAACAGACAATTGTTAAGGCTTTCATGTTTGCTGCAGCCAGTCATCACAGGCCTGCCCAAATCTGCATTCATAGCTGTGAGCAGTGTGCTCTTAAATCACAAAGGTGTTGGATCAAATGTAGCAACTGAGGACTGAACACTCTGTGATGCTGTTTGGGTTGTGTCCAGCACTGTGTTCTGTGTGGACTTGGGAACAAGTGAGGATCCCTGTTGTACCGAGTGGGTTTTGGAGCCTTGGCTTACAAGTTCAGCTCTGACTGTGACACTGGCTTACCACACATGCTTTTTATGTGCTTTAAGTGCACACACGTCTCCTCCTTCGCTGCCACTCGTGCTTGTACTTGAATGAAAGCATCCAGATCAAAGGGAGACAAACAAAACTAGCCAGAGTGAAGCAGAAATTAATGTTTTTAAATATAACATGCTGCTTTCTTATTTAAAACAGAAGGTTTATTTTCTAAGCATGATGGATTCCAGACAGGAATGTGGATTCAGGATACACATTTCTTGTTTGTTGTTTTTTTTTCCAGTGCAGGTAATACTTTTAAGAATCGGTTGTAGAAGTGCTGGAATAGACATGTCAAAATGCTCAACCTCTCTGTTAGTACAGTGCCACCTTGGTGAACAGCGAGCTCCCACAGTCACTGGAATGCTGGGATACTTCCTGCCTGGCTTCCCCAGGCACTGACTGGGAATAACAGCTGCTGCCTGTGAACTGTGCCTGCTGGGTGTCCATGTGGGACCTTCCCCACCATCTGTGCGTTGCCAGAGGTGCTGGGTGCTGCCTCTGTGTGCAGTGAGGGCCACAGAGTAGCCCAAACAGCCACTGCTCAGGTGCCAGCCCAAGAGGGGCACAGTCCCCAAGCCCCTCAGTGGCACCTGCAGGCTCAGGGTCAGTGACTCAGGGCCCCCAACAGTGCTGATAGGGCAGCACCCGTGTCAGGCAGCACGGCTGGGTGGGGGTGTGGGTGCTCATGGAGTCAGGGTGTGGGAAGGGGGTGGTGAAGAAGAGCTGGTACCAGACTGAAACGGGACTACCAACCTGCGAAAGTGACAGGATGGCTCCAATCTGATTTGCAAGTTGCATATGTTTTAGTGATAATTTCACTGCTGTAAAATTGTGACTTTAGTGTAATTCCACCAAAAGATACTTTTTCAACAACGCTTTGTGTTATCCAAGCCAGATCCTTCTAAAATTTACATTGTGTCCTTATATCGATTATGTTTTGATGGAAAAACACCTCAATAGGTGTATTGAAAATACACTGCTGAGGAGAATGTTTCAGATTGATATTAAAAAAATGAATTCAGCAAAAGGATATATGACTGTGCAGCAGCTGTGGTATCAGCATCCTTGAGGCCAGTGGTCTCCAAAATTTTTCTCATTGCACACCCTATCAGTAAAACCTTCAAGTGTGCAGCCAATATATATATATTTATTCATTTATAATTTATATATGTACCACTGTTCTAATATATTATGTACATACACAAGAGTAGACATTGAAAAAGTATGAGAGAAAAAAATGAAATAAAGACTATTTTTAAATTATTTAAAATTTTGTTTGTTAATTGTACAGAAAATACTTCTTGCACCTAAATGGATTGTCTTGGGGTGCATGCACCTGACTTTGGAGGCCACTTCTCTAGGGTATAGTCTTGAAAAGAGTTGTAACTTGACAGGGATAGGTATCAAAACTGACCCGTTTATAATTATGGTTTCTTTTACTCTGTGAATATAGACTGTTGTCACTAACTTTATGCTGCATGACCAGGTTTTGGGTCTCTATTTATTCAGAGTTCTTCTAAAATTAGGTGCTGTTAACTGTGTCCTACTGTGTGCATTAAATGACAAGAAAAGAGGTGTCAGCCTTAAGTGGTTTGCAGACATGCAAAGCCCTTCCAGTTCTGAGGGGGGAGGATATCCCTTGCCAAACTTGGGGATGTGTTAGTACTTGGCTTTAAAGGTTAGTACTGTTTCTCAACTGACTCACCCTTTCTCAAGTGTTCTTTAAAGAATTGCAATATTTATTGCTCAGCTTCTTAAATTTACTTCATTTTCTTGCTGTATCTCTCATGGTGTTTGTTCTACTTATCCACAGTTAAAATAATTTTTGTGGTATGCCTCTTATTAAATCTTGCAAACTGGCATAAGTTTTTAATAGTATTTCATACCAGTTTTTAAAAATCAGCGGGGCAAATGAGTGTTTTACTGTGCATGTGTTGGGCTGCGTAAAAAAGTCAAAATATGTATTTTCAATTGCCTCAGAAGTTTTCTGAAAGTACCGAAGTTTTCCTGTGCTTGCCTTGAGATGAAAGATAAACGTTCTAGTAAAATATAAGTGGTGGGTTTTTTTGAAATTGTGTATTTTATCTGCAAATCTCAGCTTGAAGGATCTCACACAAAAACATGGAAATTAGAGCTGAGAATTCTCAATGGACCAACTGCATTGGGAGAACTGAATAGCTGAATTTCCTATGTATTTAAGTTGCAGTGATATGACGTTTCATTTGAGTTGTCTTTTCAATTGGTGGTACTTAAATCTTCAAAGAAGATTAAATGACCTTCATCTTGTTGAAATAACGAAGACCATCATCGTTGGTTAAAATGCAGCCGTTCTCAATGAACATGGAGTTGTGGCACAGAAACATTCAGGCCGCCTGTAAATAAAGACAAGGTTCTTGAAGGCTGTTTTCAACTTTTCTGTATTTTTCCTCAAGTTTCCCCAGACTAAAAGTTGAAAAAAAGGCTTTTGGGTTTGGTTGTTTTTCTTGACTACAAGAATACCTAGGAAACTCAGCCAATTAACAGGCCAGTTAATAATCTGTGAATTACTTCTGGGTGGTGAGTTGTGTGAGAGGGAAGGGAAAGGTTTGGGTTGCCCTTAGAATATGTAATTTGAAGTTGAGTCTCCTTTGGTTGGCTGCCCACACCTCCCTCTGGCATTAGAAACAGCTGCCTTTATGTGGTCTCAGGATTAAGTTTGGTACTGCCTGTGAGGATAAAATCGTGGGAACCTCCCCTTCATCCAGGTCCTATTCAGGCTAATTGAAGAATTATTCTTGACCTGAGCTGTTTCAGTTTTGCTTCAAGTAACTTGAATCTGCTAATTGCCCAGGGAAGGGACAGATCAAGCTTTAACATATAATAAAAGGCCTAATCATATTAAAAAAAAAAAGTGCTTTGACTCCAGTAGGAGCTGCTTGTTGTGTGCTGTGCTTTAAAATCCCAGGGCTGCAAGAGGAGTTTCCTAGTGCTGAGACCATGAAAACAGCTATGCAGAATTCCCTGGGGAAGGGAATTGGCTGCATTATAAACAAGCAAGTAGATGGGTGATTTCATGAGTTGGATTTGTTTGCTGTGTCTTGCATTTGGGGACTGATGTGAATGAAGATGTGTAAGGATAATAAGCAGTATGAGTGAGGATGTGGGATAGAAAGCAAACCGGCTTTGAGTACTTCATTTCTTTAAAAGCAGTTACAAAAGTTTCTGTGGAAAAATGATCCCGGAATGGGATCCTGGGCAGTGTCAGTGTGATCCTGCATGGCAGCCCACAAGAGCAGTGCTGCTCCTGTGGGGTGTTTTCCAGTGGAAGGTGTGGATGGGAAGACTGAAATACTGTCAGTACATCAGACCTGAAGTGTCCCCTCTGCTCACAGACCACAGGCCTAAGTGTGGTCATAGGTGAGGACCATTTCATAGAATCATAGAATCGATTGGGTTGGAAAAGACCTCCAAGATCATCAAGTCCAACCCTTGGTCCAACTCCACTCCATTTACCAGATCATGGCACTCAGTGCCACATCCAATCTCACCTTAAAAACCTCCAGGGATGGGGAATCCACCACCTCTCTGGGCAGGCCATTCCAATGCCTGATTACTCTCTCTGGAAAGAATTTTTTTCTGATCTCCAACTTCAATTTCCCCTGGCAGAGCTTGAGCCCGTGCCCCCTTGTCCTATTGCTGAGTGCCTGGGAGAAGAGACCAACCCCCACCTGGCTACAACTTCCCTTCAGGTAGTTCTAGACAGTGCTGAGGTCACCTCTCAGCCTCCTCTTCTCCAGGCTAAACACCCCCAGCTCCCTCAGCCTCTCCCCATGGGACTTGTGCTCCAGTCCCTTCACCAGCCTTGTTGCTCTTCTCTGTTCCTTTCACTGTGGGTTTGGAGGAGCAGAGCATTCCTGCGACTTCTCATTGTCCTGGGAGCAAATCTAATATGGAGCTTGTACATTGTGGTCAGTATTTCTCCAGCTGTGAATGGGTAAGCCTCGAGTTAGGAGACACTTTAAGTGAGGGAAGTTGTAGCTGCTTAGTTGCTTTTGAACTCAAGTCAGCTCATCTCCATCTTACTCAGTGCCCCCTTTGGTGCTAAGGATTTGCTGGGTGGGAGAGCCTGGCATGAGTGAGAAGCAGCTCACTCACATTCCCCAGCTCCTGTTCTGGGAATGGGCACAAATGCTCAGATCCGGAGAGAATCTGATGAAAGTTAAAAACAACCAGAGGATTTTAAAAGAAGGAGAGGGAGGAGCCGGAAAGAAATGTGAGCAAGAACCTCAGAGTGTGGGTATGCAAAGCTGTGGATTTCCTACTCTTTTTGGGACCAAAGAGAAGATGTTTAAGCAAAATCATACCAACTTCACATGCCACGTATACACAAGGAAAAACTGTGGGAAAAAGCATGGGAATCAGTGGGTCAAGGTCATTGGGACCCATTTGTGTTTTCATTATTTTTTGAGCTAAACTAGTGCCCAGCCTCCTATCTCTCTGCACTGTAATTAAGCAAATTTGCTTTGGACCAAAGTTAGTATTTTTAGGGTTTGTCTTTTTAACTTAATCTCCTTTGGAAATAGCTATTTAATTTTTTTCCAAATAATTTTCTGCCTTGCATATTCTCCCTCCATTTTTCAAGTATCTCACACAATGTCCTCTGTAAAGAGGTGTGGGTGTGTCTAATAACAATTACTCTAATTTAGTAATAGGTATCATATTTTAGGTGGTATATAGCCTTGTCCCTGAAAGCTCCTTAACCCCAAATTTTTTTAGGATATATGTTATCCTTCAGGATACAGACACAGAAAAATTCTTCTCTTTACCTGGCTCCTCCTTTAAGTGCCTCATGAAAAACAGGGGATGCAATCAGAGGCTCACTGGTTTAGAGGTACTGCAGTATCACTAAGCAGGGAAAACTGTATTTTGGACAGTTTTCTCAGCAGCTCTGCCCTTAGGATTGGTTTCCACCAGTTCTGCCCTGCCCATCTGGCAACTGTAGCTTATTCTCCCCCAAAGAAATCTGGTGGAAACCGTGATACTCATGAAATAGTTCCTGCTATGGCTTCAGCAGTGTTGTGGTGTTTTCCCTCTTCACATCCACTCTCATTTATGTCCTTTGTGGCTCCCTTGTCAACTCTGGTGCTGAATTCCCCAGGACACAGACTGTATCTTCTGTGCTGCATGTCAGTACATGTCTGCACGTAATTCTTCCTTGGTTTGCTTTTAAATGTTACTGTGATAAACATAATTCCTAAATGTATCCAATGTGGCATAACAAAAATGCAATTAATAACCTGAAAATTAACTATTGCTTTACATAACCTGAGGTGACTTTCTATAAAGTCTCAGTTCTGCATTCAAACATTCAGGCAAGCAGCTGTTAAAGCAAAAAATGTTCTGTGTCTTCAACACTTGTAAGAACTCCTGTTAAGAAATCTGTATGCCCTCTGGTAGGAGGTAGAGTAGTGGTAGGGAATTACATTACTAAGAGGTTCTCACAAAGGCCAATCACTGCTCATTTTTATGCAAAGCCTTGTGGTTGCAGGTGCTTGAACCATCCACGATTCAGTGCCAAGTGATGTATTTTATGTTTGGCTCTGAGTGATGTTGAACTTCAGGGCAGCACAACCATCCTGCTGCTTGGAAATCCGCTCTACTTGGCAGTTCAGTGTTGCTGCAGGGAATGTCAGATCAGGGCTGTGTTGGTTCAGGTGGAGCCGTGGGCACTCGTGGGGGTGGTGATGGGTAACACAAATATTGGCTTGGGTTTGTTCATCCAGAAGCCTGAGCTGAGTGACACCCCTTAGTCTGATTACCCAGCAGAGGTTTGCCCTGTATTAGCAGGCTATGAAAAGTGATGAAGCAAATTGTTTTGTGACTTCCAAATGCATTACTGCTTTTGAGGGCAGAGGAATTTCTAAAATCGAGTTTCACAGTTGTCAGCTGTAAATTAATCTGTGCATTAATTATATAGTATGGGAAGGAATATTTCTGATTAAAACTACCCTGATTCAAGTATTCTTGTACAGTCTTGCCTGATTTTTTTTCTCTAATTGACCTACTTCAGGTATCAGAGTTGCAACTGCAGCTGTGTTTTGTCTTCAAGGACTTCTGTACATCTTTTGTTGCATCCTGATGTAAGGTTTTAACTTGCTTTGAGCAGTGTAAGATTTTATAAATATATTCCAGGTATTCTAATTTAAATAGGAATGGATTTACACCACTTGGTTACTGAGGTCCCTGATGTGCTATATTAATTTTTGGGTAATTATGTGTTTATCCAGTAGAGAGCACTAATGACACTGCTATATTTTAGGTGACATTTCCATCGAATTATTTGGTGTTGCCTTAGAAGTCTGTGCTATGGAGGACTGGGCTGGGGTCAGGTTTTTCTCTAAATCAGTGTGTGACTGAAGCTCTACTGTAGATAGTTATGGGGGAAAGGAATGTAAAGCAGGAATCTGTAGGAAATGCTAAACTAACATTTCTCTGCACTTTGAAGTGGCAGCAGTGCTCTGCTCTAGTCTCTCCTTGGCATTAAATAGCTCAGTGAAGGTTTTTACTGTGGAAGTTCATCAGCATTCCTCTTGGAGCAGCTGGTGCCAGGACTGTTGGGATAAATGGCAGAGTGCTGGTGCTACAAGCATCTTAAATATCTCAGTGTGTGGTACAATCAAGGTGGTTCCTGCCTCTTTCTGTGTGGGCAGAATCTTACCCACAGTGGCTAAAAAAGCATTTTTATAAATCAGCTTTTAGGGTCTGCCTTGGCTTCAGAGCTGGGCATGAGAGAGTTTACTGAGGCTGAAATTCTGGAGTCCTCATGGATGGTGCAGCATAAGTGAGAAAGACTAACTTGTCTTCAAGATGTCAAAGGGAGTTTGTGGCCAGCAGCTTAAAAGTGAAAATCCCTCTACTCACTTCCTGACAAAATTAGATTGAGCCAATAAGAAAACAGAAAGAAACAAGAGTATCTTAAATTTGTGTCCTGGGTAAAATGTCTTTCACCATGCTCAGTCCAACTGAGTTTGCTCTTAATAGCTCAGTGAACTGTTAACCTTCCTTTTGGACATGAATGTGCTGCCTATAGGAGGAAAAGGTGTTTTAACTCTCCCTTAGGATAATAGAGGAATTTTAATAATGTGACCAGTGTATATTAATCTTCCTAAATAACAGGCAATCTGAAACAATCATACTGAGAGAAGAGTGAGTTAGAGTAATTTATCTCAATCTTGGATGAATTTAAGAATAACTGTCTGGAGGCAATGTCTTTATTAAATTATTTGTAGGGACTTAGAGAAAAAAAAGCAGCAGCCACACTCTGGTACTGAGCATAAACTTGTAGTATCACCTCTAGGCTTATTGTGTTAGATGATGTTTGGTGTGAATTTAGGAGACCACAGTATTGCATCAGAAACAACTCCCAGTTTTTACCCTTCCTACTTGAATAGAATCTTTTCTATTGGAATTAATAGAAAAAAAAGGGGAAAGGTCTAAGCATGGTTAAGATAGTTTCTTTAAATAAATTATGCATCTTATAAAAAAATAGCATTTTTCTGTGTTTCAAAGACAAATTGGTATGGAAAATGTGTTTGCATGGGGTTTATTGGTCAGAAGTATTTCATGTTTTTCCAAGTGAAAATGGGTACTTTTAAGAGGACAGACATAAGTGTTGCTGGGAGATATATGAATTTTGTATGTTGGGTTTTGATAATATGAATGCAGTTAAGTAATGTAGTTGTCACAACAGTTAACTCTTTTCTGCTTTTAATTGCATTTGTCAATTGGTCCTAAAATCTACCATATGGTAACAATCTGCATTAAAACACTGGCCTGGCTGAAATTAAGTGGGAGTCTTGCCATGGACTTCAGCAAGTCCAGGATTTCACTCTGCTCTTCATCTTGCATGACTGTTGCTATTCAGGGTGTGGCAAATATACTATTCTCTGCATCCTGATTTATGTGAGCATTTGCTGAGCAGATGTTAGGGAGCTAAACTTGCTCATTTCAATCCATCTCTCCTATAGCAAGTGAAAAAGTGAGGCCAGGTCGGTCTCAGGTGTGATTCTGTTCACTGAGGATGCTTGTAGTGATTATAGTTTTGGATGAGTCAGAAACAGCATTCTAGTTTTTAAATGCAGCTATAAACTAAGTAAGGAGTTGGACTAGATGATCTCCAGAGGTCCCTTCCAACCCTAACTGTGCTGTGATTCTGTGGCTGTCAGTGAGCTGACCCAGCCAGCACTGCTGCAGTGCAAGCCCTGGGAGGGGGTGAGTGGGGCCAGGAGGGTGCGCTGGGCTCCCAGGTCAGCTGCTGACGTGGTGTCCTCCTTCTCCACATGATCGCCTCTCCCTGAAGCAGGGCCACCACCCAGGCACCTGTGGTGAGGGAGAGTGTCTTTACGTGTGTATGAAGTACTTGAGTTCCCACCTGCCAGGATAAACACTGGTCTAAAGGTACAAAATAAGATTAGCCATTACCAATTGGCTTGGAAGAACAGTAAGAAAAACCTCCCTTGCCCGTATTATTTTTTCCACTTGCAAAATAACACTGTGCTTCATTAGTTCAGTGATGGGGGGAGGGTGTTTGTCAAAACACCAGTTTACAATGAAGATAAAATAAGAACACATAACTGGAATATCTTAGCCAGAGCCCACTGTGGGAGTCACTCCCACAGTTATGTCTGGTGCTCGCCAACTCCTACTGAGCCTGGTATTTTCCCATTGCATTGTTTTTACTGATAGCTTCCATTCAATAATTACAGGAATCTTTGCAAGGCTGAAAGAGATTAACGCTCTTTATAATTGAGTGAAGAATTGTTAAGTGATTTCTACAGCCCCTGAAGAATGCATAGCCTTAAAGTAATCTCAGGATTTCATCTTTTTTCTTTACTTACAACAGTTGGTGAGCATTTTATCCCGTGTTCAGATATAAAATAAGATCTTTCCTGTTTTGAATCTCTTGTGGGGAGGAGCAGTAACTGAGGGAGCAGGGCTGCCAGAGATGATTAATAAAATGCCCAGCTCACATCTATATGTGTAGTCACAAGATGAAGCTGTACAGCGTTTTGTGTCACAAAACACAGAGTATGGTTTTGTAAGCAATAACTCAAAGAAAATAAAGCAGTCAGGAAAAGTTAATACCCTTTTTTCCTCATGTCTTCCCAAGGAAGACTAATATCTGACATTGCTGTTTAACTGGGAACTCCTGACGTAACAGCAGAGGACAAAAGCTGAGCTGGATTTCACGCCAGAAAAGAAGGGTGTGCTTGAGATAACTTGCCTGCTCCATAACATTCCCCACTGCAGAGGGATGTTGTCAGCCTCCAGCATTCAGACCTTTTAGACCCCTTCCACTCCGTGTGTGCAGAAGAGCCACAATAATAAATGTTTCCATCTGCTCCTGGTTAGGAGTTTGCATCTTATCCTATCCTCCACAGCGATCCGTGTGCTTGAGGCAGCCAGGCGTGATTATTTCCATTAGTGAGAACCAAGATCACACCCTGAAAAGCCCCATCTGGTCCCAACCTGCTGCAGATTGCTGAGCAGTGCAGGTCACTCTGAGGCCATCACACTGATGTCCTCTGTGCTGATTCCTGTATGTTGGCTGGGATGATGCTCCGAGCCCCCCCTGGGATCAGCCCTGGCAGCCTGGGATGCCTGTCCCTGGGACACTTGTCCTTGGGACACTTGTCCCCGGGATGGTTGTCCTGGCGGTTGTGGGTGGCTTTCTGCAGCTGGGGTGTTCCACCGTGGCCACAGACTGTGCAGCAAGTGCAGAAGCTTTGCATGGAGAAGCCAGAGACTGGCCCTTGGCCTTGGAACTGTGTGTCAGAGGTACAAGAGTGGCCACAGGTTCTGGATGTTTGGCAGGAAACGTTCAGCCCCTCCAGTGAGCTTTCCTTGGTTGCTGTGCTTCTGTTTCCCTCCTCTTCAGCTCAGTCATCCAAGGCAGGTAATTTATGCCTACCTACTGGAAAGAAGGAAGGAAGGAAAGAGAGGTGATTGATGGGGATGTTTGTAGCTCTTGCAAGGTGCTTGGAGGCTGTGAAGGTGACTGCCAAGTGAGAACTGAAGCCTATAAACACCTGCAAATCTTGGTCATGCCTCAACCACTTGTGAATTCTCTGGGAGGATTAAACATGTGGGAATAAAGCTTTGTGCTACATCCTCTCATTCCTAAGTCTACTTAGTATTTGATTAATGCAGAAATAGGAAGTTAGTGGATGTTTAGTGTCTAGGTTTGAGGGGGAAACCAAAATGTTTACCCACAAGTGGAGGAGGGGGTTTCCTCCACAATAATCACGCCACTCTTTATCAAATTTAAGAAAAGGAACTTTAATCAGAAAATGGATACAAGAAGGATAACTGTTCTTAACTGAGATATATATAGATAGATATATAGATAAATAGATATATAGATATATGTAGGTATAGATATAACTGTAAACAGACAAGAGCAAACTGCTTCCCCAACACCATAAGAAAAAAAAACAACAACCCCCAAACCAGCAGGTTTCCTCCTGGAGAGAGGTTATACTTATGGGCAGTGTCTGTGTCACAGCCCAACTGGCTGCATGGTGAGCTCCCAGTCCCTCTCCAGTGAGACAGACAAAGGGCGAGCACCCAAATGAATTCTGTCTCTCCCTCTGTGTCTCTTGTCCCAAACAAAGAAGGAAAACAGGAAGTGGAGAACTGCAGCGTGTCCTGGAAAGCAGCTGCAACTTCTCTCTCCCAGGTCACTGCCCCAGCCGGGGCGGGCAGGCCGTGACGCTGCAAGTGGCGGTGAGACTGGAGCAGAGACGGGGACCCCAGATACAGAAACCAGGAGAACAGCCATGGAAAGGAGAAAGGAAACAGCTAACCAAGAAGCAGCAACAGCAGCAACGAGGAGCAGGAGAAAACAGCTTCCCTCCTCAGCAGCACACACACCCCGCTCCTGCGTTCAGCTGAGCTAAAAAATGGAAAAATGTCCCCAAAACCAAAAGAGACAGCCTGTCCCCTACCCAACCAATCAAGAAGAAGACAGTAGCAGTTGACTACTTCTTTTTGTTAACTAATGGCATGGGCAGTTAGTGGCAGGGGAGAGAATTTACATAATAATTCCAAACTACAACATTTAGCTTAATAAGCACTATTTATTTAGGGGCTGAAATGTGGAGGTTTTGCATACAGCCATTTGACTTTGGGAGAGTGCCTTGTGAGCTCTTTAAATTCTGCACAGCAAGGAACCATGTGTGTGTCACTGTCTGGCCAATACACCTTTATGTGTCATTTTTAGATGTTAATTTTCTGTGTATGAAATCATAATATTGGCAAAATTAGTACAAATTAATAGTTCATAGCCTTGTAGAAATTGTTAAGTTGTTTGGGGTTTTTTTGTTGAAGCTACTGTGTTGTTTTTTTCTAAGCAGAGAAAGCCCCTCAGACTAACATGCCAGTACTTGTGTTAAGATTTCTAAATTCCAATGTATCTTTCAGTATGTTCTTCCATCTCCCTTCTCTTTGAAATGACATCTAAGAGTGTTTAGAAACTATTTCTTCTTAATCTTTATCTGTGCTCTCTCTGTGTCACATATTTTTAGAAACAAGCTGTAAGGAGTAGGGTTCACACACTGACCAGAACCTGCTTCTGCTTCAGAAGATGTAAGCTCATCAATACATTATGGAAAAAATTTAGATCTTGTGTCATCTTAAAGATGTTTCATATTTCAAGGTTAGCATTTTTAAGATGCATAATAAATACTGAATGCAATACAATGCATTAGCAATTAGCCCTTTCTGCTGCTGAGCATTGACCAGCACAGTGAAGATGTTGAGAATTACTTGTGTGTAGGAACTAATCAGACTAACTCAAAAATCAGACTCATTGGTAGTTTTAATGATTCTTAAGCCCACAGCTGTGTCCTACACCCTTAAGATAAATTTTCATAGGTGGATGAGCCCATTTAGGAAGTGGCAGCTCTCAGAAGGGAGAGATACCACCCATTCCTATCCTCTCACCTTGAGATGGCTTTGGTGTTTGTGACTGCATTTAAATAAATTTAAGGCACATAAATACCTTTCTGTTCTGCTCAATGTTCTTGTGGATATTCTGGATTGTTTTCAAAACAGAGTGACGTGGGGTGTTTGTTTTTCTTGGGGTTTTTTGTTGAAGTTTTTTAAGTTCTGCATCAACCTACTTTACACTTGGACAAGTGCTGGCGTCAGCACACGGAAGGGGGTGACCTGCACAGCTGGAGAGCGAAGGGAAAGGGCTGAGAAGAAGGTACTGCAGAATGGGAGAGGGAAGCTTTCCACTTCTGGAAGGGCTGGCATGTTAATTTGAGTTAGTGTTATCACAGCCTATACTTCTCCTTCAGATGTTTCAGATGGCCCAGTCAGAAAGCTGAAGGAGTGCCAGGAAGAGAGCGGGAAGTTGTAGCCAGGTGGGGGTTGGTCTCTTCTCCCAGGCACTCAGCAATAGGACAAGGGGGCACGGGCTCAAGCTCTGCCAAGGGAAATGTAGTTGGGATCAGAAAAAAATTCTTTCCAGAGAGAGTAATCAGGCATTGGAATGGGCTGCCCAGAGAGGTGGTGGATTCCCCAGCCCTGGAGGTTTTTAAACTGAGATTGGTCGTGGCACTGAGTGCCATGATCTGGTAAAGGGACTGGAGTTGGACCAACTGATCTTGGAGGTCTTTCCCAACCCAGTCGATTCTATGATTCTAAGATGTCCTGCCTTTTAAATGAAGGATGCAAAATCCTGCTATCCCATGAATTCACTGAGGAGATGCATGTATCCTTGTCTCCTACTAATGTGTGAAGAAGGTGTCAAAACTTGCATTAGCAGATAGAAGGCACCATAACAGTAACATCAAGAATGGAGCTTACCTGCCCTTGATTTATTAATGGCTCCAGTGGAATTTGAGCTGATTTATCAAGATGAGATGTATCATGCACAGTATTTCTACACAAATTGTCCATAAATCATTCATCAATGGCACCTCATTGAAAGTTATGTTTTGCTGTATTTTTTTCTCAAACCCCTATAGGCATAGAAAATTGTTTTGATCTGCATTCTCATGTAATAAAAATCTTTTCCCCTCCTCCTCTTACAGTATTTTGGGAGCACAAGGAGGAATATTTCATGATTGTCACCAGACAGGGGGGAAACTGCCTCATGCTCTGGTGGCTTGCAGGGCACCAGGAAAAGGAGGAGAAACAGTGGCTTTGGATTTGGTTTTGTTGAGGTTTCTTTTCTGCAAACAGGAAACAGCATTTCTTCTCTGGACCATGCCACATGGAAGCAGCAAAGAAAAGAGGAAGCACCCAGTTAGAACTGATTGACATGGGAAGGGAAATATTTTTTGCCAAACAGATGCATTCTGGGGGAAGAAAAGAAATAGAATAGCCAGTTCTAAATGGGTGTAAGAAGAAAACTGCAGACTTAGAAAGAGCTATAGCCGAGGAATAAATGTCTAAGTGCACTAATTGAAACCACAGCTCACTCTCTGGGAAGTGATAGAGGCCCTCACAGCAGACTAGAATTAGTAAAAGTACAAGCTAGGAGGGAAAGATTGCCTGGAGGGCTTTCATATCATAATTTTTAATACCTCAAGGCAAGCCAGTGGGAAAGCTGTTCACATGAAGGGTGGATTGGCAGTGCTCTTTCCAAAATATTATTTTTGGGCTGCTCATTTCTAGTGCCTGGTGATGTGGCTTCAGGGAAGGAGCCTGCACGTTTGTGTTGCACGTGAGTTCCTGAAACCAGACTGAGCTCTGGGGGATTCTTTACATGGCAACCAAAGCCAAGCCAGAGCTGCTGGTAAGGACTGTGTCTCCAGGTAGTACTTGTTATTCAGCAAAAATACTTGGGCATTTCAGTCTATTTTGGGAGTTGCATAGCAAGTATAAAATCTAAGCAAGCCAACTGTAATTGTGAAAGGAGTAAAGTTGTCCATGATGGATCCTTATATTGCCAGCTTGGTGGGGGGATTGAGCTAACAGACTCCCAGGGAAAGGAGAAAGAGGTCTTGGGTTTCAGATGAGATGTGTGAAGGAAGGAATTACTTCTTGAGAAGGGAGATAGTTAGATATGCGGGTGAAGCTCCTGGAACAGAATCCCAAGTCACCTTGCATAACACTTTTGGAAAATTGCCCATGATAATTGTACACCCCTGGATATACATAAAGAAGTCAGAAAGAATTAAAAGAAAACCAACAAAACCATAATGTCTTAAGAAAATAAGGTAAATTTATGAAACTTACAAAATATACTCATTTAAAACACTTTATAATAACTTGAGGGAGTGCTTAATGCAGACTAAAGTAGCCTTTAGTCAACAGGATGTAATTGTTTCTGTTTCTTTTTATTCTGAGCATTTCTACCAACAGGTAGGCTTTGTACAGGAGTTTCAAATTACTGAAACCATAAAATAGAAATTGGGAATGTGAAGAGAATCAAAGTACTCAGAGCTTTGCCTAATTTAGACCACTGACAGAGAAAGTCATGTTCCCCAGGCTTATTCCACAGCTGGTGGAAGGAAGGCTGGGCTGGTGGCTTTCCACAAAGATCTAAAGCTCATAGAAATTTAAACAGCTACCATAAATTTCCAGGCTTGACCTTAAGGAAGAATCTGGGTGAACTATTTTTAGTGTCTGTATCAATGTAACTGTATGTCAATAAATAGTGCTGAGCCAACAAGGAGATTAGAAAGTAAACTCTCTGCTTACCTGGTAGCAATTGGGATCAGTTGGTTTTGTGTGACTAGATCAGATGTTGCCAGACAAAAATACGATGCAAAGGTAGTTTGTGAAAACCTGACCACTGATTGGTAAAAGTTTGATGAACTTGTTACCATAATCTGTCTCTTATTGGTTTCAGGTGAGTAAATAAGGACCAGCTGAAGGTTTTCTTAGATTTCCATAACAGTTTTTTCAATTCTTTTTTTCATGAGAGGTTTGATAGGGGAGTGTAGGGGAGGAAAAACGCCAGAAATACAAACATGGTGTTGTCTTTGGGAAACCTCCTACCTGTGTGGATCAATCTGCGCACTCGGCTGGGGCAGCCACGGCGTTGAACTTGGCGTTGTTCCCGTGCTCGGTGACAGGAGGTGGCTGGGACGGCGCAGCCCCTTCCCTTGGCAGCAGCTCTGGAAAGAGTCGTGCTGCTCCAGGACACAGGAAAGGAGACTCCAGCAGAGCACAAATACAGCTTCAAAATGCTGACTTTCAATTCCAGCCACTCAGGCAAACAAACATGCAGCGCTTGGGTCTTACGGGGCACCCAGCAGTGACACGAGAGCCAAGGTACAGGTCAAGCTGCAGAGGTTTTGCCACTGGTCATGCAGTTGCTGCAAGAGAATCTCAGCTTTTTGTAGTTAGAGTGCTGACAAAAACATGGCTAAACTCTCTGTGGTCAGTCTAAGCAAGGAATAGTTTCTTGGCAGGAGATGCTGAATTAGACCTTCAGCAGAACCTGGCGAGAGTTACGGTGAAACACGAGAGAAGTCATTACACACACCTCACATCCCTGGGAAACTGGGATGGAGGGACCTGGCCAAAACTGCGTTGCTCTTGGTTAGGCTGGTACCTGTGCTCTCAGCATTGTGTCAGCTGCCCCATGACGGATAAAGCAGAATGTGTAAATTGCTTATTTACCACTCAGCAGGCAATTAGTTATTTAGAAAAGAATTGCAATAAAAAGGACCCTGGTGTAGGTGTAAAGGCAGGAGCTTTGAAGTCTGGCCGTGATTGTAAGTTATGCATATTTGTGGTTGGGGGAATCTTCTCTCATGTTTCCAAAGTTCAATTTTTTACAAGACAACTATATTTCATTTTAAAAGAAAGCTGTTCTGGATGCCTAAGTACATATGTCATTCTCCTCAGTCAAAACTGGATATGGAAAAAAAGAAAAGAAAAGAATTAATATAGAAGAGTCAAGTTGGACTGCTTGGCTTTTGGATGCAGACTTTGTGTATTTTAAACAAGGGACCACATGGGAAAGCAAGTTAGAAATGTGGGATTCTAGATGAGCTTCTAAGTGAGCTAGCTCCTTCTCCTTCTCTTCATTCTGGGAAAGGATTTACATTTGTTCCTCTATGAAATCTGAGTACAAACAGGTAAAGGCAGAACTTTGGATCTAACCAGGTAGATGAATATACAGAAATAGAGGTTATAATTTTTTAAAATCTTGACCTAAAAGTGTTATCACAATTTTTTTTCCATTGAAAGTCAATAGAATCATAGAATCCGTTGGGTTGGAAGAGACCTCCGAGGTCATCAAATCCAACCATTAATCCAACCCCACTTTGATTACTAGATCATGGCACTTCTACCCCACTAGAAGAAGATCTGTGGCCTGAACTTTTGTTAAAAGCTTTGGATTTTTGCGCACATTGAAAACTCTGGAGTTTCCTTTTATTCCTTTCTTCCCCTTCTGAAGTTAATGACAGCATAAGAAACCACTCATAATGAAAAACTCTGGGCTTCGCTGTTTTTAGGAAAAGCAGATGATAAGGTACGTGGTTAGTGGAAGACCAGGAAACAGGAAAGAGTGGAAAAGCCTCTGTATTTGCAGCTCACATAAATGGTAGAAGTAACAGGATTTACAGCTCCAGAAGAAAATCACATAACTGTCTCAAAACCTTCATCTAGGGAAATAAAAATCAGTAAGAATTAGGTATCAATTTACAATGGCATCTGAAATATGATTTTTCTGGAAAGTGAAGATTTATAATTTTTTAAAAATCTGGAATGGACAGAGTGTTTTGTATTGCTGCCATTGGGGAAAGCCCCCAAATGTCGCTCCAGGTCCTGCTGCCTGACACCCACCACGAGCCTGGAAAGGGGAGGTGAGTATCCAGCATGCTGTGGGGGAAGCACAGAGCTCCAATCTAGTCATGGTCAGTGAGCAGATCCTGCCCCTGGAGCTACTACCACACGTGTAAGAGGAAATTTCATCTTGCTTGAACTGGGACTCACCATTCAGGGTGGTTCATACTTTGCTCTGCTATGTATGCTCTATGTAACTCAGACTGTACCTCCTTTTCACCAGCTATAAAATAGCAAAGATAGTTCATCTTAAAACATGTTTCATTTTAGGGACTTATGTAAGTGTACAAATGACTGATGTATTACAGATATGCAGAGGTATCAGGGTAAAAAGTAATGAATTGCATTACTGTAAATTGGTATTTATTGTCCATACTATGCTCATAGAGTGGGCGGTCCCGTGGTGTAAAGGAGAGCACTCTGGACTCTGAATCCCAAGGTCCTGAGTTCGAGTCTCAGTGGGGACCGTCCTCTGGCAGTTCAATGTCTCCCTGCCATCCCATCCCGTCACATCTCGGATGCTCAGCAGGGTCAGCCCCGGTTAGTACCGGGTGCTGTGACAGTCCCGAGGACTTCACTGTCACTGTCCCAGCTCGCTCAGCCATGGCAAATGGACCTTAGGACTGAAACGGTGGGGCCAGTTCTGTGCATGCTGTGCCTCACCTAAAACATCCACTGTGCAGGCTGGAAGGGCACACCCACATGGGGAGAGCCCTTCCCAAATCTTCGTTCGTGAAGTTTGCCCATACATACATACATGCTCATAGAAATACATTTGGCTAAAAATTATTCTTCCATTGACCTGAAACTCACATCTTTTCATTGTTAAACTGTTATTCACTAGTTTACAATGTGACTGGTTGCATGTTTCTCCTTTGGGGAAAAGATCAAATATATTGCAAAGGAGTGTTACCTTGGCTTGTGTGCTGATATGTGCCCCCACTGAGGAGCATAATGGACAAGCAAGATCCCTTCCCCAGGGTTAGGATAAGGTGATCCTAAAAATGTGTGCCATGTCTAGATGCACTTTAAAATGTGTTTCTCCTTTCTTCAGAGTCCATAAATAGAATGGAAATTCAAGAAATGAGCATTTCTTACCAACGGCATTTGAAGACAGCATGTTCTCTAAGTAAGCAACGTATTTTCAATAAATGGTTTCAAGCTGTACAAATGTGTTTGCCAATCCTCAAAGCTATCATTTGCAGCCAGTTTTTCTGGATGATAATAAGATTAATGATAAAATAACACTGAAAACAATTTTAAAACAACCTTAGGGATTTAATATAAATCCGTAAATACAAGGAAATTCTGAGTCAAGGCAGCCAGAGTGTATTTAACTTTGGTCTTGTTTTGCTCCCAACTACCACACATAGAATTGTTCATTAGGAGAAAGGGTCTAAGCACACTTGATAAAGTACAGACCATTTGTGCTATTTGCAGGAGCTGTGAGCAGGGCAGCACTAAGAGGATATTGTGTTTACCTTAATTACAAGCAGTTCTGTGTGTTTGTTAGAATGGCCTGAAAGTTTTAAAGAAAATATTGTCTTTTATGTCCTCTGCTTGTTTATTAATACTGTGGGACTAACATTACATGGAGTTGTCATCAGCTTTTCCCAGTGCCCAAGTTCACAGTGTAATAGTGATTACTGTAGCTAGACTTCAAGTTTTCCCAAGTAAAAGGTATAACATCACAATGAAAGGTTTGATCTTATGAAATTGTTATTATCTTTGTATCTATAGAACATCTTTGCTATACAAATATCTGCCATAAGGGCTGTGCAGCAGGTATACTTTTTCAAGTTAAAATATACAATATAGCAATTTCATGCTATTTTTGTTCATACAAACAAACAAGTCGGAAAACCCACAGAAAGGCTAAGCTAGTATTGAAATAGGTCTGACCAAATACTTTCTGGGAAATGAATATGCCTATTTGTATCATATAAAGTTTAATCTTTGTGGTTAACTTTATAGAAATACTGTGTTAGAAGAATATTATGGTAAGTCATCCTTGGTCAAGGAGTCCCTTTCCCATCTTAGCTGTACTCCTCCATTTGATGGAAAGTCAGACATGGGCTGTGGGACACCACTTGTTTTTCCAAGTTTTTCACAGATAGTCTTTAGCTCATACATTCTTTGAGTGCCTGACTCTGAGACCTGAAACAGGTTTGCAGGAGTCTGAGAACACACAGCTACAGCTGTGTCAAGCCATGTGCTCAGGTAAACAACAAAAAGAAAAACTAAAAATTCAATTTTACTTCTTGGCTGAATATCCAAAAACCAGTGGATACATTTGGCTTCAAACTTCACATATCTCAGATGCAAATCTGTATAATGGGGATAATAATACTCACTTTGCATGAGTTTTATACCGTTGTTGGTTTTTTAAAGGATTATTTTTATGCCAAATTTCTTATGAAAGATGCAAACAAGGAAAATTCAACTGTGTAATTGTACTGGCAATAACAGGACTTATCAACAGCCTAGAGAACTTAAATCTGCTGCATAGACCTACAACTCGATCTGAAGGAGCAATTATTAGTGGTATTGGGTTATAAAACCCTCTTGCCACAAAACAGCCCTGTGATGTCCAGCATGCTCGTTGCAGACAGCATCTCTGAAGATGGATGTAATGAAGTTCTGGCAAGTTTCTACTGAACATGTGCAAAGTACCATTTTCCCAGACATTTTCTACATGCCTAAACTGCATTTGATTTTCAAAAGACAACCGCTTCATTCCCCTGCACCCCAAATTTCTAGTCCCTGCTCAAAGTTATGTCTGAGACAGAGTTTTCAAATGGAAGATTTAGCAGGAAAATAGCATCCTTCCTTTCAGCTGCATTCTGGGAAATTAGCATGGGTTTTGGCAGAAACTTTTATTTAAAAAAAAATTACTGAAGAAGCCTCATGGGATGAAACTTAGGTTGAAGAGTTAAAACTGCCAAATTACAGACAATGCAAAAAAGGGTTTTATAAAGGCTTGGGCAGCTAACATAATAATGATCCTACTATATTAGTCTGTAATTAGATCATTTCCTTCTGAGATGGCCAAGAAATAAATCCCTATAAATACGAGCTTTTGTGACACCAGTGATGAGATAATGTGTCTCACACAAGTCATTGCCTGAACTCTGAAGATGTAACTGTAGAGAAACACAAACTGCCATCCCAGGAATGAACAGCACTGTGTGACACACTTTCTGGAGCAGGCAGGCACACAGAGCAAAGGGAGGGGACATAATTTGCCCCCCATTGTCCATTGGGGTGCAGCAAACCAGAATCCAATAGTGCTGTGGCCCAAGACCTGCTCTGATTGCAAGGTATGAGATGGGAGGTTCAGGCACAAGTGTAATAGAAATGAAAAACCTATTTGTCCTTTTGACACTCAGAGTTGAGGGCATAGAAATGTCCCCAAAACTGAGCTGCAACTTATTCCAGAAGACAGCCTTTCCTGAGGTGTGAAGCTCAAGGGAAAATCCAGCCATGGGCACAGCCATCACAGGGAAACAAGTAATAGTGTGCAAGCAGGAAGATGGGGGAGACAGGATGGGGATGGAGGAGAGAGTAAATTCTCATTTTCAGTGGCTGTGGAATTTTGATTCAGCTTAGCTTTTTGGGGAAGTTGTGATCCCAGGTCAGACCTAAGGAACAGTGTTCAGTCACTCAGACCTGTACGAACACACATCTTCTCCGGGGATATAAGTAGAGAGATTTGGACTGGATATTCTTGGCAATTTCCTCTACTTGAGCACTTAAACACGGGATATATGTTGTAGAAAGAATTACCCCTATCATAAATCTTCTGATATTATTTATAATTGTTCAATTCTGTGTCAATAGTGTACATCAGAATTCAGCCCTGTGCTTGATGGTGCTTGTGACTGGGTCTTCAGACAAAAAAAACACCAAACAGGAAATAACATCCAGAAATCTCATTAGATGAAATATATTTAGGCAGTGCTAAAATGCTTGAAAATGCAGCTCTTGAGGTTGTTGTGAGCATCCCTAATTTAATCCTCTTGTTTTGTGCACTTTATGGTACCTCCTCCAGTGGCATGATCATTATCCTTCCTGCAGCATCCCTTCACCTGCAGAAATCAGAGATTCTGTGGCTTTCAGGTGGTGGGTAAGAAGTAAGTCACTAGCTGAATGGTGAAGACTAAATATCTTACAGATATTGAGCCCTTTGAACAGGCAGTTCTGTACTTAAGGCAGTCTCAGCTGGAAAAGAATAACTTATATCCATAAAACTAATGAATTTATCACAAAGCTCACATGGAAGGGGATGAACAGCAATCTAAGTTTGGGCAATACCTGGGTTGGAGAGAGCTTGATTTTTGCCATCTTCATTGCGTGGGTGGGCCCTGCGCAATTGCTTTTGTGTCATTAACATTACAGAAATGAATAACCATTGAAAAGGTCTTTCCTATGCATGTTGTGTTCTTTGGTCCATGAGGATTAAATCCTTTCTAGGCAAAACTTCAAAAGGGAAAATTATGTACTATTAAAATAACTCCTTTCAGAGCTTCATATTTTCACTTAGATCTTAATCAAGCTATTATTGTTATTAAAATATTCTGAAGTGAATTCAGATTTCATAAATATGGAATTTTTTCCTCTGAGCTGCTCTTGCATGCAGAGCAAGTTAGAAATGTGCCCACAGCCTCGGAGGGGACTTGGTGGTTCCCATAGTATTTGCTTATAGTTTCTTCAGTGATTCAGCTGGAGACCCCAGTGATCTCTGAAGTCTTTATTTGCCTGACATCTCATAAAGTCCCAGGTGCCAGAGAGTCTCTTGCTAACTCTTCTATGTGCAGCTTCCTCAAGATTGTCAGAAAAGTACATCAAAAATCTGAATTAACTTGGGAAATCAAAATTAAATAGCTTGATATAAAGCTCATACTGCACACTTAAGTACCCTTTTTTCATGGCTGAGTATTACAATACTCTCTCAACAGGGATGGATTGCACCTTTTAGCATCCTTATCTTTTTGTTTTGTTAGTTTAAAGCCATCTTTTAGTGTTTACCCAGTATATCTAGGACATTTTCACTGAGTTTTATAATAACCATATGTTCATAAGCCCAGCAGTTGTGTACTCTGTGCTTGCTTCTGTCACCTCTCAGTACCTATCAGTGTAAAACTGTGCACACACAGACACACAGCAAGCTTTTATCTTAGGCTAAAACAGAAACCACTGTCTCCCCCCTCCCACACACACTTAGGCCATCCCTTCTCCTCAGCATTAATTGTGCCCCAATCTCTGGTTCCACTAAAGCACATTTGTGATGAATGTGCCTGTAATATCTAATGTGTATGGCCAGACTTCACAAATGAAGATTTGGGAAGGGCTCTCTCTCCCCACGTGGGTGTGCCCTTCCAGCCTGCACAGTGGATGTTTTAGGTGAGGCACAGCGTGCACAGAACTGGCCCCACCGTTTAAGTCCTAAGGTCCATCTGCCACGGCCAAGCGAGCTTGGACAGTGACAGGGAAGTCCTTGGGACTGTCACAGCACCCGGTACTGACCAAGGCTGACCCTGCTGAGCATCCGAGATGTGACGGGATGGGATGGCAGGGAGGCATTGAACTGCCAGGGGATGGTCCCCACTGAGACTCGAACTCACGACCGTGGTATTCAGAGTCCAGAGTGCTCTCCATTACACCATGGGACTGCCCAAATATCTAATGTATTCAGGACATTACACAGCAGGCAATAAGCCACAGGAGGCTGGTGATCACAAGTTTTCTCTCCTTGGTTTCTGCCTTTAGCCATCCAACAACCTTCCACTACTACATGTGGTAGCTAAATATCCTCCCATGTTAATGTTTGTTTTCCCCTGTCCCAATCTTCTTTTTTAATTTTTTTCTGTTTTCCCTTGAGTGCCTTCTCAATTCATTTTTTTTTAATAATTACTTCTAGTTTTCATAACAAGTAACAGAATCACAGAATGGGTGAGGCTGGAAGGGACCACAGAGGATCATCTGGTCCAACCTCCCTGTTCAAGCAGAGTCATCCCAGAGCACATGGCACAGGATGGCATCCAGATGGTTCCTGAATATCTCCAGTGAGGGAGACTCCACAGCCTCTCTGGACAATCTGTTCCTGTGCTTGGTCACCTGAGCAGTGAAGAAGTTCTCTGCAGATCTCTTCCCTCCAGGTGACTGTAAGCTACAATGACTTTGGGGAGCTGTGGGTGACACGGATTTGGGACACTGTGGCTGTCAGCAGCACAACAGCCTGGTAGCAAAGCAGAGAAGCCTAAAACCAGTTTCAGTTCCCACTTACACCCTCTGAATGTGAAATAACTGACTCCTGATTTATAGGGATGCAGCAAAGAATAGGAACGAGCCAGCAGCAAAGAGCTCCTCTTGCTGGGGCTGTTACATGTGACTCCAGTTGGTGATGGGCTTTCTTTTAGCAAAGACTTTTACAACTACAGAGTTGCTGAATACATCCAATTCACTGAAAGAAATTATTTAAAAAAAAATTACCTGACCAGCTTGTTGGAATTGATGTCTAAACAAAGTAAAAATGCTGGAATAAGTATAAAAAACTGGTTTTGCTGACTGAATGTAAAGTGACATTAGGCGGTAGCTGAGGAAGACAAGCACTGTGGTCATAAAAAGACCTGGAATACTGGCTTTGGCTGGGATGGAATTAATCTTTGTAGTAGCTTGGGTGGTGCTGTGTGTTGGATTAGTGACCGAAACAGTGTTGATAACACCCCATGGTTTAGCTGTTGCTGAGCAGAGCATGCAGTGTTGAGTTTTCTGTTTCTCACACTGCCCCAGTAGCAAATAGGCTGGGGGAAGCACTGGGGGATGGGAGGAGGCACAGCTGGGACACGTGATGTGCTCAGCAATAAAACCTGGAAGGAAGGCAAAGGGACGACTTGGGGTCAAAGGTGTTTGTCTTCCCAAGCAACCATTATGTTTGATGGAACCCTACTTTCCTGGGGGGGTCATGGTTTAGGAATGGAACTCCCCAATTCAGTGCCCCCACAGAGACTCTCCAAACCACATGATGGTCTGTCACTTCCCAGCTTTTCTCTCCCCCTCCCAACTGCAACAGGCTGAAGAGGGGAGTTGGAGGTACAAAAGGCAAAGACCACAGGTTGAGATAACAACAATTTACTGGAAACAGCAACGAGATAAAAAACCAAACCATAACAGCAGCAATACTGACAGAGGGTGCAAGAGAAAAAATTATTCACACAGAAACACACCCAGAAAAGGACAATCCTGCCAGTGCCCTCTGCCAAGTTTTCTCAGCCAGAAGGAACCACTTCTGCCATGAAGAGAGCCCCTTTTCCCTGTTCCTGGCAACGCCATCAGCTGATATAGAATAGCCCCCAGGTCCTGGCCATGCCTCCTCCTTCTTGGCTACTGTAAAAATTAACCCTGCCTGGCCACAGGAAGTGGTGAGTGAATGCCTTCTTTTTGCTTCACTTGCATGCCAGGCTTTTCCTTTGCCTGGTACATTGTCTTTATCCCAAACTATGGGTTTTCCCACTTTTGCCCTTTCCACTCCCCTCCCCCAGGGAGGGGCTGTGTGGGGCTCAGCTGCCTATTGAGGCTAACACACACCAAAAAGTTAACGGAATTAAACACCTGTCTGGCTGCAATTCTAAACCACTCAAGGTCCCAGCAGGCAACACTCCTCAGATACTGTTTAAAACAGGATGGGTTGCACTCCCAGGATCACAGAACTGCTGAGAGTGGCATCACCTCTGAGGGTCATCCTCTCCAACCAGGGCAGGGGTCCCAGGTCCCTGCCTCTGGGGTTTGGAATCTTCAAGGGTGGAGCCTTCCTGACATTCTGTCTGGTCCATCTACAATTTTGTTTGGAAATAGCTTGTAACAAGACTAAATAAAACACACTCAAATGTACTGTTTTTCCAGAATTTAGGAAACATGACTTTATATTTTTCTAAACAACATTTGAACCTTAAACCTTGCCTCAGATAGGTTAAACCTCTTAGACCAATTACAGTTGACTTTGAGAGTGCTATTATGTGCAAAATGGATGGTAATTTTTCTTCCTTATTCACTTGCTCCAATCAAGCTGCTCTGAAGTATTTTTTCTTCATTTTCTCTATCTGCTGTCTTTATTGCCCTTGAAAGCATAGTGGGCCAATCTCTGTTCTGTTATACATGGGATCAGTGCCATTACAAATAGGTCCTTTTTCTGTGATCTTGACAGGGGCTCTGGACCAGTTTCCCACCAGTGCTGCAGGTCATGCACCTGCTCCCACCTCCAATGCACCACAAACTCACATGGAAATGTTTCTTGGAGAGCAGAAATACAATTATTATTTGTTTTTAAATGAAAACAAACAAACAAAAAAAGCATTTCCTCTCTTTGACAGAAAAGTGCCTACCAGATTAAAATGTGGTTGAAAAAGCTTTGCTTGTAAAACCAGTAATATGATTATGGAATATTTTGCCTATGAGTAATGGGTTGGAATCCATACTTATTGGCCAGAAAGTTGATTTAGCTAATTTACACCATTGTAACATTTCCAAAATCCTCTTTCTGTTAAGGGTCCTGTTCTGCCATCACCAGAGGAAGATTCCTACCCTGCCACTCCTAAATAATCCCTCATGCTCTATAAATGAAACAAGCACAGGGAGGCTCCTGGGAATATAAAATAAAGATTTTTAATAAAGAAATATAGCTTGCCATGGCCCAATAGATTTGGATCCATGTTTTCCAAAATTCAGAATTGTTTCAGAGCTGAGTGCTTACCCCACAGCCACTTTAAATTTGAAAATTAGTCTCCTCTTTTTTTTTCCTCCAAGGTTGTCTTAAATATCGTTAGCAATTTAAAACTAAGCATTGCCAGCTCTACCAACAGCTTTGCCTTTACAGATATTCCATGAATAAATTCTACTCAAAGGAATAAAATAAAAAAGTAATAAATTCAACCTTTCTTTCTCCCACTGTGCAGTCCACTCCCTTGCACTGAGTTCAGCTCTCAGTCCAGACCACCCACATCATGAATGAATGCTCTGATCTTGCCCTCTAACCACCTGGAACTGGATAACTGCCTTTTAAAATAGACTACACCCTTTTTTACTTCCTAATGTCTCAGGTATATTTTTAAGTACTTAAAGCCCTTGCAGACAAGAGTAATATCCACTCTGCTGCTATAATTATTACTGCAATGTTTACCACTGGGAGAAAAGGAAAAATACAGGATAAAAGCTATCAGCACACAACATTTTTTTGCTAAACTCAAATTACTCCTCACTATCCATTTCTGCACAACAGGAAAGTCAAGCTTTTGATAGGGAACCCAAGGAATCAGGCTTGCACACCTCTAATTCCTGCTGCCCTGGAGCCTGCAGAAATGTGGGGGTACATAACCCTTGGCTCAGAAGACTTGGGTGTTACTGGTCAGTGCTTGAGAAGAAACTGGTTCCTTGAATGTGCACAATGTCCTGGGATTTGGGCCTGGAGAACTGACACTTCACAGGGGCTGTTGTCACTCACACCTTTCGTAGATGAAAAAGAACCAGTCTTGTCATTCTTAGGACTTCCATTCTGAGAGAGGTAATGCTGATAGGAATAGTCAGGCTTGGTGAGGTTGGGATGAAAGACCTGCAGAGCAGGGCCATGCACAGAAGGATCAGTGAGATGTCTCTGTAGGGGACTTTGGATTCCTGACTCCTTGGCATACCCACTGAGAGCAGAAAACAGGCTGAAATGATATACTAGAATACAATTATCAAAAGATACCTAAATGGTCCGTTCCCATCTGCCCAACATCTTCAGAGATGAACTCTGGGAGGAAAACTGCCATCTGTGCTCTGGGAAAGAAAGACTTTTAATTTTCCATCTGTTGGAAGTGTGCCTGGCTGCAGGCAGAGGGAAGGGTCCTGCTCAAGGAATCACAAACTCCTGAAAAATAGCAACGATCCATGGAAACACCACTGCAAGTTTCTACCTAAGGCCTTCATCCCTGGACACTGCCATGGCATCAGCAATGAGGGGCACCCACCATTTCTCTACTTTCAGCCTTTCAGAGAAAACAGCAGATTCTTTTAGAAGACGGTTTCTTCTGGTGACATGCAGTGCAGAAGGGAGAGGATTAAGGAAAATATGAAACTGCTGATAAAGACATCAGAAGGGAAATTCTGATCAATACCAACTACATAAATAAAATATCATTTACTGTAAATGATGAAATTTGACTCAAATTCAACCATGGTGTAACCTCAATAATTGACCCAAAGGATTTGTTTGGTGCTTTTTTTTAATGTTCTCATCTTGTTTCTGGAAAAAAAGATGTGGTAACAGACTTGCAATGTGCCTGACCCACATTTTTCAAGTTTACAACAGCCCAACCTAGTCTGCATTCACATTCCAGTATCTCCTCCTGGACAAACCAAAGCACCTTCCAGAGGTGTCTGATATACTGATTATGCTTCTACACTGCAAAGGTTTTACCAAGGTTTCTTAATCACAAGCATTAGTTTTTATTTCATTTAGGATTTTGCCTTCCAGTAAACTCCTCTTTTCACAGCAACAAAGCCAGTTTTGCAAGGTGCAAAGTGGGAGCCCTTTGAGGCTGATTCCCTGCCAGTATGGGAGGAGTCAGTCCCCACTGCATTTACAGGCTGAGAGCATTGCAGACCACCATCAGCCAGAGGAAGGGAGGAGAGAGAAACACAAACAAACTTGGAATTTTTCAAATTAATCCTTCATTGTATCCCACTTTGTCTTTCAGATTAAAACCTCCGTGGGATACAGAAATGTCTGCATTTTAGGATTTGTGTCACAGTATTGCCACAAGAATAATAATTCAGCACTGATGAAAGAACCCCAGCTATCACAACTGGAGACAAAAAGAAAAATATTTTTAATGCATCAGTACCTGCTGTAATGAGTTCTAAAGAAAACCTCAGCTCCCCTTACAGTCAGGGATTTAGAAAATATGTTAGCTATTCATAAGTCTAATATTTTGAATCTGTTCCTGTCATTATTCATGCAGGAGGCTAAACAATATTTCAAAGAAGCTTAATTAATACAGTTTTTGCTAATAGCTCTAAAAACACAACCTGTTTTCCCAGATTAGACAGATGCTTATTGCAGCCCTGCATTTCAAGCTGCACTCCACTGCCTGGAAGAGATGGCCTGAGTGCTTTGGAAAAGATGACTGAGAAGTGAGAATTAAAAAATGCTGGTCTCATCAATTTTTTACAGCCAGAACATTTCCCTTTACTTGGTGTTTGCCAAGAACTTTTATCCACTAGGAATATACACACTTACCCAGATTCCGTTTGCCTACACAGATCTCTGCATTTCGACATTGCCGGCAGTTACTGCAGAAATGCTGCTGATCCCTCAGGTCCTACGAGACCATCCATGTAAATGGGAGCTAACACATTGCCCAGCAAACTTTGTTGGATTAAATGGCTACTGAAGGGGGAAAAAAAGAATTCAAATATTTCAAAAATTATAAAAATCAATTTAGCACGCTCAGTGTAAATTTGGCAGTCCTTACTCCCTTGTTTCTCTGGATGGCATGACCTTTGATTTCATGAGACAGGAGTTAAGACACTGTCATAATGTAATACCTTCCTTTCTAATAATTAGAAATTCATTACATTCTCTATGTTCACACTCAATTATACTTTCCATAAGGGCTTGTTTTTCCTTTTGTAACCCTCAGACTCCCTTTCTGCCCTCTCTGTAGCACTCTGCCATGTCAGCTGCACAAAGATTTCTGATTATAACCATTACCAAATAAATTTCTTTCACTTCTCTACTGATTGTCCTCCTCCCACCTTAATAAGATAAGATTTTTGTAGTTATTTCCATTGCCATATCTATTACAAACAAAGTATTTCTGTGGCTTCTCAGGCCTGGGAACAGTCTACCTTTTTCAAGCAGCATTCCTAACATTAGTTTTCCTTTTTTTTTCTAATGAGAAGGCAAACAAGGATATTTGCCAGCACCACATTTCAGATTATCCGATTTTCTTCCTTTCAACAACATTAACTTCTTGTAATTCACATTCACCAAGCCCTGTGGGAGAGGCAAGCCTTTTGTCAGGGATATTGAGATGTCATGTTTTTATTTTATCTCTAATGTTGTAAGGGAAACCAGTGAAACATTTTGTTCCCTGTTTTTCCCCAGTTTCTTTGGAACATCCTCCTTGGCTGGCCAGACATGATTCCAGGCTGGCTGAATCTGCTACACACAGTGACTTTTTGCTTGCCTTCTACTTTTATTTGGAATACTTGTTTGAGTTTTGGTTTTATTGCATTCAGAGGTGGCTCCTCGCGATCTGATTTTATTGACTGGAGTATTTGTTGTGTTGTGCCAGTGAGTGACAAAAAGAACAGTGTGCCATTTTAACTTCATAACTTGTCCCCTTGTCAGCTGCTGATAGTGGAGGCTTGGGATGAGCTCAGGGAGACTCCTGGAGATCTTGTTTTCTGAGGACAGTGCTGAACATGCTTTGCTTCAGACACGTCAGGGAAACTTGAACTCCAAAGTGCTCTCTGCCCTTTCCTGAGATACATTTGTTGTTCCACGGCAGGCACTTGATCACAGTCAGGGATGATAGTTTGGGTTCTGTTGTTCTCTTCACTTCACTCTACCATGGGCACATTTCACTCTGCTGAACAGACTTTATGTGTGTGCAGCAGCATGGAATTGTTGTTACAACTCCTCTGTTCTCCTCAGGGAGAGCAGCTCCTCTCATACAGCCGGTTCTCCAGTCCCCAGACATCAACACACACAGCTACACACGACCACGAGAGATCAACAGTTCGTTTGCCAGGTACTGTTCACAGCAAGCTTTCTGTTGTGTTCTCTCTGCCTGGTGCTTTTCCAGGCTCCCTCCTCAGGACAGAAGATCCATTTAGGTTGGTGGTTGGAGAGGCTGGGTCCAGCTGTGCTCCTGTTGGGAACTGAGCGGCCTCAAGCTGTCCCTGTGGTCCACAGTGAGCAGTTTCCATCAGGAAGTGCTAACAGCAGGCCTGCAGCCCTCGGAACTTCCTTCCTCCTTCCAGGAACAGGTGTCTGCCCTTCAGATCCAGACTTTCTCTTCTGACCTCCTATACCACAAATGTTTCTGCTGAGGTCGTCAAAATGACATCTCTGCAGTATCCCCAAATCTCCAACAGCATTTTAACACCAACTGGGTTCTTAGTAGAAATATGCTGTGGCTTCCAGTTGTGTGCTATAAAAACAAGCTCTTTTCCCTCTCCTGTTTTCTGGTGGCTCTCTGCATATCCACTGACTGAGAAGAAGAAACTCCTACTCCTCCACACAACTCTTCTGTTCTACATCTGTACATCTATACGTAGAAAATCTATAAATTTAAGTAAGCTTCCCTCACGCAGAAACTTCATATTGCAGATTATGACATTAATTATTGGTTTGCAGAAGTTCAGAACAGTCCATATTTCAGTGCAGATGTCACCAAAATTTCCTTCCTTACATGTTTGGTTCAGTGCTGTCTTAACACAGGTGCCCTCCACAGTATCATCTGCCATGTGTTTGTCTCATGGGGGGAAAGTCTTATCACCCAGTGAAATGTAGGTACAGAAAAATCAAAGGTGAGCAATTCAGATCTATGTAAGACCCCGTGAGACTGAAATCAGCTAAGAATAATCAAGGCCACAGCTGCTGTTGTCCAGTGAAGAAGAGATCACTCTCTAGGAGTTCTTAGCAACTCCTCAGAAGTTTCTCATGAGAACTCCTCAGGTTTTTAACAGCACACCGGAGATGTTCCTGAAAACAGTCAGGACGAGTTCACCAAAACATTGGACTTGTGAGATACAGATTATAACCAATTGGGACATGCAGTCAGATGGTGTGAGGTTCAATTTAGCCAATACAACGTAGCTTTAACCCTATGTGAACCATGTGCAGTGTGTAATAAAGGGGAATTCACTTGATCTCAATGGTCTGATGTGTGTTGTCCGTTTTCCTCCGCGTTATTTATTGTTTACTTTAGTGACACACATCGACTGTTTTGTTCTTAGGAGTTTGCTTTAGTTTATTTTATCCCAGTGGGAGGAAAAAGCAGTTTGGGGATACCACTGTGTAAGACACCTTTCCTTCAGCATTTCCTTCAGCGTTTCCTTCACCTTTCCCTCAATGAAGAGAAGGGATGATTCATTTAGGTACGCTCTGCTGGATGCTCCTAGAGGAAGCCTCATCCCCAGCTGATTTGATCACTCTTTCGAGAAACTTTAGCAGTACAAAGGCACATGTCCCTCTTCAGTTTTCTCTGGGAAAGTGATTTAAAAATGGTGCAGTCACATACCCACACAAAACACACAGGACAGTCTCTAACATCTTAATTGCATATGCACCATACTGTTTAAACACAGACCTTATCTGGAATAATGTATACTTTGAAACATATATGTTTGAAATGCTGACTATTACTCGAAGTCATCAAAAATCTGCCTCTCTGGCTAATTTCATGGGGTTTCTAATAGAAGGTGCTGAGTGACCACAGTTTAAGGTGTGCCAAGAAACATTCCTCTGCCTCTGTGGGCCGTGTTTGTGTCTGCTCTGCTCCAGGGGAGAAGGAGAGGTGTGAAGCCCCTTCACCATTCCCTTGTGGCTCAGCCTGGGAAGCAGCCTTTGCTCTGATGCAAGGGAAGAAGTGCTCAATTTCCTGGGTCCACAGCATACAGTGAGAGCCTGACCCTCTCTCTCTGCCCCCAAAAGCAGCACAGCCAAGAAACACTCACATTCTGTGAGGAACACAGACAGCAAGAGGGGGCAGAGGAGAAAGAAGAGGGTGGCCTGGGATGTGGCCCTTCCTCTGGTGGGAGAGCCACCAGGTTCCCTTCACAGCTGCCCTTCCTTCCCCCTTCCCAGAACAGAGCAGGCTTCGGGCTGCTGCATAACTAACCAGAAAAATGACTTAGTTTGATTTTGAGATGGACATTTCCAACCAAATTTTGAATGCTGGTTGTCCTTTCTGGGGGAAAAATGCACAAATCTCCAAAGCTAATCTTTCCTGGGAATACACCGTGCTTCCAGATGGCATACCCTATACAGAATAGGGAATTATCTTTTATAGAGTACAAATCCCAGATGGAAAAAATCAAAATATTTCTCACATCCTTGAGTGAGCCTGAAAGGAAAGATTTAACTGTCACCTGCCAGTCAACAAAAGGAAGAAATCGGATTTTGATCTGACAGGATCATGACACCACAGTTATCAGCCCAGTCCTCGTGGGCAGAGCTACTAAGCACAGGGGCAGGGAAGGGGTGATACCTGAGATCCATGAGCCCTGGGGATCACACCAAGCCATACTCCACCATTCTGGAGGGTTCTCTGCTCTCAGAAAGGGCAAACAGGGCTCCCTAAATGGATGGCACAGGACAGCCAGGAATGCTACATGATTTGGAGGCAGGAAGTTCAGCATTGTCTGCTCATGAGGACAAACCAGGAGAGAGTGAAGATGGAATCACACACATAGTGGGGACACGCACAAGTGAGGAGTTGAGAAGCACTTAGGACTATGAAATTGGTAAAAGAGGAAGTCAAAGGGAAGGGTAAAAAAAAGGCTGCACCAGAAAAAAAATTACTGTACAGAGAATAAAAAGTGAAAGGTGCATTCCTGGGCTTCTTATCATAGTCCTGGCAAAATGAGGAGAGACAATATGAACATTGGAGCAGTGAAGTGAAAACTGAACAAGGGAAGATAATGATAGCCCTATAGATATTTTAGGGAATTTCTGAAGTCTTTGAAATGCTGGCAATGACCAAAGATACATAAAGTGACAGCTACTCTGCACACAGAGGCAGAAATATTTCTTTCAGATAAGCATCACGCTCATTCCTTGAAAAATCCCAGAAAGCAGAAAGGCTTTCTAGACAGTTCTTTTATCTCATAGATTGGTATTAATCTAAGAGAAAAATAGTATTTTGTGAAAAAAGAAGTATTCTTTTAAGTCAAGTTTTACTTTCTGAAAGGCTTGGTCAGCTGTCTTCAAAATTAGTTAAAGATGTTGGGGTAACCAGAGCTCAACTTGAGTATCATACACTTAGTCCTCAGCCCAAAAATGAGAGGAAAAATATGGGTGTGGGTTTGTTTGTTTTTTTTTTCACTTTGCCTGTTCAGGGAACACTCCATAACATCCCCTGGTGAGATGTTGTCTCTGCCATTTCACTAAAGGATGAGCACACAGCTGATCTTTCTTTTCTAGGGAAGGGGATTATTTTGAGGTTAAGGGATAGAGCTACTGGAAAGGAATCCTATTTAATAAAGAAACAAGCAATTTGTTTGGCAGAGTGGACAAAAAAGGCCTGACAAAGGAACAATAACAGCGTTAACCTCAGGCTGTGTGTGGTCCACAGATGAAGCGTTTTGAAAGCCACAGTTTGCCTGTCCTCGCTGAGTGGGGAGAGAGAGAGAAACAACAGACTTTGTGCCATTGCTGCCTGTGAATTTTTCGTCTTGTTACAGGAAAGGCAAAGGAAACCATGAGGCCAACTTACTCTCTGCTTGAGATTGAACATCCTATTCTTGTGGTCATGGCAAAAACTAAGCAGTGGTTTGGGCTAAATAGATCCCACCCCAAGCTCTAGATTTCACCAAGAATGCCCTGAATTTAACTAATAATTTGTTCCTTTAATCATTGTTTTCCAAGGGAAATTTAATTTTAAAAATGTATTTAGAACTGGGCGAAATCCTAAGCTATGCAAACAAAACAATTATTGTTTGAAAGAATTCCCGTCTTGTTGGGACTAGGTCCAGAAGTCATATTTTGTCAGAGCCAAGATGCAACAGAGCAACCAGCATTCTCTTCCAAACCTAGTAATCCCCAGCTTCAAGGGCCAAATCCTGCCTTCAGCTCCACCACTGTATGTTCAAAGTTACTCCACTGACTTCACATTTGGCCCTATATGTGGAAAACAAGATTTCACCTCCGCGTCGTGTTTTGCTCAATTTCTTCTTGGATTTCTCTTTGTCCATTTTGCTCTCAGATTGAAAAACAAGACTTTAATCCAGCCAGTGGATTAATTCAAGCAATAAAGAGTACATGTAACATGGGCCAAAAAACCAGTAGAATCTGGAATGTGCTGGTGCCTAGAACTGAGGTCCAAAGGCATAAACTGTCTTTTGCTCTGGCTGACGGGAAGGTGCCTCCTATTATTTTTGTATTTTGGAGAGAGGCAGAGAAATCTAGTGCATGCTATTGCATGAACTAAAATATATTTTAATTGATTTCAAACACCAGGGACTGACAGCTTTAAGGATCTCCTTTCACCACGTTTTTCAGTAAATTATTACCATGATTGGTTCTGGTTTAGGAGCCAAAGCCTGGCCTTATGTGTGTGAAGGCAAATGAGGAAGGAGCCTACATTAGCAGCCTTTCCCCTCCCATGGCTCACACAGAAGTGAAATAGAATTTCAGTCTGTGCCTTTCTCTCTTCTGCCCTATTATGAAAGAGGAGGCAAAGAAATGTGTGGGAAAATAACTTTGCTAACTTGCAGTATTCCAAAATCATAAGACTGACTGAATGATAAATTGTAGATCCATATGGGGCTTAGGATTCATCTTTCCAAACTTTTGTCTGCAAGCAGGAAATCTCAGACGTTTTTGGAGAAGAGTGGAAGGTGTGGCAATTAGATGTCCCCATGTTGACATGTCTGGAAGAACAGGCTGTGTGAGAACAAGAAGTATGAGATTAAGCAACAATCACTCTTTTTCAGCTGCATTACTGGAACTGGACAGGCTTGTATGTGCAGGGAAAGAAATAGAAAATAATTCCGTCCCAGAAAAGTAATTCCTTTTCTATGCATGTGAATTCAGAAACCTATGACATGATTTATTGTTTCTCTAATGGAAACTAAAACTCAAATATGTTATTACAAACATTTCTTGCAGGCAATAACATCAAGGGTGCAGAAGCAACACAAGGGATGATCAGGAGATTAGCCTATTTACACTTGGGAACTACCTAAGCAAAAATATGTTTTCTTATGAACACATCACCTCAGGGTTCACACTCAAACTTTGGTTTGTATTGAAAACACAGATCAAAAATTTAGCAAGGCTTCCTCTCCATATCACAAACATACTCCTCTCCATTAACTGCAGTCCCATCTGCTTTTCATTCTGTCCTCCATTTTTAATGTCTTCTAAAGCTTTGGCTTGCTGTGTGTAATTTCACAGGGTTGTGTGTGAAAGAGTTTCTATTTATTGTTGTTTTTATTATTATATTGTGGTTAGGTACACTTTTGCAGGCTTCTGCTGAGCAGAAGGAGGGGGGTGGAAAGCAAATGGCAAAGTAGTTGGTTGCTTTGCAACTCTTCCTACAGCAGAATCTGCCCTGTCTCTTCCCACCTCTAATGAAGAAATTGAAGTCAAAAATTCTATTGTACCCTAAAGAAGATGTCTCACAAATGCATGGTCACAAAATACTGCTCTGGGTTTCATCTAATGTACAAGTAACCAAACGTTGCCTTCCTCCCTTGGCTTCTTGTCACAAAGCATTCCTGTGATTCAAGTGAGCCTTCCCCTGTACTCTGCATTGGTGAGGCCACACCTTGAGTGTTGTGTTCAGTTCTGGGCCCCTCAGTTCAGGAAGAACATTGAGGGGCTGGAGCAGGTCCAGAGAAGAGCAACAAGGCTGGTGAAGGGACTGAAGCACAAGTGCTGTGGGGAGAGGCTGAGGGAGCTGGGGTTGTTTAGCCTGGAGAAGAGGAGGCTGAGAGGTGACCTCAGCACTGTCTAGAACTACCTGAAGGGAAGTTCTAGCCAGGTGGGGGTTGGTCTCTTCTCCCAGGCACTCAGCAATAGGACAAGGGGGCACGGGCTCAAGCTCTGCCAGGGGAAATTGAAGTTGGAGAGCAGAAAAAACTTCTTTCCAGAAAGAGTGCTCAGGCATTGGAATGGGCTGCCCAGAGAGGGGGTGGATTCCCCATCCCTGGAGGTTTTTAAACTGAGATTGGCCATGGCACTGAGTGCCATGATCTGGTAAATGGAGTGGAGTTGGACCAAGGGTTGGACTTGATGATCTCGGAGGTCTTTTCCAACCCAATCGATTCTATGATTCTGTGTAGAAACAGCTGACTGGAGGAAAGGAAAAACTTTGGGAAAAGAAAACTGTAGCTCACACAGTTTTATAATCACTCTGCAGAATTCCATATTGTTTAACTTTTAAAAAACTGTTCTTGCTATTATTAGAGTATTTTCTGCTGATGTTTCCTTTACAACCATACTGCTTGCCAGTGCCCCCACCTGCTCTTGTGCACAGAAGAATCAAGGGCCCAATAGAGCCCATTTCTCTGTGATCTCCTACCCCCTGTTTTTGTTCATGGGGACATTTGGTAGTGCAGGTGGTCTGAGATAGTCTCAAATGATCTTCCATCAGCAACACTTGCTAATTACTTTGCATGGTTGTACTAAGTAGAAATTTCTTTGTTAAAAGGGACTTAAAAATTCTCTCCTCCTCACAGTATATAAACTCTTCCCAAGCTTTCCTGAGATGGTAATAGGAGAAAGGTGCTGGGAAGCCCTGAGATCTTCACTGACACAGTTCAGGAAGAAAAAAGACAGCATTGTTTTTTTCTATTCAAATACTGGTATAAAATAAAAATTCAGGATAGAAAATTACACTCTGAATATTCAAGCTAGGTTTTCATTCAGTTCAAGGATCATGCCAGAAATTGTTATAGTGATTGTCAAAAGAAACAGTCATGATCATTTAGGCAAAATAATTGCCTTTGACCTTTTCTTTCCTAGTGAATAGTCTTCCTTCTGAAAAAAAAAGCAAACTTCCTAATGGTGGCAGTTCTCCAAAATGGTATGGAAGTGCTTATTCATTAATGATTCAAAGTGATTATCACTGTAAAATCCATGGGATGTTGGATTTTTACTATTTTGAGTCAATTCCAAAAAGCCCAATCCTGATTTCTTTCAAATAAAAGAACTGATGACTTGAACGAGGAGAAAAAAGGGCAAATCCATCTTAGCAGGGAGCAATGCATCCATTCTGTGGATGCAGCACTCAGTGCTTTCCCTGTGTTCAAGGCAGGTGCTTTACAGGTAAATCCCAACACTGGGATCTCCCAGCCAGGGGAGCAGCTGGAGCAGGACGTGCCTCCCATGCAATGCTGAGGTAATTATACAATATTGTTGTGACTTACTGCTGTCACTCTGTTACTGGGGCCTCATGGGCTCTGTGTTAGTGCTGGTACAAATATGAAGACAGGACATGTCTGGCCAGTGCAGCTTGGATCTTGTTCTTAGTGAGCTGATATGTGTGATGGGGCTAAAAGATGAAATACATGTAATTTGCACAGCAAAAACCAAGTGCCACTTGAGTCCAGCAGGTGTTAAGTGCTGTTAGCGTTATTGCTGTTGGCATTATTCCTATGCCTAAAGCCTTGTGACATCCCTACCCAGGACGTCTCTGAGCTGCCTCTCATTCAACTGGCAATGAATCACAGTGGTCTAAACAGTCAGTCTGGAAAGCGAGTCCAAAACGGCTTTAAAACCCCTGCATCAGTGTAACAAAACGTAACATTGTGCCTGCAAGCGAAGGCAGCTCCTGTATCGGAACCAGCTCACTTGGCCCGTTCCTTCCCTGTTGCAAGTGCAGGGAGGAGCTAGAGCTAAGGGAGGGTGCACCCTGGAAATCTTGGTCCTCGGATGTTCACATTTCTGGCATATTTTGTTCACCCCAAAGCTCAGGGGACAGATCTGCAGCTTCCTAAATCTGCCTGATTCCCAAAAAGATGTTTCTCCTCTGGCATTTTCCCCAGATTTGAGCCTTCACTTGTGACACCCTCCACCAACAGTGGTTTGTAATGTGTAACTGCACTGTCAGTGTGCACTCCAAGTTTGTGGAACTGGTAGTCATAAGGGTATTAAGTCTTCAGCCTTCTGTGGGTAAAACTGTGTCTGATACAGCATTAATTTTTTTTATATGGAGACAATCATGGGATGACAGGATGGTTTGACTTGGAAGGGACCTTAAAGGTCATGTGGTTCCAACCCCCCTGCCATGGGCAGGGCCATCTTCTACTAGACCTCCTTGCTCAAAGCCCCATCCAGACAGACCTTGAACACTTCGAGGGATGAGGCATCCACACTTCCTTGGGCAACCTATGCCAGAGTCTGACATGATACTAAATCAAAAGCTACTCTGGTATTGTTAAAGCTCATGGTACAACTAGGATGAGATGACATCGTTGAGATTCAAAGGCCACGTGAGGGACCATCTGCCTTTGTTTCCTGTTCTCTTTGGGTTTGGTAGATCCATCCTGGGACACTTCACCTTAGGGTGAAATCTGTGGCACAAAGCTGCCCTGGAGCTGCTCCAGCTCTGCCCAGCCTCTGCAGAAGAGATACTTCTATGTCTTCTTTCATCAGTTTGCCTCTAGGTCCTATTTGCCACAGTGGACCTCAGGGTGAAGGGAGTTCAGTGGGACAGAGGGAGGAGTCCTGAAATCTGGATGCAAAGGCAGCACAGCCTCTGTTCCCCTTGTACAAGGAGAAAAGCTATGTGGTTACCACTGCCTTACCTCTGTACAGAAGGATCTTTAAATGATAAAAAGCAATGCACAACAACGCACAAATCTACAACTGTTGGCACTGACGTGCTCCAATAGGACTCACACTTGATTGTTTCAGTATCACTTGGCATTGTGCACACTTACAATATTGATGATTAACCTGTGGCATATTCCTCACCACCAAGCAAATGTCATTATATGGATATACACCTCCCCTCCCATAACCTGCACCAGCAGCAGCAGGTCTGTAACAATATGCCAAAAAAGGTTTTGTGAACCTTTATTAATCATTTCAGTGTATGCAATAAATAGTAATGACGACTTCAATCTTCTAAGCTCATTATATCTGAGGATCCTGAAAATGCTTTTAAACCCAGGAGATAATACAGGGCAAAGCTTCTTCTGTAATGTTCCAGAAGATTATGGGAATACAGTTATAGATATACTCATGCATACACCTTGGTGGTGTTCCATACAATTGCAATGACTTACAAATCAAAGCAATACTCACTTTACTGGATCTCTCAGAAAGCTGCTGGTGTACTATACCACACTGTGTTTTTTTGCCAGAGTTGTGTTGCTGATTCCCACGACATACAGGCTTTCCTGATGTGGCAGGTCTGCTTGGTTGATGATGGTTTATGAAAACTACCAGAATATAAGAAGTTGTGCTCTAATTATATCACGCATATGTAGAGCCCTGCTCTCTGCAGAAAGGCATCCCGAACTTCTTAGTGCTTATTGGTTCCCTGTCTACAAGCAAGATAAGGGAGCTGATCTTACCTTACCAAGCCCTTGTTTCTGGAGCTGAAGGTCACAAATTCCAAAAAGCTTGATCACAATGTGGTGTGAGCCTGTGTTTGTGCCTGTGGCCTCTCACCAATGGCATCTCCTGCTATACTGCCTTGAAGTGAAAAAGATTTTCACCTCACATGCAAATGATACGTACAGAAACTGAAGCATTGTGTGGCTACTTGCTGCTTCCCAGGTACTGTGCTTTCCACCTTTTCTGTGCCAGTTACATCACAGCAAGTGAGAAAGGTCCAGCTAACAACTGTCACATACAACATTTATTACAGACTGCAGCTGTTGACAGTTATGCAACTGGGATGAAATGCATCTCCATAAAAAGCACCAGGAGGAGGCCTGTGCCACCACACAGAGTGTGTCTAAGTCCTCAAAATAGACTCAGGTACACCATGCAGCAACTAGGAGTCTAAGTGGATGACTGTGATCTGAGGCATTTCAACCACATTCTGCAATAGTTTTGCTGTGTGATCCATCTACCCCAAGCAATTTCACTTCCCCATCTCTGGTGCTGCCAAGGCACTTAGACTAGAAAACAGCAAACACAGCACCTTTCTTTCTCATTTTGCTGTTTTCCCTCAGAGAAACTTAGGAAACTGCAATTGTTAAATGTTGAGTTACAGCTTTTTTAGATCAAATACCAACTTTGTACCTTGATATGGTCTCCTATTTAAATTTACACTTTCTTTTTATGCAGCTTTGAGGAACATGTCACACACTTTCCTCCCTCAGTTTAGTGCAAAATTACTTCAGTTCCCACTGGCTTCAACAACTTGCAGGGCATTTCTTTTTTTAATCTGCTGAGATTTTGGCAGGGGCTTTGTGGAAGCAGCAGTACAGACATGTGATTCATGGTTGTACATGAACCTTTCAGTGGTTTAAGTTCATAGTCATAATGTCCCCTTACAATTGGACTCTCCACAGTGTGTTAACTAGAATAAATATGTGTATTTGCACGTGCATCTCTTTTGGCTGCTTATGCAAATACCAAGCTAGCCTGAGTCAGCATCTGCCACTGGTGTAAATGTGCCTGGGCACATCCAGTTTGTTACACACATGTTCGATGTCCCAGTCCTGAGGGCACAGCCTCCTCCCCCCAAAATAGCTCACCTTATACCAGACAAAGTCTGCCCACCCAGAGAAGTGCAACAGAGCAATGTGTATCTGTGTGCTAGAATAAATCTTTCATTAAGTTTGCAAAGGTCAAATGTAAGACTCAACAACACTCTTCAAGTCAACAAAGCTGAGCTGCAGCACCAGGTCTTATTTTTACATGCTGGCCAAATACTGCTATTCTAAGCATTTCAAAATGAGAGGCCACATTGTTATTGATTAGTGTTTTCATAATTGTAGCAACAAGGACCAATTCTCTGCTGAGCTGGACAAACACAGACAGGTGAGAGCAGGCATAGAAAAACCTGACAGTTGCTTATGGCACGAAGCTGATCTGGGTGTAAAAAAGCCATGGGTTTATACTATATTTCCCTCTACCTTTGGAACACCATAATGAGCACCACTGCCATACTAAATTTTTGCTCCAACCCACCCTGAAAAGGAAGCAGAAGAGCCTCCAATACGGTCCCACAATCCTACATCTGTGGAGGAGGACCCAGGACTTTGCCCCATGGCTCTTTATCCTAACACCTCTCCTGTTCCCCTGGGAGGAATGAAACCAGCTTTAATGCCTGAAGAGTCCTGGAGCTAGATCTCAACACAGGGTGGAAAGACATTCCCATCTCAAAAATTTGAGAGCTAAGACAAAAAGTCCCGTGGCAATACAAGCATTGCACTCCCTTTTAGTTCTATTTACTTTACCCCATCCTTACTTTTAATTTTTGATTTTTACCTTGTCTTTCCCTTTGCTTGACTAATAACACCATCCACCTGTCCTATAGAAAATACATGTTCCTTACTTGCATGCAATATAGCTTTGGGAATACTATGGCTAGATTGTTACAGAATAAAACTAAAGCAAAATCACTGTTGACCACTAATATCAATAGACCTTTAAATAATTTCCTTTCATGCTTTCACATTCTGTTTTTATTAGATATGTAAGGCGCTGCGTTCTTATTAAGATTACAGGATGTTGCAAGTAATGAAAATAAGCCATTGCAACAACTTTGACATTACTAGTCAGGAACAGTTCACATTTCATAAACCTGTTTTATGGGAGCCTCTAATTATACATTGATAAGAAAATATGAACTAGATACAGTTTGTACGCTCTGTAAATTTAAGACAGAAAATTTTAGTGTAGAAGCTAGATCTATTTAAAAGGGAGGAATGTGCTAAACTGAACGAGGATATGAAAGAGATTAACTGTTTACCCAGAACAGAACAACTTTTTGTGGCAAAACTATTGTTGATTAAATTGTGGTGGTGCAAATTTTGGTGCTTTGCAAGAAAGAGCCTGATCCATGGAGATGGAGATGTATAATCATTGACAGACATAAAAGTGATTAAGGTCATAAAATCTTGTAATAATTCTCACCTCATCATGTGAAGTGGTTTAAAGTCACTTTTAACCTTTGGTTGGGTTGTAAATAGGTCTTTAGCACGGCTGCACATGCGTGTAACAAATTAGACTTTAGCTTACTATCATTATTTCTCTACCTGGTTTTGCTCAATTAGGTGTGTTGAGCACTTCTTAAATGGGAGTAAACACCTTATTTTTTACTGCCCTAAACTCACTAACACCTGGGTCAGGAAGAGAGAAAAGGTACCACTGCATGCAACAAGGCACCTCCATCCAACAGCGCACTAAGGGCGTGACATTGTGAGGGTTGGGAAAGGAACAGCAAAGCCGCTCCTTTCCTGGAGGAGCCTTGGTGGAACAAAATTTGTGGGCTTACTGCCTCTTTGATCACAATACTTGGTTATTTCTGATTTGCTGCCTGTGGGAGGCCAAGGATTAGCACAGAATTTAGTGTTGCAAACTCAGATCTTCCTGCTACATGACTGTGGTATTACATACAGGTAATAACACGTTAATAGTATGTGTAAGTTGTTATTATCATGGAAGGGCTCGCAACAGGTTAAAAACATGAGGGTCAAGACAGCTTTCAGAGAGGGAGATGACTTCACATGCAGCTGCTTGGGACCACAGGATGGTGACAGATGAGTCAAGCCCTGTATGTGCCTGGGGCTCTCACCCTCCTGCTGTCCCTTCACTTCCCAGCACCCATCTCTCTTCCTCTGCAGGGGCAAATGAGCAGAGGTGCTGCACTCATTTCACACTCCTGGCAAGGCATGGCCTCTTGATGGCACCACGAGCACCTTGTCATGCACCCTCTTCAACACTCCATCCTCGAGTCATGTGAGCAACAGTTTTATCTCTTATTGTGCAGGATGACCTTGTGGACAAGGTGATCACATGATCAGCAAACTGCATGTTTGTTTAGTCCCTCCAGTTAGATTGGAAAATGTCTTAATCATGGGAGAGAGGCAGAGTCCCCTCCCATCTACATCCATGTTTCCCAGCCTCCTGAAACCTCTCATTGAGTATTCCTCATTCCAGACACAAAGTCTACCTCTCCTGCTAAGCTGGAGGTTGGTGCTCCTGAGGATGAAGACAGTCTAAGTCATTTTTGTCCTTTTCTGTGGGAAGGCGAAACTTGAGTTGGCCTACATTACTGAAAAGGCTTGTGCTGCCTCTAAACAAAAAATTCACATACTGGAAATACTAAGAAAGAAATTAGGAAATCAACACAGTATAAATATTGAAAAGCAGTATGTGTAACAGTGAGTTTTGTTCAGCAGTGCACTATCTGAAGAAAAAAAAAGTCAGACAGACACACTTGCTGTGATAACTTCATTCTCCCTGCTGGGTAGAGAGCAATGCTGGTCTTAGATCTTTATGTTCAGCAACGTACTGCATGTGGGGTGGTGGGTGAGCTGTTCTTCTGTATGGGTCAGCTTGTCCCTTTTGGGGAGCTAATGGGTGAATAGATCTATTTCTTCCTTCTCTCCTGCCTAGAATGTGGAGCAGCAGCACATTGGAGGGAACATGATGAAACCAAAGAAGCAATTCAGTAATGTCTGGCCACGGTTATCTGCTTTTACGTGCTGGCAGTCTCTGCCAGTGGTGTGGGACTGGCATGGGGAGGGTTGACCAGCTGTGAGCCTAGATAAACACTGACCAGCTATAGCTCTGTCTGGAGCTGCTCACCTGCACCGTTTCGATCAGGTCACAGAAGCCCCCAGTTCCCTCCCCCATTCATTCTCTGAGCAGGTGAGTTAAGCACAGCTCATTGTGTTTTTCTGTTTGCACCCTTCTCTCTGTTTTCCATGAGGATTTTGTTTGCATCACTGATTTATAAAGGAAACACTGCCAATACATCCAGCTTCCAGAGGAACAGGAATACTCAGAGGACGCTTTCAAGCAATCTAAAAACACTGGAAAGAAGAAGCATTAAAAAAATTAACAATAACATTTATAGAGAATTCTAGTAGGTGTTACCCTTTAAAAAAAACACTGTTAATCACTACTTAGCAAAATTCTTATTTGAATTGCTTTTTTCACATCCTAACTCGAAATGTTTTATTTTTTCCTCAGGAAAAAAACAACACCAGAAGAACACTTTGTGAAATGTTCAGTGCATGTGATGAAAGAGCTTAATGATACCTGAGGCCTACAGCAATGGTCCTAGCATGAACCTCAGAAGAGTGCCTTTTTCCTACAGCATTTGTGTAATAGATACTGACTGGCAGGAATGCCTGTGCCTGTCTGCCTGCAAAAGCTACTGCTCTGGAACAGGTTTCAGCACACAGCAAATGAAGCAACCAATTCAAGTTACAGATATGCCATAAAAATCTGTAAAAATAAGTATTTCATCCCTGAAACACCAAACTCTTTACTAAAGGCTTACATCTCAAAAACCACAAAGAATTCCATCTGTGAAAGCCCACAGTAAAAGTGGACAGCTTACAGATGAACAGAAGATTTATGGTCTAGAAAAAATGGTTACAATAAATCCATTAAAATATAATAGTCTCCAGTAAAGGTAGACAAATCAATAAATGGAAAGTATTTAATTAGGAGTCAAATGTAGCTCCTGATCACAAGTTTCCTGTGAACAGTTTAATGTATATTTTTTTGCAAAGTGTGGCAATTTAGCTCTGAGTTGTCCATGGTGACTATTCACCTATCAGTATTGGGGTTGTGTGGCTGATCAAGTAAGCAATACTTTTATTTCCTACCACCTTGGATGACCTTGTGGACAAAGTGATGGCCTGACCAGCGAACTGGGATATTGTTACCCTCCAGGAGACAGTGGTGGGTAAAGGGATAGAGACAGTAGGTGATACTTATGAAACTTAAATTTTTGCTCTTAAATACAGGTAGAACATTCTATCTATTCCCCTTGCAATTTAGAAATATTTTTCCCTATCCTTTATTTTTAAAATTAAAATACTTGTTTGTGTCTAGAAGAAGCAAGGGGATTGTGGCATTTCTGTTTCGTGACTGAGGAACTGCAGAGGGGACTCTTAACACTTCAGCTCCACTGAAAACTGTCAGAGAGGCATAATTGTGTGGAAAGAAGAAAGAGGAAAGAGTTATTATCAGAGTGATTTTTGCTGAACTCTTCAGAGTTCATCTGAATTTTGCAGTAATGGCAAGAATGGCAAGAATGAGTCCGCACCTGTCTCAAACTTTTCTCTCTCCCATTCCTCAGATTTGTCTCATTGTGTGTTACTGGTAACTCTGACTGTCATCCAAAAGAACTGGAAATAATAAAAGAGAAAATGAACAATGTTCCTAAATTGTCAACCTGATCATTTATCAACGTAAAATTACTTGTAACTGTCCCTTCCTACCCTTTTTCTGGACTTGGCCTGAGAGATCCTGAGGAAGCTGCTGTGACTCCACTGTCCACCTGCCATCCCATTTCCCTTATTTGTAAGACATTGCGTGACCACGGGCCCAGGAGTTTCTCCTTTCCTGACAGTGGCACCACACAGCTCCAGTCTGATTTTTCCTTTGTGGTTTGAGGAGTACAGAAATCCTTGGAAGATGTAATTGCAGCTCAGGCAATATGATATGTTCCACTCACTTAGCTGAGACAGTCTGCTTTGCTCCACTACAGTGCACTCCTGATGAGATAATAATTCTTGCTAGAAAAGCTCAGATGTAGCCTGAAAGTGTTCAGATCTACCTAAAAAAAAAATCCTGGTGGGTCCAGAGTCCAGTGTGAAAGCTCTTAAAATAAAACAACATAAAATAGTGAAAATCTTGCAAAGTAAAAAAATCCATGTTCCCCTGTTTAAAATGACAGAAAAGAAGTATACCTTCCTGTTTTGTATTTTGGGGATTTAAAATGCTACAGTGGTCTTAGATATTAGAAACTGATAAAATAATAATAATGGTAGAGATACATTTAAATCTCCTTAGCTTCAGGCTCTGGAAATCTCAGGCTAAAATACTACTAAGGGTTTTATAAATAACTATAGAAAAACTACATCTCTCCAGTGTACTCTCCCTGGACAAGGCTGTCCTGTCTTCAGGCAAAGTGTTTGACTCTGGTTCTTGGATCTCTTAGTCCAATTTTTAAGGTGATTAGAACTCCTATTCCTACTATTGATATAGGCTGAGGATTTTCTAAATTCTCAAAAACACAGAACTGAAATAAACAGACAGACAGACTGACAGACAGACAGATAAACCCCCATTCAGGACTGAGAATGTGATTGCTTTTCTCACTCACATGCTATGGTTTCATCTTACCTAACTTTACATGTCACAGGCAGGGCTGTCTACCTCTGAGCTAGGTGTCTAGACTTTTTTATAGTCAATGGAGATAAACAAGCACTTCAAGGACACAATTCACCCAATCAATTTAGACATCTGCCTTTGGAAGAGATGAGATATGTCCCAGTTGCCTGTATCTCGCCACTGACTATGGAGAAGGTGTAGGTGAGCGGTGCATATGCAAACCACCAGGCTGTAGGTGACTACAGCGAGAGGAATCCCAGCCAGGCTGACTCGCACAGCTGGTTGGAATACCATGACAGGACTCCCTTTGGCTGAAGGTGCAGGCAAGTGTCAGGACTACCCTTGAAACTGCCCTTACTCCAGCAGAAAGTATTAGAAGCTTGCATTTCTTATTCTTCCAGTAAGATAAAAGAGAAGTTAATTTGGCTGTCTGAAAAGCAGTGGCTCAGGACAAAGGCAAAGCATTTCTAATGGAGGCACCCTCAAGTCTGCAGAGAAGGTAATTGGTAGTGGTGCTAATTTCTCTGCAAAGTACCAGCTCCCAAACAACATGAGTTTGGGCCCTACTGTGTCACTCTGTAGCCTGAGAACATGTTAGAAAGACACCTTCTGGCCATTGTCTCTGTCTTGTGATGGTAGAACCTTTTTCTGCACTGTTCAGAGACATCTGTGTGTTCATTAGATGGGCCTCTCCTCAAAAGAATCTTTTGGGTGTTTACCTGTTGGTTTTAACTTTATGTTCCCAGTTGGTATCAAGACATTCCAAGGCATCTAACTGTCATTTTTGGTTTTAATTATTTTAATAATTGAAATCTGGGAGCACTGCAGGAATGGTTCTTGGATTAATCTGTTAGAGGAAGAGATGAGCTTCAGCTGAACACTTCTTAACACTGACTGGCATTCAGACATTTTCCCTTCTTTCTTCAGATACTTCTAGGAAATCTTTTGATTTCCCTACCTTATTTTCAAAGTACCAGTTGTAAGGAACTGCTTAAACAGGGAGATTTGAACAACGAAAGGTAAGAATATCTAGTTGACATACCTTACTTGCATTGCAAACTGAATTATTGAAATTTTATTATATGAAAAGGCTGTCTAACCAAAATATTCCTTTATATGAGCTTGCTTTTTAATGCTATAACAGAAACCACCAGCTTGCAATTCATCATATTTGCTGCCTCTTGAATTTAACTTGCTCCCCAGTATTCTACATTGCAATAAATTTTTCTTCTGGGAGGTTTTCAGTACAACTTTCACCTTGTGCTTTTGGAGGACAAACCACATTCAATCAAACAGCATGGGCAATGCTTTTTTGACTATGCAAAGCTTTAGAGTATTGGTCTCTTATATGACCATGCATTACTTTTTTTCCTGAAAACATGATCATCTCTAACAGTATTTTTTATTTCTATTACAAAGCCAAGCCCAAGATGTATGAACTATTAAACTTCCATTGTGCTGAACTTGTGAAATGCCACCTATGATAGAAAAAGTCAATTCATTTTCAGTATATGAGGACAGGTGCAAAGGTACTGTCCTGATGGAGGGAAAAGCTTGCCGATTCATTTTTGAACAGCATAGACCTGAGGAAGGTTCTGCATGGCTGGCCAACCAGCCAGCCCGCTCCTTCTTTCTTGCCTAACTTAGAAAGAAAAGGGAAGTTCCCTTGCATGAAATAAAGTAGTCAATTGATCCCCTGATGAAAAAAAACCGGGGACAAACATTTACCAGTGAATTTCCACTCCAGAACTGGGAATGAGAGTTTTCTACCAAACACAGAACAGGAATCTCAACATATTACACCAATGCAGAACTGACAACTGGTCCTTCTTTGTATGAGTTTTGCAGCATAATATTGCCTTTATTTGTCTACATCAATATTAAAAGTAATCATAGAAAAGAGATGAGGTAGTTTAACAACCAGTAAACAACCCTAAAGAGTGTGGACATACAGTCATCTCATTTAATTATGTCTGGTTTGTATTACTTTCCTCAATCTCTTTGCCAAATAATCTAAATAACTACAGTCTGAAAGAAACAGTAGATAACGTCATCCATGAACTGACCAAAATAACTACATAAATTAAATCTACGTGGGAATAATTTTGAAATCAAAAGAGAAATATTTGAGATGAAAACAAACATGTACATGCAGGGTTTTGCAAGCTTAAAAGAATCTGCCTTTTTGCACTGGGTCATTGTTACACAAACACCTAAAGATGTTTTGGGATGTAGATTGACATGTAAATTTTTTGTTAAATTATTTTTATTAGGTTTGGGGTTTTTTTAATTGGAGTGTTTAGTCTACTTTGTCAAAATACAAATTTTGTTTTGCAATGTAAGCAAAGTGCATAGAGGAGTTTAGGGATCACTATGAGGAGCCACAGCTGACTATGAAACTGGAGAGAAATGCACAGGTTTTCATATTAGAAGTGTAATACACAGTTGGGACCTGTAGTGAGCCCTATCTTATTATGCAAGTCCAGAATTTCTAAGCTATTTGCATGAGGAATTAGTGTCATTTATACTTTTAAAAACAAACCCATGTGTATTTAATCTCCTCTTCTATCAGCTCCTGTCTCCTTTGTCAAGGCGACTTGGCAAGCAAACCAGAGACAAATAGGATTTCCACATGACCTACTTTATGTGGCAAGATACATAAATAGTCTACTCCAAAATTCTGGAGAACTATTTAAATCACTTTGGAACACACTTGTGGAAGAACACAAGGTCAGTGGGAATCCAGGCATTTTGCACATGCTTTGTGAGTTGGAAGGTGGCACAAGCACTGTGACTGCATGTGTAGTCATCACAGACCAGGCCATGGCATCACCTTGCCAGCTGAAGTGCATTTTATTCAGCATTTTTTGTACTGCAATGTTGGTCACAGACCACATAACAGGTACTGTTTTGGATGGCAATGGCTCTGTGAGATTCAGAAATGGCAACATGCCCAATGCTGGGGTTGCTGTAGTTGGGTTTTGGCACTGCAAGCAGAGAGGATGGATCCCTCCTGAGTTCCCTTCTCTAACTGCTCTGCTGGGCACATCCTCTTCTTGGCCACCAGTAGCTGCCAGTTGCAAGCTCCTTGTCAAAAACAGGGAAAATTCTCTTTCCTTCAAAAAAATCCACAAACTCCTCTTCCCTTCTCTCTTCTTCCTCAAAGGACTGGCCCTATACAGAAATACCAAGGACCTCTACAGTGCAATTAGTTGAGTTTAAAAGACTGTTGTCCTTCAGGCTTCCTGAGGAACAGCACAGAAATAACCTGAGGAATCAAAGTGAGGGGAAAGGGTGGTTGTGTCCTGATGTAAGGTTACAGCAGTTCCACAACCAGTGGCTGCCCCAAAGGGTATTTGATACTTCCAAGCATAAAACATATTGCAGGAGAATTTAAAAATGGAGCAAGGTTAGTGTTTTTTAAACTCTCAGGACAAAAGTGTAGCAGGCAAACTAGCTCTAACAGTCATTCTGACAAAGGTCTTTGTGACTTTTAGACTCATTTCAGGAAATTATAGCCTAGCCTAAGTTAGCTAAGTGTAAGAAATTATCAACATGGAGAAACTGTCTGGCATAACTATTTCACTATTCTCTTCATAGACAGTTTTACAGCTGTAAATATGCAGGTGTTAAGAGTCAGACATAAATATTGTGCTGTTTATGAATTTCATTAGTCTTAATTGCTCTGGTTTACCCTAATACAGGGTATCTAAATTATGAACTGCAGAGCATTGCTGGTTCTGCACGAAAATCCACAGCATTAATATTCTTGGATTTGCTAGCTGTTCACTTACTTGGGAAGAGCAGGTTCCATGCAGCCCTCTCCTGAGATGATTAGTGAATGCTTTAGTGGGACTGTGGATTGGTAAACCAAATGGTTGAGAGCAAAAAAGGAAATCCCCTGTAATGGCTAAGAAGGGAGCAGCCCAAAAGGCAAGATCTTAACTAGGGATTTGGAAACTTTGCTTTGCTGTAATATGTTTTCCTCAATTCAACAATGCAATAAAATTATTTTATATTGGGTGTTGGGGCTCATGATTAGGTTCAACAACGAAGTGTGGTCTAAAAGGTAGTTTTTATTACTTATTATTCATCACTATGACATTAACTCTTTTCTCCCAACCTAAGTTTTATCATTATATGGGAGGGATGAAACCCACACAAAAAATTTGTCTCTGGATGGCTATTTTCAAAAAAATTAATTGACAAACAAATATATGAAAAGTAATGCTGGAGTCCAGGCTCACACTGGTTTCAGCATGTTTTAAAACACAAATATAATGTTTTGAAATTTGACCTCAGGACAATCTTATGTCTTTGGACCAGATAACTTGTGTGGTTGGTGCCTCCATAGAGTCTGCTTAAGCCAAAACACACTTTCTTTGATTGCCCCTCAAGACACGGGTTAATTAATGGGATTTAAATGAACCATTGGATCACATTGCAATGCTCAAAGTCAATGGCATTTCTAGATAGCTCACACTGATTCCACATGTTCTTTATCTGGCAGTACTAAGTAGTCTCCAGGGTTCTAAAGGAAACTGGAAAATTTTGTTGTCTTATCTGACGCTTAGATAACCTCAAATGTGGAGATTCTTGAAACAACGGCATTAGTAGTTTAAACAAAAGAGCTGTACTGAAACCCAGCTTGAAATCTAAACCTAACAGTACAGTTTTAGTTCATGTTTACCAGCTGCACTCATGAAATCACATTTTTACTCTTTCCACTAGCCCCACTGAGGCAGCTGAAATGATGATGTGCAGAGATGAAGGTAAGGATGGTTTGGATGCAAGGATTTGTGTATTTTTAATATTGATAAAGACCAGCATTCACTGGCTTTCTTATTTCAAATGCTTTTGGCAAAATATCTTCTTTGATGATCGTTATTTTAGTGCTTAAGAGCACCTCACCTGTCATAATTATTGTGAAAAAATTTATGTTGAAATCGCTGCACGGATTTTAACACTTCTGGGCTTTCACCTTTATTTTTTCCTCTTATTTCAAATGCCGCTATACACCACAGCTTTGTAACTTTTCCATGCACTGTACCTGGATGAGCAGCAGGATCGCCAGGCTCCCTTCAGCCAAGGCACACTAGGGGGACTATTTCTCTGCAGTGGAAGAGCACCGGTTCTAAGCAGCACAGCAGCGATCCCATGCCAGAAATCCGCAGTTTAAGAACCTGGGGGGAAAAAATAGTTATTTTTACTATACAATGTATAACTATTTTTTATGCAGTATTAGTTATGGATTGTATTTTATTTTCTATTATTACTTATTTGGAGATCTTTTCTGGCAGAGTGGAAGAGACAGAGAGCACCCACAGCAGAGATGGTGAATGAGTTGGGTCTTCCTCTTTATTTTGGTATTTTTTTTTCCTACGGCAGTTTCAGACTTGCTAAGCGGAGTTTACTTTGGCCGAACTGATTTTTAATGCAGTTTTAATAGGGACCTTTAACTTGCTGTTTGTTGGGTTTGCTTTTTTTGTTTGCTTCCCCCATCGCTAATGAAGCCTTTTGCATCAGGTTCACAAAGACTCCCCTCTCCACCCGCAGCTCCAACCCTTGTCACTCCCCCTGCCCCGACCCCGGGGCCGCCCCCCGCCCCGGCCCCGCCGCGCCGCCGCACTGCCCGCCCGCTGCCGCCTACAGCTCCCAGCATCCCTCTGGGAAGCTCGTCCCTCCCTCCCTGCCTCTGTCTCTCCCAGCCCTTGTTGTTTGAAAAGGCTCCGGCGGAGTTTCGGGGGGAGCCGCCGCTCGGGGCGGCGCCGGGCGGGGGCAGGCGGGGCGGGCAGGGGCGGTGC
>VWZD01005129.1:49497-159267 GCA_013396695.1 Sakesphorus luctuosus | reverse complement strand
CGGCCGGGCCGGCCCGGGCGCCGCTGCCTGAAGAGCAGGAGGAGGAGAAGGAGGGAGCGCCCCGGCGGGCAGCCGCGCAGCCATGAGCGGCGGCGAGGTGGTCTGCTCGGGCTGGCTCCGAAAGTCCCCGCCGGAGAAGAAGTTGAAACGCTACGTGAGTGTCCTCTCCCACTCGCGGGCCGCGCTCCCCCTCTTTCCCTCCTTCTCTCCGTCTCTTCCCCGCTTGACTCCCGGGAGCTCCGCGCTCGCCTCCCGCCCGGCCCGGCCCGGCCTCCCCGCGCCGTCCCCGACGGCCGGGCCCGCACCGGCCGCCTCCCTCTCCCAGCCGGGACCTCTGCCCGGCACGTCTCGTGCGGCTTCCCCAGCCTCTGTTTTCCCTTTCTTTTTCTCTTTCCTACTTCTTTTTTCTCCTCTTTCTTTTTCCTATTTTTCCCCTAAAAAAGGGGCGCCGAGCGGTCAGATGTTTCAGCCCTGCTTTTATCGCCTTTCCGAGCGAGTCGGGAGAGGGAGGGGGCGGAGTTTTCCCCCGTTCCCTCTGGATCCGGGCTCGGTGTACATGTATCTTTGAATGTAAACACTTGCGGTCCTGGTGCCCGTGCCCGATCGCAGGGGCCGGGGGTGCCCCGGCACTCGGAGCCGCTCTCGGCGGGATCGCAGCGGGACTGCCGGCCCGGAGGCGGCGGGAGCCGGGGATGCCCCGGGAGTGTTCTCCTTGCTCTCCGCGCCGGGAAGGAGGAGGAGGGAGTTGTAGAAGTGCCTATGTCTCTGCCGAAGTTGCTGCTGTTGCTGGCGGTGGCTGCGCTCGCAGAGGGAGCGGAGACGGCGCTGCTGGCAGGGAGCGGAGCGCTTTGCTGAGCGCGCAGATTCCGTGGCGGGGCAGCGGAGCGGCCCGGGGAGGCTGCCGGGTCACGTAGGAGGGATGGGTGATGCCAGGAGTCATCGCTGCTGCATGAGCCCTTTCTCACTGGCACCCGGCTGGCTTCGCGGCATCTGTGTGATTGGGACAAAATGTTGGGCCGCCTTGTTGGGTTTTTTCCTTTTCTTTTTTTTCCTTTTTTTTTCTTTTTCCTTTTAAGTAGCTGAATTTTCAGATTCTTTTGAGAATGTGAATACAGCTCTTAACGTGACCGTGTTGTTTTCATCTGTTAGCTATTAGCATCCACTTCTCCTAGAACTGTTACTGTTATGGACAGGGTGTTTTTTTAAATGCCCGGAAATTGGTGAAATGAGACTCTCTTTAAATTAAAAAATAATATTTGGGATAGCCCACTCTCCTTCCCAATGGCAAGAATCCTATTTGTGCGAAGGACACAGGACCGAACTTGCAAAGGGACTGTCCTGATGGGTCATAGCAGGGTTCTGCTTCCTGGCCAAATTGGATATGGACAGTATTTTTGGCCAGCTCTTCACGTCTATTTGTATATTCACAGGATGCCTCTTTACCAATGTGTAGGAATTAAGTATTAATGTTTTTTAAAAGTTTGAATAAATTTCCCACTCAAACTTGAAATCCCGTACAGTTGTCCTGTCTGTCAGTGGACAGAGTTGTAAGCAAGAGTTTGCCCTCCTAAATCGATCCCATAAATCACTCCCTAAATACACCAGCTTTTCCCCTTGTAGCTGCCCCTTCAGTGTATTTATAGCTCCACTTCCATACTGGAATTACACTAGAACCTTTAAGGGGAAAACCCTCACTATAGCATAGGTCAAGTGGTTCTCTGTCCAAAAGAGGTAAATCCTTTTCACTTGGAGGGGGACCTGCTTTTTGAGGAAACAGAGTATCAGAGTAACAATGTGGCTCTCTCTCACTTACCAGAGCGCGACTTGGTGTAGCATCTTCATGCACTGTAGGCCATAAGGTCGTGAGTTTAAATCTTGCACTTTGTTTTAGACTGTTTTCTGCTTATATGAAAGAAAGGTGCCGTTTAGAGGAGGACTTAAAGTAAAATTCCTCCTGCTTGTCCTAATCGGTTGCAGGCTGAGGGTTCGCACTCACTTCAAAGGCCTAAAAGTGACCTTGACGTTATGGTCACCGTCTTGGAGCAAACAAAAAGCTGACGTCCTTAAGACGATGAACTTTACTGAGTGCATTGACTGAAGTGTTGGCCTGTGTTCTCTGTAATTCCACGCTTAAGCGAAGGCACAGGAGAGAGCTGTGTGTTTTAAAGCTGTATTTTATAGTGGCGATATTTCAAGAGGCTGCACCAGATGAAAAGATGGGAAAGTGATTTCAATAGGAAACTGCTTTTCTGCAACGCATACTTTTCACATATATATATGGAAAATTGTAACTTCACGCTCTATTAGCTTTTGCATGCAAGTGTTGGGGCAAACCCAGGTTACCATCTGGGAAGGGAGATAAAAAGTCTGAAATTGCAGTTAAATATGGTTTCAGTTCTTAGGAAGGGTGAAAAGGAGCACTTTGAAGCTAGTACATAGACATATGTTTCACAGGGACTGCAATTTTTAGTTTGAAATAGTTGGACATGGTATTAAAGCTAGCTTACACTCATTTTGAGGCTAAAAAAAGAAAAAACTTTCCAAGCAACCCTGTCCTGCAGGTGGAAAAATCAGATTTCCTTTAATGTATGCCTTAATGCCATGAGCAACTATTTTCCCCCTTAAAGGGAGTTCCATTCTCATGCCTCATTCATGTGTTTTTGTTATGAGTTAATGTTCTGATAGACATTGGCACCTGCTGTTGGTTTCCTGGAGCTGATATTCAGAATAGTTTGATGGAATAGAGTGATTGCTTCCAGCAACAGATCTCTGAGGAAAGTACAGGTAACTTTTGGTGCCAGCTAGGGGGCCAAGATGAGGATGTGGACTTAGTAGAGGAGAAGAAGAAAGGAGCTGGGGCTAAATCCTGCACAGGTCTCCACAGCCTGTGCTGTGGTTGCACAAGTACATGAAAGAACTTGTTTGTACAGAGGGATGGAGGAGGGCTACATTTCACAGCTTCTGCTGCCCTCTTTTATATTTTTCTTTCTTCCCTTGTGTGGTAGTTTGTTCTGTTGCCTTCAACTTTGCAAACATTTATGTACTCACCTTAACCTGCTGTTCATTTTCTGCTTGGGTCTCCTTATTTTTAAAGATGTAAATGAAAACCCCTCTTTCCCCATCTGTCCTTTAAGAAATGATAGTAAGCCTTGGCTTCGTGGTTTTCTGCTACGTTGCAGTTCTGCTGTGCACGTGCCAGTTAAAATAGCTGATTCTTTGTGGGAGCAGCATAGAGGGTTTTTTACTGCCATTATGCTATGAAACCACCAGATATTTAAACACAGCTGTCCGTGGTAAAGCAAGGGAGACAAGCTTAAGGGAATGGGAATAAATCTTAAATTCTCTGCTATAACTACTGCACTTTTGTCTGGGGTAGGCTAAGGCTCAGTATGACAACTGGATATGCTTAAAATCAAGATCTTAGCATTGAGGGTTTGTGAAACCAGTTTTTAGAACTGTAATATATTAATTCTCAGTATTATGAGGGGATCTCATTTATGCAGATAAGTATCAAAGGCAGGTGCCAAAAGGATGGTGTCAGACTCTTTTCAGTCGTGCCCAGGAACAGAATGAGGAGCAGTGGCCATAAACTAAAACACAAGAAGTTTCACCTCAACATGAGAAAGAACTTCTTTACACTGAGGGTGGCAGAGCACTGGAACAGCTGCCCAGGGAGGTCACAGAGTCTCCCTCTCTGGAGACATTCCAACCCCACCTGGATGTGTTCCTGTGTAACCTGCTCCAGGTGACCCTGCCTTGGCAGGGGGGTTGGACTGGATGATCTCCCTTCCAACCCTAACAGTTCTGTGATTCTTGTGTGTCCTACTTAGAGTGAAATAGATTTAATTTGATGAAAGGTAAAACTCCACTAAAAATGCCTTACATAGATTAAACTCTTTTTGCGGTAAATTGGTTCAGATTTTTCTATATCTAAGAGACTTTCCTGTACTTCTGAGAATTCTTAAGATGGTTTTGAAAGTTAATTAGGAATTAATTATGATGTAATTGTTACTAAAAATCCTGTGGTTATTTGACTATTCCTATTGATCATGCATATAATTATTTAAAAGCAAAGAGTGTAAAAGTGAGAAATAGGCCTGATCTCCCCAGGACAGGAGGACACTGATACCATTCAGACAAGGCTACAAAGAGCATGTTCTGACTTTCTAATCTTTGCAGTCGTAGACAGTAACTAAAAAACTGCCAGACTATTAAGCTTAGTTATTGGTGTTTGAATTAGAGGCTCAGACAGTATAGGTACAGGAGTGGAATATTTTGCTGGGGTTTTGTTTGGCAGTTGCTCTTTGGCACTAATCACAGAGGTGCTTCTCCTGTCTTGAGCAATACTTAAACGTGCTAAGATATGTAATGGTGTTAAGAAATGTTTTATTCAGCAGAATAGTTGTAATTTGGTAGAAGCTGCAGTGCTTGACAAAGGCCCTTTTTCTGGAAGACACCTGTTTGTGTTAAAGCTTTTTTGTGATCTTTCATCAGCACAGTGAGCCAATTTAAGAAGCCAGTTGGTTTACAGGAGGGAAAAACAAGATAAGCTTGTTTGACATCATTCAGTGCTGTCCCGGTGGTGCTGGGTCAAGTTAAGTTAACGCAAGACAGATGAGTATAATCAAGTAACATTATGTGACATCTTAATAATCTGAACGTGATTGTGCTTGTGCTACTGCAAGAGTTGCTGAAGACCTTGCAGAAATTGGTGTTGGTGCAGAAAACTTCCCTTCTGGAAGGAGTCCTGTCCCTCCCCTTCTGCTGTGCACTCTAGTCAGAAAACAGCAGTTTGACTTTTGATCTTTTTAACCATGGGTTAGTAAACCCCAAACGATGAAGTTGAAAGCATGACTAAACATAATGTTTTTGTAGATTACAGAAGGAAGTTGCATTGTTTTGTGTGCTGACTGAAGATGCCAAAGAGATCTTGGGGATGACTTCAGGGCTATATCCACCCCCTAAGCTTGCTGTCTGGGGGACTCACATGAGGGGTGTGGAACTCATTGTACAAGTATTTGTGATCTTTGACAGCACATCAGCAGCTGGTGTTGACTTTGCTGCCAGAGCAGCAGCGCTGTTAGTGCTTGACCTGTGCTCTGAATTAACTCCCAGTGGATGGTTTCAGGGGGTAAGAGCAGGCAACAGTACATGGAACAGATTAAAAAGTCTAATATAAGTAAGATTATCTTCTGCTACTTATTTTAACTTTTATGTAGCACACCATGCTGATGTATACTGTTAATTTAAATGTTTCTGAGCTTGAATGGTCAGACAGTACCTGAACTGCTTGAATGCTTTTTTGCCTTGCAATAGATAGGAAAGTCTGAGACGTGACAGAAATTGTCCTTTTGCAGGTGAACTGCCGGGCATATGAAATAAGCCAGACATTCTAAATATGTTCAGTGATGTGAACAATTTTTCTTAGCAGCTGCTAAATAATAATGCTTAATTTGGGACCATGATAGCTCAGAAATGAGGAAATAGCTGAATTCTGCCTCTTTGTGATGTTGAAGAAGGTTCCCAGTTGGGTGTATAGCAGCTTATGGATGTGCTTTGCTCTGCTTCTGTATTTTAATAGGTGTGTTAATAAGATTTGGTGCAGCTAATTGCAGGGGATTACAATTCAGTGAGGAACTAACAGGGAGCAGGGGGAGGAAGTGGAAAAACAAGTGAATGTCTGCCACTTTCTGGATGCTGCGTGGTGGCTGCTCCTCCAGGTGTGCACAAACTCTTGCAGCACTGAACATTCAGTATGAGCAACGTCTGTACTGAGCAGAGGAAATAATGAAATGCCATGAATTTAACTTACAATTATACACAGATGAGCTTGTTTTACGTGCCTCTTAGTCAGTCACAAGCCCAAAGCAGATGTGTGAAATGTGACTTGGATGTATTGAAAGGAGAATGTTTCATTGGACAGTTTAGCTTAAAAAAGTATAGGCCTTGACTGTCAAAATTGGTATCAATTCTGGAATCCTTTGGTTGACCAGGTCACTCAGCTCAGAGGTAATCCTTCCATTTCCATTCATCTTTTTTGGTGTTCAACAGTCCTTTATTTAAAGAGAGAGGAAAATATCAAACAGAACTGTTTCTAGTGTCCTTTTTCTCTCTTTAAATTTTAAAAATTCTTGAAATGATGGTTTGGTCACTTCTGAGGCGTGGGGTTTTTTTGGCATAACCTTTAGATCAGCTGATCAGAATAAATGATAAACCTCTACAAACATTTAGAAAACATTTATTTCCCATTAAATTTGGCTTATGGCCCTGACAGACATCTCGGCAAAAACTGAGAGGAACATCTGTGATTCAAAATTTAGTAATTTTAAAAGAGATAATAAATCTGTGTATTGTAGATGGCTCTGGCTTGGCTCTGGGATCTTACACTTCTTTAGTCTTGCTGTCACCTTTTTCTAGTCTAAAAATAGATGTCACCAAAATATATTGGGTGAAATATTTTCTTAAATCAAGAAGGTGAGTGCAACTGATGAGGTGAAAGGTTTCTTTTGACATAGAGTAAATAAACATGAAGCAAAGTTACACATCCTTATTTTTTCATCCCCAATTTTGTAGAACTGCTGTGACAGACTTCTTGAGACCTTTGCAAAATGACCTTAAAATTTTCTGTGCTTCAATGACTAATCATTTTATTGCCAATAGAAGCAATTTCACCTGTTGCAATTTCATTGTAGTATTTCATTAGGAGGGACAGACCTTATGTCATGCAAATTGCTTGAGCAAGGCAGGCAGAAAGATCAGACAGAAAGGAACAATCTTGTCAAGGCAGGTGTGTCTTGTGTACCAGTGAGTATTGTCCAGTGTAATTTGTTGCTGTTTTAGGGACTCTAATGTGAATTCAGCTCCTTATATGTACAAACAACTAGTTCTCAGGCAGTACTATGGGGTTTTGTGGGGTTTTAGTGGGGTTTTTTGGGTAGTTGTTATTGTTTTGGGCTTTTTTATTTGGCAGGAGGTGGATTGGGGAGGATTCTGCCATCTCCTCTCTGCAATAAGAATATTGCTCATTCTCAAGTCCCCCTTTATCCATTCTTGATTAGGCTGTTGCAGTGGTTCTCTTATGAGTTCTCTGGCTCATTTGCTTTAGGAAAAGTGTTCATAGTTGCAAAAATAATATTAGCTTTGTAAATACTGTTCAGTGCAATATGCTAGTTGTATTTTTTCTTTTCTTTTAAAAAGGCACCCCTGGCTTCCAATAAAAGGTTACGTAGTATGTTTTTTGTACTTGTGTTTGCTTCCAGCTGTTGACAAAGGTTTTGTTTCTTATGATGAGCCTTTGAGGCTCTTTGAAACATGCCATACCACTTTTAGTTGTAAAAATAACCTTGTGTTACCTAATATCTGTCTGTTTCTTTAGCAGTATCCAGCAGGGAAATGTTTATAAGGTAACTTTTCTGTGAGATGAAAGAGACTGAATTAACTGTTGAACTTTCTGACCCTCTTTTTCTTGGTATGTGTTTGTTTTCTTAACTGAGGAGAAGGAATATATATTTAATTTCACTTTGTGCCCCAAAATTACAACTTTAGGATTAAACTCCCCAAGGTTATGGTGACACATTTTTCTTCCTCTTTTTTTTCTGGTAAATGGTGGTTATTTGGGATAAATGACGGTATGAGAGTTGTCTCTCTTAGAACTGGTGGCAAAATAACATGCAATTAAAAATGTCAGGCAGTTATGTCCATATGGCTTGTGTATTATTATACATAATATCTGTACATAATACAAATAACTCTGTTTAAAAGCATACCATGAAAAAGAGGCAGTACTTTGGCTAAGAAACTGTGCCAAGTTACTATACCAGCCTGTCAGTTCTGGAGAGCTGAGTTTAGGCCCCACGTCAAGGAGTGAATTAAATGAAAAGCTTGTGCTTGTTTTTATTTTGTACAGCAATTTATTGGCAGAGTGATTTAAAAACATCTATGCTTTTTCAGGAGTTGTGCTTATTCTTTTCTCTGAGAATTTCTAGGAAGCCAAGAGAAAGGTTTGGTGTCTCTGCGTGTCTTGTGTGACACACTGAGTGACTCAGAGGAGGGATCCCGATGTGGGGGGATGTGCAGGCAAGGTCCCTGTTTGGGGATGGTGGTGGATATTGGGATAAACCCTGCCTGGCAGGAGCAAAGCAACCTTGTCCGTTGTTTCCCACACCAGAGTTTTCCAGCCAGCTCGCTTGTCACATGTGGGTTGTTGGGCTGCTTTAGAAGTGAAAACAACGCCAGATAAACCCTTCATGGCAGTGGAGATAGTGGCTGTCACAAAGTAAATCTGGTTCCCCACCCACTTCCCAGCACAGCCAGCCTTGGGGCAGGGTGATGGCAGATCTGCTGCCTGCCTTGCTCCGGGTGAGCCTGTCCCCACCCCGGCAGGAATGCCATGGGTTTCAGTGCTGCTGGCCAGAGTGCACCTCTCTGGGGCCACAGCTGTGCCAGGCTCTGCAGTTCTGCTGCCCCAAAGGGAAGGGGGAAAGAGGAAAACAACACAAAATTAGGGTATGGTTTGTTTTTCTGTGTTTTCTGAGGCTTGGGATTTAAAAACAAAATAAACCCTCTGTAGGTGTTTATTGCTGACAGTAGGAGTTCACAGGATTAGATTTGGGGTATGGAATAAGAGTACAGGAAGCTATTCAAACACAGTTAATACCCTTCCCCTGGGCGGTCCCGTGGTGTAAAGGAGAGCACTCTGGACTCTGAATCCCAAGGACCTGAGTTCGAGTCTCAGTGGGGACCGTCCCCTGGCAGTTCAATCCCTCCCTGCCATCCCATCCCGTCACATCTCGGATGCTCAGCAGGGTCAGCCCCGGTTAGTACCGGGGCCCCCAGGACTTCCCTGTCACTGTCCAAGCTCGCTCGGCCGTGGCAGATGGACCTCAGGACTTAAACGGTGGGGCCAGTTCTGTGCACGCTGTGCCTCACCTAAAACATCCACTGTGCAGGCTGGAAGGGCACACCCAGGTGGGGAGAGCCCTGCCCAAATCTTCATTCACAAAGTCTGGCCATACAATACCCTTGCCTTCAAATAGAGCTTTGCTGCAATCAACACATAAGAACTACAGTCCATTTGGAAGAGTTATTAAAAGGGTAAATAAACACATGATATCAGATGAAAAATGGATTTTAAGTTTCAAAATGGAATGATCCCCATTTATTTAAAAAAAAAGAAACAATTCCAAAAATTATGTGCCAGTTTGTCATTTTCCTTTTGTGTGAAGAATAACTGCACTGAGTCACGTAATGTGCTAGACAAATGTTCCCATTCACACTTAATGCATGTTTCTGTTACAGTTTTCTGACGTTTGTGTTTCCATGTAGATTCTTAAGCAGGATCAGATGTGCCTGGTTTTGGGATTGGTGCAGGCAGGATTGCTGCTTTGGGAGGGCTGCTGTTGGCAACCCGTCAGTGTACAGCAATCGCTTACATCCAGGAACTCCAAAGTCCATATACAGAATCTAGCCAACATCTATGATTTAAAGAAAGGGATGTGAATATCTGTGATCCTTAAAAATATGGTAAAATACTGGCAGTAAGTCTGCCCCTTTCAACTATGGAAAAGTAAGGAGAGTATTAGGAAACAGTTGGTGGGATAATTTATTTGGTGCTCCTTATGCTTATTGTGAGGATTGGTGTGCATTTGTTTCATCACGAAACAGCCAAGAAGGAGGATGTCAAAATAATGTATGGACTTGATCTGAATTGACAATTTGTCCTTGCATGGTTTAATTTAAAAAAAAAAAAAAAGGACAGAGAGAAAAAGTAGGGGGAGGGTTTGGAGTGCAATTTGAAACAGAAGAGACTTGTGTTTCTCAGCGCAGATGAGGCAGTGGAACGCTCTGCCATGTGCTATCCAAATTGGGAATTCAGGAGATTCCAGGGAGGCTTGGAGAGAATCTTCCAGCTGTAAACATGAGTGCTTGGTAGGTCTGGGGTGTGATAAGAGGCAACTTCTAAAATCTGGTGTTGCAACCAGTTCCTTTCGTTTAGTTACACGATTCAGTCCTTTCCTAGTTCTTCTGATGGGAAGGAAGTGTCAGAGGTAGGCTATGGGTGTGATGCCATCTGGCAATTCTGCTTTTCTAGAAAGTAGTGATATATATGAGCTGAATTTGAGATTTAAGCCCCAAACTGACAAATACTTATCCCTTTTAAATTGCTCACTTGTTGTATAATTTCATGATTTCTTGTGGTGCTCTTCATCAAAGAAATGTTTCTTCTTTCAATTACATTACATTAGGTGATGTTCTCATGGTGGCATTAGATAAACTTGTTGTTTACAAAATCCTTTCATGTTGCTAAGGGAGATAACTCCAGTAAGTGCAATGTATCAGTAAGTGTATCTTTCTGAATCTTGCATGTCTTAATGCATCTCTGTGCTCTGTTTGTATGCTGTTATTGCTGAAATTATTTGCATCATGCTGTGTGAGTAAGTTTTGCAGTCTAATGACTTGTTACTCAGTGTGAAATAATGCCCTTAAAGCTCAAAGCTGAGGTCATGTCACGCTCTTAGTTATGACCTATCTAATACAGTTGTCTATGTGCACAAATGAAGGTAAATTGCATAAGCTTGTCAGCACTATGAGAAAGAATTTAAGTTGCTCTTTACTACTGAAGGTCTGTTGGCAGAGAAAACTCACTTATAGGCACTTAGGAGTCAGTCATTACTAAGATAAAACTTGGGTTTGATTTTCTCAAGTTTTGGAGAGGGGAAAGGAGAAATGGGGAAGGGGGGAGATTTAAAGTGAAGAGTAGCATTCAAATGACTCATTAGTGTAAATTGGGAAACTTAACCCTGGTTTCATCCCAGGGTAATTTTGTCCCAGGACAAGTAACTACGGAGTTTTCTGTTATGGTGTATACTTCAGTGCTAAATTAATTCACAGTCCTTTGCATTTTTCCTTGATCTGATGGCTCTGTTTGTCTGTGAATCTCGGCAGCTTTCAGGGGGAAAAAAATCGGAGAGCAGGAATTTATTGTCTGATTTATAAAGAGAGTGGCAGGAAGATCTTTACTGATTATATAAGGGAGGCACCACCATCATTACGTGAATTTGATCGTGTTCTTTGGTCGGGTTTTCTTACAGTGCAGCCACAACTTACTGTGATTCAAACCTACTTGTTTGCTGCTTTTAGCCTTGGAATGGGAATGTTAATTATGCAGGCTATTACTGCAGTTTAAGAAACTAAACTTTTGCTGGGGTCGACAAACGGTGGCTGGGAGGTGCAAAGTGGTGAGCAGCACTGCTGAGATGCTCGATTGCTTCCAACAGCTGCTGGGAAGGCAGTGCTATTCCCATGGGAGTGCTCCTCGTGCTCTCTGCTTACGGGAAGAGGTTTTCCTATCAGTCTCTGCAACCAGCATCCGACAGAGCTGAAGTATGTTCCTGCCTCCCTTAGCTGGCTGGGGAGTGAGCCTTCCTTTCGTCTGCCTTTCGATCCTTTGCTTCTGGGAGCTGTTGGGTCAAGGGAGGGCAGATGGAGAGCCCTTCTCTGAAATCTCAGTCTGCTTAAAATAAGGAATAAGGAAGACCATGGTCTGTCCTTTCCAGCTTGGAGACTAAGCTGGACAGATGTTTCTTACTCAGTGCTAAGGAGGAAAGTCCCTGGCTAGGGGCTCTAGAATGAGGGTTAAAAGGTGAAGAAATCCTACAGGGGCCTCCTACTGCAGTGATGGCTCCAGCCCTGCACAAGTGAGAGAGAAGATCCAAAACTTGTGTCTCTTCATCCTTTCTTCCTCCTCCTCCTTCTTCCTCTCATTGCAACTATTTTGTGTTTATTTTCCTACTTTTAAATTACATAATTTAGTCCTTCCTGTCACTTCCTAATGTCTGAATCATAGGTAGGTCTTCCTGCCTGCAGTAAACAAACACTTTACTCCTGGCACCTTTCCAGATTGAAATTGTGTTTATGAACGTGTGGGGGTCCCTCTGGCAGTGTGCTTGGGAAGCTCATTCACTTGTGTACAGGTTGGATAAGCTGCTTACTGCGTGCCTCCCTGGCCAGCTGATTTCCTTGTCTTTCCAATCGTCTAAACTGATGCAGCTGCTTGGCTGAGCAGGACCAGCAGGTGAATGGTAGAGAAGATAAAAGCAGAGTATAAACAGTGCGTTATGAGCTTCTGAAGTTAATAACAGTAGCAACTGGGTTGCCTCAAGTCTTGCTGCTGTTGGTGTCGCCTCTTCTCACTTGCATACCTTGTATGTAGGTACAGTGTGAGATACACAGTGTCTGCCATTCAGCCAGTCACTTGTGAGAAACCCTGTCTGGTCTAACATTAGGGCTTTGCTCATTTTTTGGATTCTTTCACTGCAAGACAAGAAGGCAACACAGGGGCCTTTGTGACATGTGATCTGCCTCCATCAGCCTGATGAACCTCTTAGACTGTATTTGTAAAAGCTGCAGAATGGGAGTGTGTCACCCTCACATTTCATAGAATCATAGAATTGATTGGGTTGGTAAAGACCTCCGAGATCATCAAGTCCAACCCTTGGTCCAGCTCAGTCCATTTACCAGATCAGGGCACTCAGTGCCACGTCCAATCTCAGTTTAAAAACCTCCAGGGATGGGGAATCCACCACATCTCTGGGCAGCCCATTCCAATGCCTGATTACTCTCTCTGCAAAGAATTTTTTTCTGATCTCCAACTTCAATTTCCCCTGGCAGAGCTTGAGCCCATGCCCCCTTGTCCTATTGCTGAGTGCCTGGGAGAAGAGACCAACCCCCCACCTGGCTATAACTTCCCTTCAGGTAGTTCATATTTCATATTGTTCCTCCTATTTCTGAGCTTTGAAAATCCTTAATTTTATTTCTGAATTTGCTGTGAATCCAGAATGATGCACAGAAGACATGGCTGATACGCATGGAGACTCCCCACCTCTCCTGTTGCGTTCACACTCTCTCTTTGCTGGTTCCTGTCCCTTGAGGGGAAAATCCATCTTGAATCATGGTAGACCAGCCTCACAGTGTGCTGAACGCTACAGCTCCTACACTGGAACTGCATGTGGAACTGTTAAAGGGACTTAGCTTGGTAAATAGAGACAGCAGAGGAAAGATCCAGTCCCTGTTCTGGCAGCTTTGCATTTGTACCTTCCTATCCATCTGTGCCTCCTCACTTCCCCTCCCTCATTCTTCCTACTAAGATGCCAGGAAGGTAAGGATAAGTCAAATATATTTAGGACAGATTAGATGAGGTAAGAACACCCTCCGTGTAATGCTGACTTCATCATACTTTCCTGTAAAAAAGAGAGAGAGCACCACCTTTTCTCCAGTTAAAGTTTACCTTGATTTTTTTTTTTTAGCATGGAAAGCATATTCTCAGTGAAGATGATCTAAAAAAGGTACCAAAAACATTTTGCAGGTTGTGCTGGTATGATAAAGCAACAAAATACTATCTAGTCTAGTTTAATGCCAATTTCAGAAAACACAGTTGAAGCAAAAGAACGCTGCTGTTAATGCCATAGGACTGTCTCGTGTTCATTTCTTCTGGCAGAGGTTGCATATCCGCAGGGACAGGGGGTTCTCCCTTGTGCCATTTGTTCTCATCCAGGCAGTAAATAGAAGGATGAAGTTCCTCAGAAAGATAAGTCAGAGGGATTTTGAACCTGGTAGGTTGTGTTGGAAGTTGATTAGGTTGGACACCCTTTCTGTCATCATTGCCTACTTACACTGTTTGCCTTCTGAAAAAATTTACATTTCTTTTCCATACTGGTGGAAGGAGTTACTGCTTCCTATGGTTGGGGTTGAAATGAGTTTTCTGTATTTGGAGTATGAAATTAATTTCCTTGGGAGTGCAATTTGTTAAGGCACAATGCTAGGGAATTGGAAGGAAAAAAGGATGATAGAAGGTAGTATCCTCTTTATAATGTATTCTAGTCTAAAATTGTGGCAACCTGTTTCTTAATAACACTGTACCATGTGGAAACTGAACATGGAAACAATTGCATGAAAATATATTTGTTTTACGTTTGTTACATGTGTTTTGGATTTCTTGAAACTTAATAGTACGTATTCAAATAAATGCCATGTTAAATAATGTAGAAAATGCTTTTGTGTCCTTTGTACACTATGTGGTGAAAGTTTTGCTGAATCAGAAGCAAAAATGTAAGGGTTGGGTCCTGTAATTACAGTGTTACAGACCTGGCTACTATTGTCGTTTAATTTAAGCTTGTAATGTAAAGTGGTTTGGTTAGAATGAAGATAACACTGACCAAAGCATAATGAAACCCAGTTTTTCAGCTGTTTGCATTACCCTGCAATGTCTTGTCATGTTCCACAGTACTATTTTATCAGTTCTAGTCAATAAACATCACACTGGTGTACAAATCTTTTCATTTGAACTTGAGGCTATTAAATTATACTCTTGTATTGAATTTCAGTGATTGGATTGTTGTCAGTCATCTGAGGTGATGACAATCTTGCCTCCTCAAAGGATACTGGGCTTTTTGTTTCTTTGAGAAGACATAAGTAGTACTAAAGTGAAATCTGGTGGAGTGTTGTATGATTTTTAGCAAATTGTTAAGCAACGCTTCTGAGTTGCTTGTGAAATTTCAGTAAGTCTCAATTTAGAGTGCAAATATTTCTCTAGGCAATTGAACTATGCAGCCTTAAGTTGCTATTAAACACCTTTATAGTGTTATGCAAAAATCAGGCTGAGCTTTATACCAAAACTTGTGATTCTGTGAACAGGCGTAAGCCAAGAAAATCGTGGAGACTGTAGTAGAAACATGTTTTCCCACGAAATAAAATCCAGGGATGTAGCCACTGTAATTGTGCAATAAATTATCATAAATGTGATGTCATAGTCTCTGCAACTTTCTGAAGGGGTAGTCTGATTTTGAAATCAACCGAGTAGGGAATAACAAGCCTCTGAATTGGCCCAGACAGCAGCAGACATGTCTGCATCATCTGGGGAAAGCAGTCATCTCCTTAGAGAATTAAACAATTTCAAAATAGAAGTTGTTGACTCAATGTGTTAATCTTGGCTTTTCATGAAGAAGTGCAGCATCCAGCACTGATGAATTATATTTTTTAATAGCAGATCCCTAGACTACAGGGTACAGAGTTAAAAAGAGACAGAGTGAAAGAAAGTTCATTGAGGCTATTGATGTAACCCTGAACTGCAGTTATTCCCTACTAGCATCCAAACATTTACCTGTAGGAAAAGGTCCCCAGATGCAGATGTTATTGCAGGATTGTAGCTTTCAATTTGCAAGGATAATTTCACAGGCTTGCCCAAGGGTGTATTGTGAAGATTAGGCAGAACTCAACAAATCTTTAAGATGTCAATAGCATAATTCAGAAAATTTGTTTTGGATAATTATTGGATGTGATTGCAAGGACTGCTTTAAGTGTAGCTCTGTTAGTCATTTATTATTGTTACTTAGAAAGACAAAATGAGAAAGTCCTCTAAGTTTGTTATGGGTCTGGATTAAAAATTAAGTATTGTTGATGAAATTATATGAAAGAATGTGTTGAATTTCAGTTGAGTGTTTTAAAACTTACCTCAGTGTCCCCAATAAGTACCTATTCTAAATGCAGTTAAGCACTGTATATATTTTGCAGCATTTACCATAACCTCTTGGTGTGTGTATATAGTAATTAAACCAGTTCAAACAACTGAGAAATTAGTGGCATGGCAACAAAATATATATCTTTGCCTTCCTAGTAGGAAGTAGTAGAATCTTCACAAAATCTGCATTCCCATGTCCTTTGGGTAAAAACCTGGGTAAGTAAATAAGCCTTGTGTAGTGTCTCTCAGAAGGTCATCTGTGAGGGGTAGGTTGGAGCACAATTCAGGGTCAAGAGCCTTCCCAGAAAACTATCTACTGGTGCATCTCCATGTTTGGGAAGCCTTGGCTTTAATTTGGTTCAGTCTCTCCTCATGACCTTTGCAGATGCCTGCAGAGACCTACAGGTGACCTTTTCCAAGCTGTTTCTTGTGTCAAAAGTTCATTCATCCTTTTTATTTTTTCCCTTTTCATCTGCATTTGCTTTAGAAACAATCAAAAACTCCTTGCTTGAGCTCTTGTATTTAGCCCTGTGACATTATACCCTGCCACTCTTGCTATTCTTGAACTTAATTCATGCTGTTACTAAAAGGCAGTAATCTTTTTTATTTTCTTTTTTTTTTTCCTTTCTTTCCCTTTTGGTCTCTGCTTAAGGATCTGCAGTTTCTGTGTTAGCTTGTAGCTCTTCATCTTTGCTCTTCCTTGCCCTTGATCTGTCATGGATGGTTTCTCATGCCCATTTTATGTAAACTTTGCATCAGTGACACGTGTCAGTCTCTCTGCTCCTTAATGCTGCTTCTTTGACTTGTCTTCTGTATGCTACTACCATTAATGTTTTGCTACCAAATTAAGTATATTTTCTATTTTCTTGGAATTTGTCTTTGCAGCTCACGTTCTCTCTTCCTTTAACATATGCCCAATATTTTCCTAACAAGTCTCTTGATCACAAGAATTGCCTGTTCCAAGAACCTGTGGGTGTTGGCCTATGTTCACCATGGGTTGGATGTGCAGGCTTTTTCCAGATAAAGCCAACTATAGCTGGTGTAATTTTTTTTCTTTTTTGGCAGATCTGCTAAACCTATTCATAGAATCATTAAGGTTGGAAAAGACCTCTAAGATCGTGGAGTCCAACCATCAACCCAGCACTGTTAAATCCACCACTAAACCATGTCTGTGTGATTTTTGAGCACCTCCAGGGACAGTGATTCTGTTACTTTCCTGGGCAGCCTCTTCCAGTGGTTGACCATCCTTTCAGTGAAGAAATTTTTTCTAATATCCATTCTAAACTTTCCATGGCACAACTTGAGGCCATTTACTTTTGTGCTGTTTCTTGGTAATTGGGGAAAAAAGACTGACCCCCACCTTGCTCCAGCCTCCTCTCAGGTAGTTGTAGGGAGCAATAAGGTCACCCCTGAGCCTCTTTTTCTCCAGGCTAAGGAGCTCCAGCTTCCTCAGCTGGTCCCCATCAGACCTGTGCTCGAGACTCTTCACCAGCTCTGTTCCCCTTCTTTGGACTTGCTCCAGAGCTTGGATGTCTTTCTTTTTGTGAGGGGCCCAGAACTGGACACGGGATGTGGGGTTTGGCCTCTCCAGTGCTGAGTACAGGGGGACGATCACTGCCCTGGTCCTGCTGGCCATCCCATTGCTGATCCAGGGCAGGATGTCATTGTCCTTCTTGGCCACCTGGGCACACTGCTGGCTCATGCTTACCTGGCTGCTGACCAGCACCTCTGGCTCCTTTTCTGCTGGGCTGCTTCCANGTGCTCGAGACTCTTCACCAGCTCTGTTCCCCTTCTTTGGACTTGCTCCAGAGCTTGGATGTCTTTCTTTTTGTGAGGGGCCCAGAACTGGACACGGGATGTGGGGTTTGGCCTCTCCAGTGCTGAGTACAGGGGGACGATCACTGCCCTGGTCCTGCTGGCCATCCCATTGCTGATCCAGGGCAGGATGTCATTGTCCTTCTTGGCCACCTGGGCACACTGCTGGCTCATGCTTACCTGGCTGCTGACCAGCACCTCTGGCTCCTTTTCTGCTGGGCTGCTTCCAAGCCACTCTGCCTCCAGCCTGTAGCTCTGCATGGGGTTGTTGTGACCCAAATGCAGGACTCAACACTTGGCCTTGCTGAACTTCATACCACTGTCCTTAGCCCAGTGATCCAGCCTGTCCAGAGCTCTCTAAGAGCCTTCCTGCCCTCCAGCAGATCAACACTCCCACTCAGTTTGGTGTCATCTGCAAACTGACTGTGGGTGCACTCGATCCTCTCGTCCGGGTCATTGATAAAGATACTAAACAGGACTGGCCTGTGTATCTCTAAAGGCTACATGTACTTGCTTCATAAATCCATAAAATTCAGACTCCTTGAAGGTTGTATTAAAAGCTGTTTGTAACTGCACTGTATCTCTATAGAGACTTGTATCTCATTATTTTTCCTGCCTGCTCTCAGAGATTTATGTCTGTTTTTAAACTCTGCACTAAGTTTGGGATTAAGTGATGAAACTACTTTCTGAACTATTAGAACTAGAGGATGTTTTTCAGTTCTCAGTTAAGGGTAATTTATTCTATTACATGGACAAAGGATTTGTGAGGTTATTCTATTCACTTGTATATTTTTGTGAAAAGCTCTTATGTCTATACTGAGGGAAGGAACTGCTTATGATTTTTTCAGGAGAGTTCATGGTGAAAAGCATCTCTCTCTCAGCCTGGAAAGCACGTAGCAGGCTTTAAGTGTAATTGCTACTCTAATCTGAGTAGAGTGAGACGTTCCTTTGGAGCTTGGACTTTGCTCCATATGGAGATCCATGAAGGCTGAAATGGCTTGAATTTGAGCATAGAAACAATTGACAGAATGCAGACTGGTGAGCATGGGAATTATCTGTGCTCTTTTGGGAGCACTGCCAAGATAAGCTGCTGTCTTCTGTATCAGCTGTAAAGTTTCTTTGTGGTCATCCTTCAGTAAAGCCCCAAATAGCGTGCATGGTTCAAATTCCATTGAGATATAAAAGCAAACACAAATATGAAAGCTGACCCCAGAAAGAATGCAATTTTGACTATAAAGCCAAATTTTCTTTCATTTGATGATCTCACTATTCTAATAATAACATAAATATATTAAAAATTTAAAAAAATACCCAAACCAGCAAAACCTGAAACCAATAGAATTCTCAACATGCATTCCTTCACTTGAACAGGGTAGAAAGCTTTGGAGTCTTTTCAGTGCTTCCTGTAGCATCAGCCCTGTCTTGCCTGGACTTTGCCTATGCCATGTCATTTTTTCCTAACCTGTGTCAGGCAAGTCTGAAGTGACCTGGAGCTGGGAATTATGTTTAGAGTGGAGATATGGCCACTGGGGCTACTCCTTTCTGTTTTCACATCTCTTTAAAAATTCTCTAAAAATGATGTGTGACAAAACAGAATTGATTACTCTGAGCAGGAGAGAATCTCAGTCCTGAGTGCCACAGTGTAATCCAAGCCTGTTGCTGTCCAAGAGGAAATAGTTGTGTGACCTCCTCAGCAGGATCCTGCACATTCTACCATGGGTCGGGGCACCCAAGGCTGGTGCTGATTGAGTTAAAACTGCTCAGGCTGCGTGTTTGAGTTTTGCAATGACCACACTTGGGGGGAAAAGATACAGCTGTCTGCTTATGGATGGGACAGTAAATTGGAAGTGGTCCAGGGCTGTTTGTGCACTCTCCAATTGTTCTGCTGCATCAATCTGTGCAAAGGATTCCTGGAAGTGGGGGGGGAAGCAGTTGGAGAAGGTGATGAGTTGTTATTTTGTGCTCTTGCTAACCTGCAGTGTTCTTAATGGGAATAACTGGAAATGAAGAGGCTACTCAGGTGTAATGAGGTTTAACTAATGTAACCAATGTTTCAACTTGTTCTACTGCATGTTTGCTCTAAGGCTTGTTTACGTATTGTATAAGCCAAACTCGCCTGTCTTGTTGGGTGAGTGTGGTTAACTCTGCAGAGCTACGTGAATGTGCTGTAATATCTGACATGGCATGAACAAAGTATGGCCCTGTGGAATGACACATTAATGGCACATGAAACCTGTGTGCTTTTGAAACACACCTCGGAATGATGAGATCATGTTTTTGCAGGTTGGGGGAAATCAGACACACACAAAAAATAGTAACCATCCTCATGTATTTAAAAAATAAGGGAGCAGGGACCTGGGTTCCTAAGGAAGATAAATGGAAGTTGCAGACTTTCTTATTGATGGTCTTTGGACTTGTCCTGAAATATAGTGGAAATGCTTATGTAGATGGACAGTTTATATCAAGCGAGGTGACTTTTTTGTTTGGTTTTATTTTTAACTTCCTTCCCCAAGCTCACTTCCTTCTTGGTCTCTTGGTGAGCTTTTGGAGTTCATCACTGGAATATTTTTGGTGATTTGTATAATGTATCTACTGTGAACAATTTCTTTCACTGAGAGGATCTAGTGTGAAAAGTATGTAACAGTCATTCAGCATAACACTTTTGATGCTAAGGAAAATTGTGCCAATTACATTTTTTTCCTTTTCATCTTGGGCTAAGCTTCATGAGTTAATACTAAGCAAAATTTAGTAAAGAATTTTTCAAGTGAGCCAGTTAATCAGAGGTACTGTAAGTTGATCACTGTTCTTCTAAACAGAAAAGCATGAAATAAGTCTGGTTTTAACTAAGTTCTGCAGTTAATATATTTTTTCTGGTTTTGTTCATGAGAGCTGCTTCAGCTATAGAATCTGGTCTGTTGTAAAAGTTTGGGGGTTTAATGCTTAGAATTGCTTTTTGTTGTTCCTTTTGAACGTTAATATGTAATCTCTGTCTGTCTCTAAGAACCCGAAGTTACTCAAACAAGAAAGGTCAAGTTCCCTTCAAGAAAGTCATCCCAGAATTGCTATCTAGATGAATAGAAATATTTAATTATAATCTGTTGTCTTAATGACTTTTGTAGAAAAATGTTTTGTTATTTCTTGCGCAGTAAAAAACTAAATATTTTAATTTTACCATGAAAATGGTAATAAAATGTCATCAGAAGACCGAAAATACAGCTCCACTGAAACAAAACATTTTCAGATTATTTTTTTTATTCTGCTGTCCCCACTCTCCCGAAAGGTTGGAAGGAAACGTAGCTTCATAATCTTGGGAATTCCTGACTTTTCCTGTTTTGATAGTCCTCCTAATGTGCATGTCATAGTTTGCTTGGGGTGGATGGTTCAGACTTTTTCAGAGTAGCTTAAAGCAAAGATAGTGAGCATATATTCATGTGTAGTTTACCATGTGGCTTGTATCTCAATATTTCTGAGGAGTTATCTGCCCTCCTTAATCTCTGCTGCAGGAAGAAGGTTTTTGCAAAACACTGGCTTTATAACAGAAGAGGCCATGACCCATAGTGATTTTTATCTGGAAATAGTTGCTAGAAGGGAAGATGTTCCCTTGTTTGAAACTTCTCTGCAGTTTGAGGGTTCTTGGTGGGTTCTTGGTTGGTTGGTCAGTTTTGTTGAGGGTTTTTTTGTTTGCTTTTACTATTTCAATTTTCAGTCCAATTATTTTCTATGTCATGTAAGAAACTGCTGTCTTCACACTACACTGATGTTAGCCCAGTGTGTGGATGAAAATCTGGCTTTCCTTGGGATCCAGAGGTGATGGTGGAGCACTGTGAAGATGCCAGACTTTAAAGTTCTGTATTGCCCTGTCTGACACTTCTGTGTGTGGAGAAACCTACAGGCAGAAGCTTTGCCTTGAAGTAAGTAAAGGAGATGGTGACTGGTAAACTTTGCTCTAGAGTAGAAAAGATCTGTCTGTTTAGCAAACTGGAGGTAGTAGAGGAATTCCTTGCTGCTGTTAGTGCCTTAAATTGAGAGGATCCAGTGAAGGGTTGAATAATGTGGGCTGCATGCACTGTGGGTGATGGGATGGCCTTGTATATTTACATTTGACTTATTATAGTATAGTCATTCTTCTTCGTCTTCTAAAATTAGCAAAGCGCAGCACAATTATAATACTTTCATGCTTCAGGATAAGCTTTGCATTTCATTAGTTCATTGGTTCTTATTTATGCTATGTCAGTTCAGGAAGAAAAATGTTAAACTGGAATAACTTGTTTTGAAAGTTCAGTACACGTGTGTGCTTTCTTCATCTCTAATTTTGAATCTCCCACCTCTTCTCTTAATGTGAGAGTCTGTTTGCCTGTCCTCTGTGAGGAGTTGTAGACTTCGCCACAGAGCAGCATCAAAGCAGTTTATGCTTTCAAATGGATGTGTGTATTTGATGAGAAGTTTTTAGTTGACACCCCACTAAATCCTCCTTTTTTTTTTCCTCCTCCCCACGCAAATATTTGTAGGACAAGATTTACAGGTAAAAATAGCAACAAGTTAGAGGCACCTTGCTTTATCTTGGTTATGCTCCTCGTTAGAAACTGGTGTTTGTGCCTCTCTGTGTGGTGGCCTCTGTCACCTGAAGGGCCAATGCTAGCCCACCAGCACCGAATGGCTGCTGCTTTCTCATAAGTTGTGGCCTTCAGCAACAGTGGTTTCTAACTGTTTTGGGAGGAAATTTGGTTGCTAATTTGAGGACAGGTTTTCTTCTCCCCCCTAAACCCTGTTGGGTGTGGAGCTGGAGGCTCCTCCCCGCTCCTCCCTTCCCCACTGAGACTTGTGGGGCTCTGTCTCTCTCAGGGCAGAGCCTTCCAAGGAGACCACCAAGTGCAACTGGCTGTCCAGAGGGAACCTCCAGATGTTCCTGCCCTTCTGCCTTGGTCTGGCACTGCTGGTTTTGTGCACCTTGCAGGGTGTCTCACCCCTGGGCTAGACGTGCGCTTTGCTGGTGGGAACGGCGGGCACAGGAGATGCCAGTGTTCCTATGGGAAGCCTGGCTGTGGTGTTTATCTTCCTTGAGCACGGCTTTAAAGTTAGCTGGCAAGCAGTGCATGCTCTTTAGAAGATCACAGCCTTGTAGTATTTCTGTGGATACTTTGAAAGGCAAAAAGGAGTGTTCAGCTGGGTTAGCAGGCAGATAAATGTGTGGCCCTGGGGCCTCGTGCGCTGGTGGAGCCGAGGAACCTTTCAGACAGAACCAGAAGGATGAGGTACTCGGTAGTCACATTTCTCTTCCTTCTGTGACTTGTGGCCGAGGCTGGAGTGAAAGATGAAACACTTGCCCTCAGACCACTCTTCAGAGCACAGACATGTGCTCCATCTCACTCTTCCCTTGCAGCTGATGTTAATGGAAGTAGCCTTTTTTGCCACACATTTTTCTTGTTTCACAGGCTTCTCTGTGACCTTGCAGTGAAGTCATAAAAGCTTGAGTCTTTGCTATCGCAATCCTTGCCATAGCAACATGCGTCATAGCCGTATAATTATTTATTTAATGGGTTTAATTATGAAAACTGAGAAAGGCACTTACGAAAACTGGATCAGGTAGGGGAAAAAAAGCACTAGTTTTAAAGTAAAAACAAAAAACAGCAACACTTTCATGATAACCTGAGACAGGAATAAGTTAAGTACTGGAGCCTTTGTTTTAACTACTTTATGTTCTTCTCTGTTTGCCTTCTCCTCCTTTTTTAATTGTTTTTGGTCCAGTGTGCAAGAACTGTGCAGCTGCTTCAGTAATCCCCCCCCGTTTGCAAACCTATAAATACACTTCCTTTGTCATGTTGTTTCCTAAGAGCTTTACTTCCAGATAGCTTTCCTATTTAAAATTTTTCATCTTTGAATTCCATATTCTCATGTAAAAAAATATTTAGAATTCCTAAAATCAAATGCTCTTTATTAGTCTTTAAATTTCAGATTGCCTGTGGCTTTCCCTCCTTGCAGTCAGAAATTAATTTTGCTATTGATAAGCCTTCTCAGAACTACCTACAGGAGTAAAATTTAAAGTATTTAAGAATGTATCAACACTAGCATATTCTCAGATTAGAGAAACTATGTATTTTTTACAGCTGTGAGTACTATGCTCAGAAGAATTTCCTCATTTATTATTATCAGTGTGTACACCAAAAGTTACGTGATCTGCAGCGACTTGCAGTACCGTACTGATGGACTGATCTCTGAGTAGTAGCTATTCCTTTTCCTTAATTCATGAGGAAAGAATGAAATGAGACAAATAACTTCATGGATTCCATTTCAGACTTTCTGGCATGTTGTGAATCTTTACATTTAACTTGATAGATACTTCAGTAGCTGTAACAGAAAAATACGTGGACTCCTGGCAGAGATGCCCTTTCCAGGTCTCTGCCTTTAGGCTACCCTGGAATCTTGAATGAGAGTGGCAGCAAGTGGAGTGGGAGCATCAGAGCAGGTCTTGGCCATTTATGATTTTAGGGATGGCTCTTGCTGCAGATACGTTGAAGGCTGGTTACGAAATGTGACTTGGTGATAGAGCAATGAATTGTTAATCCAGGATGGGGCTAGAATTTCAAATTTGTGAACTTTTGGCAAGGAGAGAAGGGTGGAGTTTTGGAAGGAATTTAATTTGTTGGATCATGATATAAAATGCAAAGACTTTTAACTGAATAGGTCAAAAACTAACTTGGAACAACTTTTCTGTTGAAGTTGGAAGCTGCCATGAGGGAATATTCCTGCTCAGGTCTGATGCGTGAAAGCAGAATTCAATTTTCTGTTGTGTGTGTACACTTTAGGTGGTTTTAGTTGTTTTATTTCAGTCATGAAAAGTGAAACCTTTCCTGTTGGCATGCTGGCTGGCTGAACTGCTGCTTTGGTAGACTCTTTCTTGCTGTGTAGGAAGAAGAGATATCGACTCCTCTGCTGTCTGGGAGAGCTTTGTGAGACGTGATCTTTTTTCCCTTGGAAAATTACTTTTTTTGCATTTTATTCCACAGATCTGATGCAAGACTGTGTAGAAGTCTCAGAGATTAATAGCAGTATGTTGGAAGAAAAATCTTGCTTTAATAGTTACATCAGTTTCATTCCCTGTTGTATCTTCTTGGCTTCTCATGAAAGTCTGCATTTTGGATTTGCAATGCTTATGAGAGGGTACCTTGGACTTGGGAGCTGCCTTCTGGCATCACTCTTCATAAGAGGAATCAGCAAAACCCTTTTGAGTTAAAAACAGGAAAGAAAAAAAAAGCAGTTCTAAAAGTAGGCTGTGGGATGGTGAGTGCTCTCTGGCCCAAGTGCCTTGTGAGTGAGGGACGTATTTAACATGTGGATGGAAACCACTGGAGGGCAAATAAATGTACGTGGCCCCTTGGCTACAACAGCAGAGCCTCAGAAGGAGAGTTCTGCAGCTTTGTGAGGTTCACAGATAGACTTGGTGGTGGTCCAACAAAGCATACTTTTATATTCCTGATTAATCTTTACCCTGCATTGAATCCAAGCATAAATTTAATATTCACAATATTACTCTGTAAGTGTCTCTAGACCTTCAAAGAAAAAGCCATACCACCTTAAAAGCTCTAATGCGAAGGTATGCAGAAGTGTGTACAAACTTGTAATGTGTCTCTCTCTTCTGCAGCTGTTTTGACTTAAACTGTCTTCCTTAGTCAAGCATCTAAAAATTGGAGGAAACTTGAAGTGGAAAGTTTTCAATTAAAAATAGCAGGAGAGGTCCCATTTAAAATCACTACACTACAGTGCCAATTTGGATAAGCAAAAGCTATCTAAGGTCTTCCACAACACGTTAGGAGGATTGATAATGTTTGCTGAGGAACTTGGGGCACTTGTGATGTCTGGCTGGTATCTCTGCCAGATGCTTCTCTGGTAGGTTGAACTTACCAGGAATCAAAACGCTGGTTTTTGGGTGTAGTGCAGCCTTTGCATTTGGAAAAGCAGGGTGGAGTTCTGCTGGTGTCTTTTCCTCATAAGCTGCTCCTCCCTTTTCTGGAGCAAAAGGGTCCTTCTAGAAGTCTGTCACCACCCAGAGTTTGTAGTTGTTATGGGGGAATGTACCAGTGAGAGGACTCAAGGAAACTGCATGAAGCTCAGTTCGGGAAGGTTTCGGTTGGATATCAGGAGGGAGGATTTCACTCAGGTTGCTGAGCACTGGAACAGGCTCTTCAGGGCAGTGGTCACGGCACCAAGGCTGACAGAGTTCAAGAAGTGTTTGGGCAGTGCTCTCAGGCACATGGTGTGATTGTTGGTGTGTCCTGTGCAAGGTCAGGAGTTGGACTCGATGGTCCTGATAGGTTCCTTCCAGCTCAGCATATTCTGTGATTTTGTCTGCAGCAGAAATGTGTCACATCCACAATGGAGCTCTTCGCTGTCTCCTTGAATGACTGTCCTGGTTTAACCCCAGCTGCCAACTATGTAAGAGTTACTTGTAAAGACAAAATGCCATCACTCCAAACATGCCCCTTTCTTCTTCTTCCACCACTTTAATACGCTGAGCATGATGCTGTATGGCCTGGAATATCCCTTTGGTCAGTCAAGGTCAGCTGTCCTGGCTGTATCCCCTCCCAACTCCTTGTGCACCCCCAGTCCATTTGCTGGTGGGGTGGGTTGAGGTGAGAGGCAGAGGAGACCTTGGCTCTGTGTAAGTCCTTCTTAGCAGTAACAAGAACATCCCTGTGTTATCAGCACTGTTCCCAGCACAAATCCAAAACATAACTGATACCAGCTACTATGAAGAAAGTGAACTCTACCCCAGCCAAAACCAGCTCATTGCCACTTGAAGAAAAAATGGTGTTGCAGAAGAAGACATAGAATCATAGAAACGATTGGGTTGGAAAAGACCTCTGAGATCATCAAGTCCAACCCTTGGTCCAACTCCAGGCCATTTACCAGATCATGGCACTCAGTGCCACATCCAATCTCTGTTTAAAAACCTCCAGGGATGGGGAATCCACCCCCTCTCTGGGCAGCCCATTCCAATGCAGACAGACTTTCTCTGCTGTCACTTATCTTTGCTGGATTCCTCTTCTCTCAACTTGATGACTGTTTCTGCTTCAGACAGAAACTTCTGGTCTTATCTTGGGCTCTGAGTACAGAAACCTGGAGAGTTGCTGGCCTGTACCAGCCAGGCTGTGCTTGAGAGGAGAGGTGTTTTACTGGGAGCTTTAGAAGTGAGCCTACACCTGGGGAGAGGGGAGTGGTGGGAATAACTTGCACCTAAGAAAACAAACAAAATAAAGCTAAACTGAATAGGAGAACTTTGTAATGTAACAGACTTTTCCATCTGCTTAAGGCAAGGTCAGGAAATTCACTCTTTGCTTCCATAAACCTTAGTGTGGGAAATCTTAGACTTATAATTCAGAAACTGCTGAAAAAACCCAGTTTCTTCCAGTGCAGTTTTTATCTTTTTTTTCTTCTGTCAGTATCTTGACAGTGAAACTATTTCTTCAGAGGAAGATCAGATGTTCTTTTAACATTGCAGCAAAATGTACCACTTAACCATGTTTTGATGCATAATGTAATCAGCTTGATTGCTTTTTAATATGTCATTCAGACCTACAGTTGCTGTCAGCTGGGCTGAATCTGTTCTCTTGGGGAATTTCAGTGTTGCTTTCTGGTGGATCACAGCACCTGGTGGTAACAGGGGTTTTTTCAGGGCTAAATCTGCGTCCCCAGGGGAAATGGGGGAAAGCTTACAAGGGAAGGCTGAAGCAAGGTGTGAAAAAGGTGCTGGGTTCTTGGTCTCCCTCTGCTTCTGCAGTGGCAGAAAAGGGCTGGGTGAGGTTTAGACTCTGCATGTGCGCCAGGCGGCACAGCTGGAGTGGTGTATGACAGGTCTGAGGGATGCTGGGTACACACCTTGCAGGTTTTCCCAGGTGGAGAAGCTGGGGGGGATGAAGTGGCAGCCTGGAAACCTTCCTACAGAGAACTCTTCCTTCTTGGCTGTTAGTTGTGCAAGGCTTGTTATGGTCTGATCACTGCAAAACTAGTACTAAGCTGTAACAGCTTTGAATGTGTTCTGTTTACTTTGCAAATCAGAGTGCCAGGTTCCAGTAAGAGACAGGGTTTTTCTTTTTGTGTGTTTTGCTTTTGAAAAGTTTTATTGACAGTATGAGGTGTGAAAATAAAGCATGCATGTGGCTGTGCTTTTTTTTTTTCCTTCCCCATCTGAGTGTGTGGTACCATATCATCTTTAATATGAGTATGATCTCACTAAAATACCAGCTGGTTGAATGTGGGGCCTTTTAATGTTATGCATTCTTAATTAATTGGGAACTAGACAGGTTCAAGAATTAAGATTTTTGAGTTTTCTTATTGAGATGTGCTGGCCCTGGAAAACACAGGTGTTTCCATTTCTCCTTCATTAAAAGGAAGCGTAAAAAAACCCCAAACCAAATCCACGTGGACTCATTAGAAATCTGCAAGTGACATGGGTAAGAAATTACATTTGGTATTTTCATGTTTGCTTGCTTAAGCATACTGTTATAACTTAAGGATTCTCTTAACAGCAATATGCCTAGTTTTCTGTGTCTGTGGCAAGATTCTTGGCTGCAGGTTGAATGAGTTAAAAATGGCAAGTTCCTATATTGTATATATTGGGCACCAAAAAAAAAATCTGACATAATGAAGTACTTGGGAAGTGTCCTTAAGGGAAAAAATCTTCTCTGTGTGGGAGTGTGAGGAAAGATTAAAACTGAGACAGTCATTAATACCCCCCCCCCTTTTTAAAGAAGGAAGGCTTTCCAAGGAACACTGGAGAAAAAGAATACCACTAATTAGAAAGACTTAAAGATAAGTGAAAGAATATTGATTAAAATAAGGCTAATAACTTACCCCTTCGGACTCATTCCACAGGTGACTTTATCTTGCATTGAATACAGATACTGGTTTCTTACTTTCATGTCTGCCTCTTTTTTAGCCTTTCCTCCTTCTTTCTTTTCTCTGTAGGAAACTTTTTGGCGAGGCTACTGATGCAAATTTGACCTTTAAGTTTTTGACTGAACAGCTCGTGTATCAGGAAATAGCTTAGAACGTGCAAGATAATTTATTGCAGGAATTTTGTGCATTTTGTCAGTCTTTGAAACTTTCAAGGGCTTTTCAAAATCAATCTCTCTTATCTTGCCCTTTACCATGAAGGGCAATGCTTGGTCAGGTGCCCGTGCGAGGTGCTGGGTGGTGAGGCTGGTGCACCTTGGTGTGCTTGCAGGGCTGAGGAGGCAGGTCTGGTTGCCTTGTCTACTCCTTGGTGTATGAGCCATGAAAGCTGCCCAGCAGGGAGGGGGATGTCTGTCTGTCTGTGTTCCTTCTGTTGTGAACCAAAGTGTGGCCTGTGTTAGGTGGCACAGCAGGTTTCTGTGCTGCAGAAGGGGTGGCTGAGCGAAGGGTGCAGCCCCCTCGGTTTCTCTGGCTGTCCCCTGCCTCTTGCTGCCCTGGCCATATTAATATGGAGCAGCTGAAGTCACTCAGCTGGCTCTGGGCCAGCCTGTGCTGTCTGTGCCGCTTGTGTGCAGACCCACTGTGGGGCACAGACCGGTGCTGCGTGTCGGGGGGAGAGAGAGGCAGCGCCAGGGCAAAGGTATGTCTGCTCTCTCTTTCCTGCCATCTTCCATGTGCCCAAATCCCACTCCTGCACTTGACATCTCTTTTATTCTCCTCACTGGACTCCCTTTCTGTCCCACTGGGATAATTTTGCTTTCTTTCTGGGTAGACTGAACGATGCTGTTTGTAAGCTGAGGGTCTGTCTCCATGAAGTCATTAAGCCACTGCTCTTCATTCAGTCTCGTTCAGCAGGCTTGGTGTTTAAGGGCAGGAGACTCTCTGTGTAACAAAAGGGCAGGGGTGTAGCTACAAGCATGTCATACAAGTAATTTTTTTAAAAAATTATAGCAGGAGTTCTTTGCACATGATAACTACTGGTACAATAAATAGAAGTAGCAACTCAGATTATTGCTATCTTGAAAGGCTCTGTATTTACTTTTTCTTTTGGAAAAAGTCAAGCATTTTGTCTGAAATAACATAGAAGTTACTAAACTATGGAGAAAAAAATTATGTGAAACTTGAAGTCATCTTGAAAGGGACTTCTTGTCATAATTTCATTAAACCTGTTTCACAAGCCTAGAACTTGGTATTTCTCTGTGCTTGCGATCTCAGTGACTTTTTACTGGGATTTAAGTGGACTTTAAATGTGTAGTGAAACATTAACTGGATTTACTACAGTGTTTAATGTATTTTTTTTCTTGAAACAATGTTGGTCAACTTTTAGAGAAAGCAGTTCCTCATAAATGTTTTATGAGTTCTCCTCAAGAACGGTAACAATAAATAAAAGGGAGGATGTTTGAAAACATACCAGAGAAAGCTAACAAAAAACTCCAAAGGGTTTTGCTTCCACAGAACATATATCTTGCAGGAGGGGGAAAAAAATCGTAGTGGTGGTAATGCTGACTATTTAGATTCTCAAAGCTGTCTGAAAAAGCCTAATAAACAATTGAAATACAGTCCTTACTATTGCAGTAAGAGTTTTAAACTTCTGTGTTGCTGCAATGATTTGTGTTTATGTTTAAAACCGTGACTATGGTGTACCAAGGCTGTTGCAAAACATTTTGTTTCTTCTCAGTGCATTAGGTAGATGGATCTGGCAAGTGACTCATTCCATGCTTTTAAGAAAAAGCCTGTGAAAGACAAAGAGAAAAGAGGAAGGAAAGTGTGTTTTGGAGGTGTTCTACACACACTGGTGTCTCTCTGTCTCCCTGTGAAGAGCAGATGTTTTTCCCCCTCATGCAGCATCTGTGTTAAATAGACCACTGTGAGATAATGTATTGTCCAGTGATACCTGGTCTTCACTCCTCAAGTGAGAAAACGTAAAACTAACCTTGGCTGCTGTCACATTCCAAGTAATGGTATTCTCATACTGAAAACAAACTTAACTCTTGTGCTGTTTCTACTTTTAGGAGTCACTGTCCTGGCTTTGCCTTAAAGGAGGAACTTTGCTCTGGCTGTGCCTCCAGGTTCACCTAACATATTGTATAGCAGTAACACTCATGTCAAGGGTTTTGTGGATTTTTTTCTGTGGTGGTGTTTTGGGGAGGATTTTGTTTGGTTGTTTTTAACTGCAGACATTGGGATATGTGCTGTAAGACTGGAATCTGAGATATTTCTTGATTTATGTAAATTCTTGTATCTTACATATGCAGTTTTTATCTGTAACTGCTCTTTTTCTTTTAAGGCTTGAGCAAACAGTTTCCTCTGGTTGCATTTAACTATCCAGTTAAAAACACTGGAGAATAGTTTGCAAAGTATGTTCTGAGTAGGATCTCTCTCTAACAGCCTGTGTGAAATATAATTAGACTTTCTTATTTAAGTGTCAGTATCTGATGGTAAAACAAAAGGAGAATAACTGTAGAGAGAAGTGAAATATTTTCCAGCCACTTGTTTCTGTGTGAATTGGTCCTTCTGTATGTTTAACATAAAGTAACACAGAGTATTAAATGGCAAAGCAGAGAGGACTGGGGAGAAGGCAGAGCTTTTCACCTTTTCAGTCTGTCAAACTAGATAACATGAAACTGAGTGTTTGAGCTCTCTTGTGGCTTTACATTTTTTTCTGTGTGCATATATCAGCTGGGGTGTTTATTTTTTCATAGTAGTTTTTAGGAGTACCAAGAGTATCACTTGTGCTTTATTATAAATAATCTATGTACCCTTGGCATAAATATCAACCTCATTGTTTCACCTCAATATGGACAAAAATTTTCTATTTCTTCTCTGCTCTCATCCATAGTTATTAAGTTAATTATTTGCAGCTCTCAGATTATAATTTCCTATGAAAACACTTCTATAATTCCAGTTGAAGTATTTCTTAGTCTATCACAGCAAAAGAAACATGATACCTGACAGGAGTTTGTGCTTTCTCTTCAGGAGCCAATGCTTTCTCCTCAGATTGTCTCCTTTCAGTTATTTACTCTACAGATTTGGATTTATTCCACATTGCCAGCATTTGGTTTTCCCCAGTAAATAAGGTAGGTGTGCATTTCCTGGCAAGTGAAGTGAGTCAGTTGGGTAATGCTGTGGCAGCTGAGAGGGATCTGTGCAAATTGAGAGCTGTTACAATATGGACTCTGTGCATTGGCTTTTGTTGTCAGTGTTGATATTTCAAACTTGATTCCCAAGGGTGATATGGCAACTGCAGTTCTGCCTGGTGACTTTTTATTTTTTCTTCTTTTTGACTTCTGGAAAGGTGAGACTTCGTTTGCTCTCGGAGCTACTACTCTTTGTGCTGGGCTGCTGAATGTGATGGAAACAGTAGCCTATAACCAAAATTCTGGATTTCATAGGAGTGGGCAAATCTCTTTGAAATTGCCATGCAACTTTTGGACCTGCAGGTGATAGTAAGAATAGTCTTTCATTCAGATGGTATGTCAGAAAAATTCCTTGCGTGTGACACAAGAGGGAACGAACAGTGTGTAAAACAGGTCCTTGAATGCTTTTGCATATGGGTTGCCCAGTGAAGAACCATCTACACTTTTTACCAAATATACAAAATTAGTAAAGCTTCTTTTTCAGTAATCCATTTGTGGAGCTGCTGGCTGTGCTTCACAGAAGGGGAGAGGAGTTCTAAAAGCTAAAATGGCAAAAGAACCTTTTTACACAGTTAATCCATGACATTTTTATCATGATAACAAATGTTTTCTGAATCTACTAAAAAGGACCCTTAATGCTGTATGTGGCTTAATTTTTAACTCCTTGAACTATTCTTGGTTTTATCAAGAGNGGTGAAGAGTATGATACTCTACAGTCACTAGTACATACCATAGTGAAGCCTGAGCAGCATTGATTTATTCAGTGTAATTCTGATTGTTTTGATCAGTTCTTCACCATTTTTAGAGGGCCTCCATCCCCACCCCAAGACTGTTTCCTTCATTTAAATTCTTTGTCTGGTATCATTTAGTCTGAGGAAAACAGTCATCCTTATTAACATGAAACTGAGGTCATTTTGATGTCATTCTCCAGAAAGAATTGAAATTTCTTTCTAACAGGACACTACTGTGAAAACTGACTCCTTAAAACAAACTGCTTTATTTGCATTGTAATTTCAGCTGAGCCTTTAATCGAAGGCAATTCTTTTAAGTCTCTGCATCAGCTTTAGTTTGTGAGACTTATTATAATTTTTTTCTGAATAGCTGGCAGTGTGATCAATTTTTCTGTGACTTAGTATTCTAATAATAATGGTAGTAATGAGGAGATGATGAATCGAGGCAGTCGCCAAAATTAGCAATCAGTTTCTTCTGTAAATGGCAGTCCCAGTACTTAAGTACACTAAGAGCAGTCATAGATCAACAGAAACACATCAGTAACAGTATAAAATCATAGCACCACATCTTGATGGCATCTTTTGTTTTGTTAATGGAGTAAGTGTCATCAGCCTCTTACTAGACCGGTCCTATTCACTCGTTTTTACAAATTAGTAGCAGAAGACTTCTAAGATTCCTTTGTTGGCTCGAAGATGTAGGACAGAGCTGATTAGCAAGCTCCTTCATTTGAAGCTTCTTCATTAGAGATAATGCATAATCATGGTTAATGACAGTATTTATTATAATAGGGGATAGTTTGGAGCTGCATCAAATAGTGATTTGTTACTCAATGCTGAATAATTAGGTTGTTCCAGTAATCACCCTGACCATGGTTATTTTCTTGCAAGAGCATCTTGTACTGGAATATTTCTGTCTGGCTGTCATAGATGCACTGATATAACTTGGTCCTTTCTTGGACACATGAGATTCCTAGATAATACAAACCATCACCCCCTTTCCCGACTCCTCCTCAAAACAATTTAATATAACCACACCAGGAAATAAGACAGTTCTTAGACTTCAGTTGTTTTACCTTGCAGGATGTGTAAAGTTGAGGCAACATTTTCTCCTTTATTTTCCTTTACAGATGATGTAGGTTATCTCCAAGCAAGACTAACCTTAGGCTTGTGTGACTCTGTGATGGCAAAACTTTACTGTGCAGAATTTGTTCTATACGTGCCCAGTCAGTACTAGTGTTTTGTTTAGTTTACACAATTACCTTATGTAGATAAAATTAATTACTTTCTATAAGCCTAATTTAATAAGCATTTACACAATACGGTTTAGCTTAGATGACCCTTAATAGCTTGTGATTCAACTTCTTGGATGAGCAAATTTGACAGTACTTATTTTATGGAAAACACAGAATTGAAACTTTAAAATTAGAGTGTGTGTTAGGACAACTGCATCATTCAGACAACTGTGTGTCATATTGAGCAATGCCGGGAGGAGAGCTGATTGCAGGAAGTCTAAAAATACTTTGTATAAGTTCATTGCCTCATACACACTTGAAGTGGCTGGAAACTTAAATGTATGCTTGTTAATGTCCCACAGCTTGCAATTGTGGGGTTTGGAACAGAGAGCCTCTATAGAAAAAGTAGTGAAACTTTGAAATTGTGTTCAGTATAATGTGCTTAGGCAGTCAACTGTGTCATCCTGCACAGTGTTACTGCAGTTTCTCCTTTCCCTTGTAAACATCTGGGATTGTGATAATCCTCTAGATCACCTCAGAAAAACAACAGGACATTACACTTGCAGGAAATCAATTGTTGTTCTCCCTGTCCTCTCAAAATACATGTCTGCAACTGTGTGTGCACCCGTGCACAGCTGTTGGGACATTCTTGAGGGATGAGCAAGAATTGTTTTCTTTATCGTCTTAAGAGGTACCTCTGATCAAGTATAAATAAATACAACCAGCTTTCCCTTTCAAGTTAGAATTCTGCAGACAAAGTATCAGAGATGCAGCTGTATCCAGTCTATACAGACATCCTTCCTGCAGGCAGCCTCGGGAAACTGTGGCCCTGGAAGTGCGTTCGGTGGGTGGTGAGGTGTGTGCTGCCCCACATCTCCCTCCGGGGCAGGACAGGGCATGGAGCTGGCCCTGTGTAGGCAGGGCTTTGCACAGATACACAGTGTATTACTGCTAGCTAATGCTGCTTCAATTTATCAGGTCCTGAGCTGAGTAATCCGTTTTCCCTTTTCCTGCAGGTCTGTTTCTTCCACGGTACTTTGCACCTGGAACAGCTTCCCCAATACATTTGTCTTGTCTCTGGTTTCATGGGTGCACTTTAGTGCTTCCCTCTCTTCTGCAAAACCTGCTGTACTTGATAGAATCACAGAATTGATTGGGTTGGAAAAGACCTCTGAGATCATGAAGTCCAACCCCTGGTCCAACTCCAGTCCATTTACCAGATCATGGCACTCAGTGCCACGGCCAATCTGCATTTAAAAGTCTCCAGGGATGGTAAATCCACCACCTCTCTGGGCAGCCCATTCAATGCCTGAGTACTCTCTCTGGAAAGAATTTTTTTCTGATCTCCAACTTCAATTTCCCCTGGCAGAGCTTGAGCCCGTGCCCCCTTGTCCTATTGCTGAGTGCCTGGGAGAAGAGACCAACCCCCACCTGGCTACAACTTCCCTTCAGGTAGTTCTAGACAGTGCTGAGGTCACCTCTGAGCCTCCTCTTCTCCAGGCTAAACACCCCCAGCTCCCTCAGCCTCTCCCCATAGGACTTGTGCTCCAGTCCCTTCACCAGCCTTGTTGCTCTTCTCTGGCCCCGCTCCAGCCCCTCAATATCTTTCCTGAACTGAGGGGCCCAGAACTGAACACAACACTCAAGGTGTGGCCTCACCAACGCAGAGTACAGGGGAAGGATCACTGCCCTGGTCCTGCTGGCCATGCTGTTATTGATCCAGGCCAGGATCCCATTGGCCTTCTTGGCCACCTGGGCACACTGTTGGCTCATGTTGAGCTTCCTGTCAATTCGTACCCCCAGGTCCCTTTCTGCCTGGCTGCTCTCCAGCCACTCTGTGCCCAGCCTGTAGCACTGCATGGGGTTGTTGTGGCCAAAGTGTGGGACCCAGCACTTGGCCTTATTGAACTTCATCCCATTGCAATCAGCCCATCTCTCAAGTCTATCCAGATCCCTTTGCAGAGAAATATTTCAAGTGTGCTTTTAATCAAATAAAATTAATGAGAGTGTTCTGGTTTGCTTTTTGACTATAAATTTGCCCCATAAAATCTTATGTAGTTTCAATTCATATGCTAACAAATGACTACTTGGTAGCCGTGGAACAATGGTTGAAATCACTGTCTTACCAAATGTCGGTAATTTATAATTGTAAAATCGTGTTGTTTCTGGTGTATGCATACCATATCTCTGTATGTAATAATGTAGAACAGAAATTAGGGGCAGGAGGCAGAGTCCAAAAAAAGATGTTATCCTTTATTTTCAGACCTGAATCCGCACTAGAGAGATTAGAAGATATCACAGGTTGGTTATTAGCAGCGTCGTAGGTCTAGAGCTCATTCTGCCAGAGCTCTGCTGCCTCTGAAGACTTGTCTAGGCCAGCTTTTTATTTTGACTACTAGTAAGACAACGCCCTGGAGCTTGTTACTCTTCAGATGGTCTGTCCCCTGGTAGTGATTGTTCACTGCTTGCCTGTCTGAGAGAGTTGATAGGGAATACTATCAGTAGAAGTGATCAGGCTTCCTTGCTCTGAGCAGTTCAGATACAGCGTGTTTATCAGCCTGTGTATAAATGTGTGTGTGTATCTTGTCTCGTGCTGCTCAGGAAGGTGTTTCAGTACCAGACAGGAACGGCAAGGGCAGGCTGAGATACGCCTTTTACAGACGTGGTCTTGGCGGTGCCGTGGAGTGTGTGTGTGTTGAGGTTTGTGGTCTGAACTGCATCCATTGTAAATCCTGTAGGTGAGGTTTGAAAGCATGCTGGCCTAAGGAGCACCTGCACTTTCCCAGGACAGGCTCTTTTAAATATGCAAAATCACAAAAACACCCAAACAACCCCAATCCCATACATAATGTGGTCAAATGTCCACCTCCAGAAGCGTTTTCTCATCTTTAAAGTTTTCTGTGGGTGTAAGTTCCAGCACAGCTTCACACTCTGCTTCATCATAATGGAGTCAGAAAGAAATTAATGTCAGGTGGGAAGATATTTCTCAAAACCTTCTTTCAACATTTGTGGCTATTGCAGTGCCCTGTTTAGAAGTGTGGAGCAATCTGTACATTCTGACCAACAAGAAATGTGTCAGAAATAGCATGTTTTTATGACCCAAAATGACTTGTCAGGCATCAAGCCTTATTATGGTCTTGCATACACAGCTTGAGATAATAATTTCCTGATAGATGGCGTTAATTGGAAAACTCTTTGTAATTATTTTTATAACTGCTGTTTGGAAATCCCTGTTTACCACTTGTCTTGGGCTTCAAATCAGTTTCTTCCTGTCTTTCCCTCTTTTCCATTCACTGGTTGCTTGCGTGTTTGTGCAATTTTAACAGGCCTGCCTTGCACTGGAGGTATTTGAAGACTTAGGAGATCAATGAAAAGAAGCAAATTCAGGAATTGCCTTTTTTTTTTTTTGGTGTTACTTCAAAAAAAGGCTATTTCTTAATGTAGTTCCCAGTCTTTTCTGAGTGATAAGTCATCTGCATGAGCAAATTCTTATCTACTGCTTTCCCCCAACCCTCTTCCCCATTCAACATCCTCCAGAAAAATGAGCAGAAAGGTGAATAGCAGGTTGATATGTTCAATAAACTGTTGGGTTTTTTCCAGGGCAACGTATTTTTCTTTTCCTTTTTTATCCTCTGAGCGCTCTTGGTGATTCATTGGTGTTTCACCATTATGAACAAGTACCTGGGTATCTGATGCTCAGACTGGGTCCAGTCAGCAATACAGTGTGCTCACTGGTGTGCCTTTCTGCTGTGAATAAGAAAAATGATTGTGGGACAGTAATGGTACCACTGATAGATGAGTGTCAGAAAGCCAATAAAGTCTGTGCTCTACTATTAGGAGTTATTTCTCTCATCCTAATGCAGCTTCCGTGGGCTTTATGTGACTCTCCCACCTGGGCTTAGAGTTACTTTAAATGACAATTTCATAGAACATCAAACAGAGGCATTACGCAAACTTGGGCTGCATGGTAAAACAGACTTCACATGAAGTTGATCTCTTTTTGGTGTTTTTTCCACTGAGAGTGCAGTTCACACATTTTTTTACTTTTTATTTAATTAGCTTTTTGGATTCCTATGGAAACTACCATAATAACATCAGGAATCTTATTACAGATGGACCAGCCAATGAACTTTCAAAGTTTAAGGTTGCCTAACATCTCCTATTAGAGTATTGTCTTAGTTAAATCATGTTTTAACTGGTTGTGCTAATGACTTTTTGTTCTGGGTATCTGTCATAAGCTGACTGTGTGTGAGAAAAGGAGTTAAAATGAGATAATTATTGGTTTGTTTAAGGAAGATGTCCTTCCTTGTCCTCTACCCCTTTTCAATAGTTTCAGTATCAAGGCTGAGAGATCCTGGGAAGCATTTCAGTATTTTTCAACAGGAACTTTTTTTGGGGGGGCAGATGAGAAGGAAAATCTTGATCTCATAAGGCTGTTAACAGACTTTTTGGAAGATTTTTCAAAGTTGGAAACAATAGAAAGTTCCTGGATGGGACAGAATTAAATATTTAAGTGTATTAATGACACAGCAGTTTAAAAACATCCATTTTTGCAGTGCTACTGTTCCATGCTTACAGAGACTAAACTAACTAAGAGCTGCTCTTTCTAGGTAGATTTCAGTGTTATACTATTGGCAGAATACTAATGGTGCATTTAATGTCAATATTTGATACTTGAGATGAAGTAAAACATGATTAGAGATGTATTTTTTACCTACTCATTTTTTTGTAGCTAAGTCAAATGTATTTTCCCTCCTCTCCTTTGTCTTCTTTCTTTTTTATCAGCTCAATTATTTTGATGGAAGCATTGCTGATTTGTATCTACAGTTTTGATTTTATGCATTTTTTAAACTGTATTATCAATTTAACCTCTGAAAAGGGAGAGATTAGGTTGTGTAGTAGCTTGTCTACTTGTCATGCTGTTCCAGTTGTATTCTTAGTTTGGGGTGTCTCACAGACTGTTTAAAATGGCTTTGTAAATAGTAAGTGATTTTATTGTGATGGGGTTTCAGAAAGCATTTGAAGGTCTTTGCTTTTGCAGACTGCCCTTTGGCTTGTGACTTCGTGGAAAAAAACACATTCAAAACTGTCAACAATTAAATATCTGACAGTTACTTAATGGTTGATACAGCCACAGAATTGCTGGGAGTAGAAGGGCCCTCTGGGTGTGTTCTCCAACTCCCTTGCCCAGAGCAATGCCAAGTTATGGAGGACCATGCCCAGTTGGGTTTTGAGCACCTCCAAGGATGGAAACCTTGCTGGGCTACCTGCTCCTGTGTTCAGCCATCCTCACAGTAAAATGTCCTTCCTTAAGTTTAAATGGAATTTTTTGTATTTCAATTTGTGCCCTTTGCATCTTGTCCTGTTACTGGGCCCGACTCAGAAGAGTCAGAATCCATTGTCTTTACTTCCACCCTCCAGGTAGTAACGTGCATGGATAAGATCCTTTTATTTGCTGGGCTAAACAGTCCAACTCTCTGTGTCTCCTCATATTAATGATGCCTCAGTCCCCTAATTATGTCTCCAGACTTTTTTTGGACCTTCTCCGGCATGTGCGAGGTTCATAAGAGCCCAGAACTAGATGCGGAGCTCTAGATGTGTCTTACCAGACTGAGCAGAGCAGAAGGTTTGACTGATGTGCTGGCAAAGCCTGTATTTCACTGGGATTACCTGTGAGGATGTCCTGGGAGACCGTGCTGAGAGCTCTTCTGAAGTAAAGAGAATTAAAATTAACTGCTCCTAAGCCAATCATTTCATCAGTTGGTCAAGCATGATTTCACTTTCATGAACTTGTGCTGACTATCCTTGGTGATAGTCTTGTCCATAATTTGTTTGGAAGTTTGATAAATCAAAAATGTTAACTCAGTATAAAAGTATTCAAGTGTGGGTGAGAGAATCATGCATGACCCAGTTTTATATTCTATTTTGAAGGGTTGATACGTATTTGGGTAGCAGGGGTAAGTTACTTGCAAGTCTCTGCTTTGTTATTTGAAGTAGGCAACTTTTTGCCTTCACTTTGGGATGTGCAAAGATGATAAAAGGGGAAGTTATTGAACTGCTTGAATTGAGTATGCTTATGGAAGAGTAGGGGAGAAAATGTAGATGCTTTTAAAAATGTGATGTGTTTTATGTAAAATTTTAAATCCCACAAGATTAACTTTTGGTATCTAATGCCTAAAAAATGATTGCTCAGCAAGGCAAGAGTCCCAAGTTAGATCCTGGCCTTGGTTGGGCCAATTGAGTCCGTGGCTTACAAGGCAATTAATTTGGGATAACAAAGTTAAAAGCCTTTTTTCCCCCTGAGATTACCATGCTGGTTTGTAGGGCGGTCCCGTGGCGTAATGGAGAGCACTCTGGTCTCAAAATCCCAAGGTCGCGAGTTCGAGTCTCGGTAGGGACCGTCCCCTGGCAGTTCAAGCCTCCCTGCCATCCCATCCCGTCACATCTCGGATGCTCAGCAGGATCAGCCCTGATTAGTGCCGGGTGCTGTGACAGTCCCAAGGATTTCACTGTCACTGTCCAAGCTTACTTGGCCGTGGCAAATGAACCTCAGGAGTTAAACGGTGGGGCCAGTTCTGCGCACGCTGTGCCTCACCTAAAACATCCACTGTGCAGGCTGGAAGGGCACAGCCACGTGGGGAGAGAGAGCCCTTCCCAAATCTTCGTTCGCAAAGATTGGCCATTATTATTATTATTACCATGCTGGTTTTCCCATTTTACATTTTTATTTTAGGTGAGTACTCTGAAAATGGATTGAGAAGAGTTTGAGATGCTTAGCCCAGCAAAATGGGCTGATAATTACCAAAGGGAGTTGTAAGGGCCTAAAGCTGCTTCATATTAATTGTGTGTGTTTGTTCTTCACTTTTCTGTCTTTTTTTGTTGTTTTTTTTTTAAATTTGAGATTCTTGCCTTTTACAGGTCGTGTCAAGTTTTAAGTGGTTCTGTATATTTTCAACCTAATTGTGGACAAGATTATAGTTTTATGGTACTCATCTGGTCTCCTTTATTTAATTTCCTTTCCCTTTCCTTCATGTTATTGAAAGCAGCTGATGGTGAAAGGGTACAGCAGAGAAGGTTAGGGAGACCTGGTCTATAGTCCCCAGGCAAGTTATGCAGCCGTTAAAAAAAAGTGTTGTTAACTGTGTGTTAATTTCTTTCATTGTATGAAGATGTGCTGGAATTCAGGCTGTTTTCAAGTGCTTTGGGAAAAGTTTGAGAGGTAAAGCCAATGTGGTAAGGCAGTGCTAATTAACAGGGATGTTTTAGATTTTTGTCCCTGATTCTTGAGCTTCTTTGGGCAAGCTCCTTAATCTTTCTTGTATAAAATGCTGTTGCTAGAAGGGCTTGTTCTGTGTGTCTATTGAGCTTCGTAGTGTTTTTGGCGTTTATAACTATGTGTGTACAACAGCTGGATCCCTGGCTCACCTTGGCAGACATCAGAACTCAGAGTTGATTTTTCCCCTTGCAACCGAAGTATGCAGTGTAGGCTAAGCTTAGTTTTAATATTTAAATTTTTCTCATTCTCCTCATGTGTAAAATAGAACAAAATTTATTTGTCCATGCATTATGTTGCTTTCAGGTGGGATGCTCCTGGCTTTGGTAAATGAATGGCATTAATTACTGTAACATTTTTTGTTGGTAACAGTAAAACAGGCAGCGTGCTGTGCTTGGTGAGCTCCCTTTGCTGACAACTGGGGCAGCTTGTTTTTCAGAAAAGGCAACTACTGACGTTCCGTGAAGCTTTATGACCTTTCCAAAGTGAAGTGTGTTATATGTAATCTTCATGTTCTCCATGTGAGAGCTGTTGTATTTTGCTATGATTTAGCATAGAATGTGTGTAAAATTTAAAAATGGAACATGGCTTATAACCTGTTGGATAGAAGCAACATTAATTTTAGGACTGGAGCTAACAGGGCTTTCTGTTCACAATCATTTTTCTTCTGTGAAGCAGAAACTCTGGATGGTTTTGGTTTCTGTGCGTGGCACTCATTTGTCTGTAGGAGTGATAGCAGAGAAAGCCGATTAGCGTGATTGATACTGCGTGTCAGGGGACTGCCTTAATGGGCTACCATCGAGACTGCATTGAGAAACCACACACGGATGAGGTAATCTCATTAGATGATTAAAACCTTCATTGAGTTTCCCAGATTGCAGGGCTTTCAGTTGTATTGCTGTTGGGAACCGATGCTACACAAGTGCAGTGCTCTTGGAGCCATGCTGGAATGGAAGGTCTTGCTGGGATTTCCTCCTGGATAACGCTCACAGCAGCTGGAGGCTGATGAAGGACCTTCCACCTTTCCATGTTTTAAAGTAAGATTCTGCGTATGTCATTTTCTCATAAAGTCAGTGTCAGGCTTGTGCTGGTTTAGTTTTACCATGCTTTGCTGTTCTTTGTGAAATTCTGTAGTATTCCTGTTGAGAGGATGTCCTTCTGCTTTGTGTAGCTTCCTATGGAATATCACAGTGTACATATCACAGCTCTGTTTTTATAAAGCATCTGTGTTTCTTCTGCAGGTTGGCTTTGTCTTGGCCTGTGAAGAGGTGCAGTGTCAGTGTCCCTCCTTACCCTCTTGCCTGTGCTGTTTACAAGTGTGGCTGGCAGCACATGCTCATACCAGAACTGGTGGGGTACAGAAATTCTGACTTCTTCATGTGCTTACTTTATTTAAGAAGCTCAGTGAAAACACTGAATTTCAAATGAAAAGGAGTATACTTGACTAGTCCTATATTTGAGCTTTGTTTTTTTCTAGCAAACTACAAATATTTCTAATTATGGGTCTCCAGTGTTACAGTATGTATAAAGCAAGGGTTACTAGGACAGAATTTTGGAGTCTCAAGGCTGCTGTTCTGAGACTGCCAGTGACTACTGTTGCTGTATAGTCAGATTTTTCTGTATTAAAAAATAGCCCAGTTAATCTGTTGGGAAGCTGGGGACCAACAGAAGAAACATTTGTAACTTCCATTGTGTGTTTAGAGCAGTTTGTCCATTTCTTTTGCTTAGAGAAAGTGCTGTAATTAATTAGCACATCCAGTGAGACAAAAGCACAGATACTCTATTGTTTTGGCAAGGGAACCCCAACAATATCTTCTTAATTTTGGTGTCAAATGTGGTCTATTTATTTAGCAGTTTTGCAAGGAAGTGAACTTTGACTAAGCTATTTTGGACCTGGTGTCAGGAAAAAAAAAAGCCAACTCAAAACCCGACAACAACAACAACCTGTTCCAGTATTAGAAGAAGTGTGGAGAGGAGAGTGTCTTTCATGTGTATTTGACAAAAAAATAAAATTACAAACCAGTGCAAGTTACTAACAGGTTATAGACACCAATATCATGTGAAATTTGATCCACAGAGCAAATAAACACTAAGTTTTCAGGTTTAATTTAATTAATTTAGTAAAAATGGCATAGCTTGGTGATAGGAGAGATGATCTCATGATTGATTTTAAATTCCAGGGTTATACTGGATATCAGTGATATGCAAATAAGAGGCAGGCCAATAATTTACATGCAAAGTCAGGTAAAGTTTCATCAAATACTAAATGCTTAAGAAAATAATTGAACTGACAAGCATTGCTTTATGTCATTTTTCTTTCAACTTTTAATCTGTGCACGAAGCGTTTTGTGTAGTTATCTTTCTGTATCATAGACTGAAGTGAATTACTTGATTGCAGTATCTGGAATGGATAGTTATGAAAATATTTTCCATTTCAGCTTTAACTTGTTCTCAAGTGAGCTGGCTGAGTTGAATTATCTCAGGATCTCCTTTTCAGAGACCTTGGTCAAGTCCTGATACTCCCCGACATGTTTGAGGGTGCTCAGTTCATGGCACTGCTCTGCAGTTACTTTTCACTTTAAGGGCAAAGCCAGGCCTTGTTCTGCAGCTGTATTTATTTTGCCAGAGAAGGACCTGTTCCCCTGAACAGAATATAAAAGTATGGAGTATTTCCAGTGAAACAAGGCAAGTGTTTTGATTATGAGAATAGAAACCTCCTTTGTTGGTATGACTGCAACCCAGCTTACTCTTTCCAGAGTGTCTGCCATGAATGAAGGAGAGTAAATCATAAATGAGAAATCTCACAACGCAGTTTTCAAAAGGGATGAGTTACTGGCTGGACTTCTTCATGAAGCTTTCTTCTCTCTGCATGTTGGGTCTGCTTAGAAAGTGAACTCTCAGGGATGATACCTCAGCCCTCTTGGCTGTTGGAACAGATGAGTGACTTCAGGATCACCAGGACAGAACATAAGCTGAGGGAGGTTAATCCATGATTGTACTTGCTACTCTGCCTTTTTATTTAAAAGTTGTAACTGTTTTTCTGCTTACATGGGCTGGATGTAATAGCTGAAAAATCCATCATCTCTCTTGGTCCAGATATACTTGTTTCAACTCTGTATCCGCAAACTGAGTGCCCTTGTAAACATCTGTAAATAACATGTCTCAAAATACCTCTTCTGACTGACAAGAGGAAAGAAAAACACTTTTAATGTAATTTTTTCAAGAAATGTTGGGTAGAATGGAGAGTTGGATTTGAGTTCCTGAGCTGTTGCCGAAGAGGGGGGGGTAAAGCTCAGCCCCTTCTCATGAGAGATGAAGTGGGGGTTACCCAGAAAGTGCATTTTGTTCTCCATTGTTCCTAGAGATAACAAATAGGGTTTTTTTTCCTACTGACTAAAATTTTGCTGGTCATTTGTGCTTTGAGCACCAATTTTCCTTTCACTGTAAGAAATCCACATCCAGGGTTCCTTTGTTTCTTTTGTCTTGTGTTAAGCAACCCGATTGAAACTGCTGGATGTGTCTCTGTTTGAAATGTTCAGGAGTTATTTTGCTGAGTATGAACTGTCTCTTGAACCTTTTTTTTCTTTTTTGTTTTTTTAAGAAACTTTCCACACTTCTTAAAATGGCGTGTTCACAACATATTTTGCTCCACTGTTCTGTGCTGTTTTCTTCCTTCCCACCCCCTGTTCCCTCTCCATAACAGCCTGGTGGGTGAACCCGAGAGCAGCTCTTGTTCTACCTCTTCCCTGTTTCTTTTGTAATCTGTTTGCTGAGCTGGCTCGCCTCCAAAAGTGCATAAGTGTGTTTATACATCCAACCTAACAATAGTATCATAACACCAATTTGTTTAACCTGGGCTGGAAATAACAATCTAAATATTGTGAATCAAAGAGAAAGCAGTCATTTGTATTTGCTTCTCTACCCCGCCAGCTCACTTCTGTGTTGTGTGATAAAAATCACTGAAACTGCTCTTACATTCTGTGGCAATTCTGTCAATTCTGTTGTGGTACCCCTTTTAAATGCTGAGGGAAGTTCAGCTGGAGCTTCTCCCCCAAACTGCATCCCATCCTGTTGTCGCTTTGTTGAGGCGGGTGGTGTTTGATTTGAGTGTCTGGTTCAAGCACAAGGTAGTGCAGAAAGGCATCTCTCCCTGCTGCTGTGGGGAGGGCATTCACAGCACAGCAAACCATCAAACTGCCAGCCATTAAACTGTGCTTTTATTGTAGTATTTGAGCAGTTGTGAGAGGTACAAAGCACACAATAAATACTGGTTATGCTTATTTAGTAGTCACAAACTGACTAACAAATTGATTGATCAGCATATTTTGGTTAAGGTGCCAAGACATTAATATAAGTGCTTTATATCGTTGCTTTGATTCAGTCACTTTGATCACCAAAATAATTTTCCTCTGGATCGAAATGATTTGGACTGTGTCCCTCAGTAGCTGATGTGAGCAGTCCTAGCAGTATTTATATTCTTAACGTGCCATGGGGCCTCCTGTTTTTTAAAGTTTATAGTTTCTAGAAGAAGACAAGAAGGGGAAAAAGGAAAAAAATGAGTGTGGGGGGAAGCAGTGCATGTTTTTGAACCAAAATAAAGTTTTACTGAAATTGAAACACACTGCTTTATCCTCAGAATCTTCTGATCTTTTCTGTGCAGTGATACAACTTTGCTTTAACAAAATCTGAGTTGACTTGCCCAGTCTGCTGAAATCTGTCTTACTTTCTCAGAACAGTTTTATCATGGAGTTTAAGAGTGGGCATTCTCTTAGGAGTGCCCTCTAGTCTTGCAATAGCTTCGGTGGAGTGGCACCTGCCTGGCTGGCACTGGAGCTGCCTGCAGCAGTAGCAGTAACATGGTGTTCGTGGTGTCGTGCCTGTGCAGTCAGTGACAGTGAAGATACAGTCATTCTGCATCAGTGGTTTCCAAAATTACGGTTTCACATTGTTATTGCTGGTCTTAGTTCTTTTCTCATGATTCAAGTCTTGAATACGCAGCTTCAGCTTTGTGGATTTGTGGGAGGAAGAGGCAAAACCCACATGTGCAAATGTGAAGGTCAGATGAGTATTGCTTAGAGTAGCTGTTTAATTTTTCTTTCTGTACTTTTGTTAGCCTTTCAGGAGGATGGATAGTTGGCTGTGGAAGTAGGGTAGACATCCACTTGGAGACTTCAGTGGGAGAACCTGGAAAGGGGCACCCTGGCCTGGCCAGCAGCATCACCCTCACCTTGCTGTGTGTATGTATGTCCAGACTTCGCGAGCGAAGATGTGGGGAGGGCTCTCCCCATGTGGGTGTGCCCTTCCAGCCTGCACAGTGGATGTTTTAGGTGAGGCACAGCGTGCACAGAACTGGCCCCACCGTTTAACTCCTGAGGTCCATCTGCCACGGCCGAGCGAGCTCGGACAGTGACAGGGAAGTCCTCGGGACTGTCACAGCACCCGGTACTAACCGGGGCTGATCCTGCTGAGCATCCGAGATGTGACGGGATGGAATGGCAGGGAGGCATTGAACTGCCAGGGGACGGTCCCACTGAGACTCGACCTCAGGTCCTTGGGATTCAGAGTCCAGAGTGCTCTCCTTTACACCACGGGATCACCCTCACCTTGCTGTACTGCTCAGACAAATGGATCCTTTTCTCAGCCTAATACAGGTGGCACCAGAGTTCCCTAGGGGAGGAAAGACTTTGGATGCCATTGTAAGGGTGGGGAAAATGACAAGCTTTCTTTTTTGGTGTGTGAAATTTGATACATTGTTATAGCAGCATTTTTTGTTATATTAAAAAAATTACGACACGCAATGTTGTGTGTCTTAGTGAGTTCATAAAAATGATGTTGTGATAGGTATTTTTAAGTGGTGGAAAATTTTGTACAAGATACTGTACAAAATTAAATCTTGTTTCTGAATTCACAGCTCTTGTGGTTGTCACAAAGTTCTTTCCATTTTAAAGATTAAAAAACGATCATCTTTAGAAATACTTTAGAAATACTTTTTCAGTGTCACAGTACAGGTAAAAATAACCAGTGTTACAGCAAATCTAGCAGTGATTACTCGTAAATGGCTCCAGAATGAAAAGGGTTAAGTTACGACTCGAGATAAAAATACCTGGTGAATTAGGTTGTTTTGTCCATTTGAGGTTACCCGCTATTAAAAATATTTTCAAACTTCTACATGTGTACCTTATAATTCTGTTAAATGACAAACAAAATGTAGAAAAACATGTTTTCCCCTTTCCACAGTTACATTGTTCCTGAAGTGCTGGCAGTGGTAAGAGCTTCCAGCCCATAAACAAAGTAGATGAGTTTAGATGTATAGAGAGCCAATAAATAAAGTAACAAGGCATCCAGTTTTAGAGTTTCTTTGCTGCCTGTAAGTTAAAAATTAAACAATTTTATAGCAAGTGAAGCTGGTTATGAAACTCTCACAAAAAAGATGTAAAAAGCAATTGGATAAGGCACTGCTTGCTTTTTATGTCAAAGAGCAAAGCCTAAAAACGTGAAGTACTTTGCAAACCAGATAAAGTAAAGGGACTGTAACACTTGAATCTGCTCAAAACTGCAAAAGAAATAATAAAAATCTAATGGGGTTGAAGTTCTCATTGCAGTGTTGGTGGTTTAAGGGTAGATTTTTTGCTTAATCTATTTTTAATGTTTTTCTCTGTTCCATGATGTGATCTGATACAAATGAAGAAATGAACAATCTCACTGTACTGAGCAAACAGCAGGCTAATTGTTCACTTTTTATCTAGTGCACAGAGGAGGAGGGGAATAGTTTGTGGTGAGATCAGAAATTGTAGGCAATTTTTGTTTTCCACGAATCTCTCAGTTACTCATCAGAAGGATGCTGTTATTAAAAAGGACAACAACAGCAACCACCTCCACAGGGTAAATGCTTAAAAGAACAAATCCTTCTTGGCAGTAAAAGGTGGAGATGAATGGTGATATTTAAAATGTCTTGAGTTTGTGGGCATTTCCTAGATTACAAAGCTGATCTTACAGGGCCTTTTGCCTCATCTTGTTCTTTATCCAAAGAAATGTCTGGCATGAGAATGCATTTGCAGCGCATTTAATGCTGAAATGATGCCATTTAAATTATTTATCCTTGGGTTATACCAAAGATGTTTGCATTCATCATCTGTCCAGATGCACAAAGCATGACTTTTTTGATCATGCTTAGATGAAGCCTTAGATGTGGGATGCTTTTAACTGAGCTAAATGTGAAACACTGGCCATTTGGTAAACTAAATGCCCTTTGTCTGTTGGGTGGTGAGCTGTAGGAGCTGTTCAGCTGGGAGCTGTGGCACAGCTGTGGTAGCTGGCCTTGGAAATGAGGGCTAAGAAACAAGTTCCTTCTTTCATGATACAGCTACATAAAGATATTTTTATTTTTCAGTGTTTACTTACTTTTTGTCATATGATACTTACAGCAAAAGAGTGTTAGTCCAAATGACAAGAGCTGTTGAAGAAGGATTTCTCCCAGCAATTGTTGAAGCAAATGCTTCATTTTTAGAGAAAATGTTATAAAGCTACCTGTCTTTTTCTCTTACTTAAACTTAGCATACAAACTGAATTCAAGGCGAGTCTGGGAAGAATCATGATTGTCTCTGTCACCTTCTAGTTCTTTTGTTTTTGTATTCCCTCCCTCAACTAGGCTAACTCCTTATTTTTTTTAATTTGAATTTTATTAAATGAAGATTTCATGGACCCTGGGGGTTGGCCATTAATTTTAGGCCATTGTGTGAATGCTGACTACTTAAAAATAGTCAGGGAGCCAACCTTGTTTCCTCTCAGGGTTTATCAGTTGGAAGCATCTTCTTTTTATCCCATGTGTGAGCAAAGACCTCTCTGGATTGATGATTTGATCTGTATAATGGAAAATCTAGGCAGGATATCCTTTCTCTGTTATTCCTTGGTGTGATGGCATCAGGTCGTGTCTTAAAATGGGGGAGGGGAAAAGGAGGATCCTATTAACAGGCAGGGTGTTTTTAAGGAACTCTTGAACTGCAGACTCGCTGAGGTCCTCGTATTTACTGTCTTGTTGAACCATTTGTGCTTCAAGCTGCTGTTATAACATGTCAGTGGTGGCTTCTGCTGCTGTGCTCCAAGGCTTGCTGCTGTGCTCCATGAATGTTTTGTATTTGGAAGTTGTTGTTGGATACCGAGGGGTGTGAGGGGCTTCTCCGTAGTTATTTTGAGCACTAGCAGACCTTACTGAAATACTTTGACAAGGTAGATCCAGTCTTAGCCTGCAGAAATGCAGTGCCTGAGCTTCCCCTGCCAGGAAAAGAATGTTTCTAGTGTAATTCCATTATTAAAATGTCTCTAAAATGAAGCAGTGCCTAATGTGCAATAGAGGTACAGCCAATACTTGGTGAAGTGTGTGTGGGGTAGCAAACATACACAGAATTACTTTGGAACATTATTATGACCTTGCATTTCAGCGTGCTGGAAACTATTCCACTGTAATACTCCTAGCTTGAAATTTTGGTTGGTGTTTGCAAGCAAAGTACACGAGGTTACCAGTTTATGTGATTGTGGAAGAACCTTCATTTTAGTCGTTTTGTGTTCAGGACTAGGAGTAAAAATGACAGTGACTCTTTATCCCCACCCCTCTGCCCCTTCCCTTCTGCAGAAAATGCACTATAGCTCCTACACAGAGGTGAGTCCCTCTCCGAGCTGGTGCATTCTCTCTTGTCGCTGTAACCTGGATGTGCTGTGGGGTAACTGAGAGGAACCTGAGGGCTTTGGGGAGGGATGGCAGAGACAGGACCTGATGGTGGGTTTAGCAGGTACTCGGAGTGCAAGACAAAAACATTACAACTCATAAAAAGGAATGCTGTAGTTGCCTGTTTGGACTTTGGAACCTGTAACCCTCAAGTGTTTGTGCCAAGATGTTGGTACGATCTAAAGCACATGAATATTTTACTCTTAATTAAGATATATATATATATGGGATCGTTGCTTGGACTTTTATGTGAGGACAAGATAAAGATCTTTCCTTCTCCACTACAAAGTGTATCTCAACTACTTAGAATTAGCAAAGGTCCTTTTCAGTTTTACTAACAAACTGATCTGTGACTTTCCATAACCATGATTTGTTACAGCTTTAACTGCAGTGTTTAAACAGACACTTCGATTTCTTACAAGAATGTCGTACTGTTCTGTGTGACTTACACCTATTACTGATCTAAAAGCTCAGATAAATGAAAGTATTTTTCTTAAAAAGAGGTAATGCTGTAAGAAACTTCTACTACTCCTACTTACACTGTTGGAAAACTGAGTTTGTTGTACATAATAGCTTAATGACTATGGCTTAAGGAGAATCTCAACATATGCAAGGATTTGGACCTCTGTGCTCTTGAAAGTGTGTTTTACACTTTTCAGCCTCGTTCAACCCAAGATTTTCAACAAATGTTCTCTGTAGATAACATGTTTTGAGCAACTGTTGAAAAACCAAAGCAAGGGAAGTTTTTCAAATCTTAAGCCCACCCCTCATGTATTAAATCATTCGAATTCTTACAATTGCTGTTATTTTCAGTCCATTGTGTCTGCTTCCTGTTGGTCAAAGGTTATGAGGATAGGGTGGTGTAGAGTGAGGTGGGAAGCCGGCAGGAAAAAGAAAGCTTTGCTTATTTTGGGGTAGACACAACTACAGAAATGGTCAGGACATTGCTTAAATTTTCTGAAGACTTGAAGAGGTAAACTAGGAAAAAAAGTGTTCTTGATGTTGTTTACTTTTCTGGCTTTGTAACTTAGGCATATGAAGAATGGAGTAAGTAAACAGAGGCTTCCTTAACGAATGTTATCTTTGTGCTTGAAAAATGGGGGTTTTGTTCAAAAAGAGGTGTAGCTTTCGTTTTGATTTACAAGTTGACTCGGTTAATTCTGTCTCTGAAGCACGAGCCTAAACCTCGTTTGTTCACTCGTANAAAAAAAAAAAAAAAGAGGGATTATTTGTATTGTTATTCAGGAACTGTCTGTAGTTTCTTGGCTGTTAGCACTGGTGCGAGTCCTCCAGCTTTGTCCCGGGGAGCTCGCAGGGAGCTGCCGTGAGCTCCAGCCGCGGCTCCGGGGCTCGGTCCCGGCTGCGGTTCCTCCGGTGGGCACTGCTGTGCTGGGGGAAGCGGCTGTGGCCGCGGCCGGGGGTCTGGTCTGGGTTTGGGGCACGTCTGGGCTCAGAGCAAGTCTAGGCTCGGGGCACGTCTGGTTTCAGAGCACGTCAGGGTTCAGATCACGTTTGGCCTCAGAGCAAGTCTGGGTTCCACAGCTGGACTCAGAGCAAGCCTGGGCTCAGAGCAGATTTGGGCTCAGAGCAAGCCTGGGCTCAGAGCAAGTCTGAGTTTGGAGCAAATTTGGGTTCAGAGCAAATTTGGGCTCAGAGCACATCTGGGTTCAGAACGTTGCTCTGCGGAGGGGAGGAAAAAGTGCTAAGCGACTTGGTTGTAGTGGTTGAGTTCTACAAAGCTGTTGATCCTAACATATGGTACGAGGGTACTGTTACAGTCTAGGAAACCTTTTTCATGTGAATTGATGAGAGCTACAGGAGTTCTTTCTAAGTTAATCCAAGTAATTGTATTGAAGCATCTTAATTTTCAAGTGTGCTGGTGTGTAGTTGGATTTGATATTAGTACATGATGCAGCTGGTTTCTAAATTTCTTAACCATTTTGTTACTACCAGTGAGTTATTTGAATCTAAAAGTGTATTGTTTGCCATGTTGGAAAAACAGTATTTTTGTTACAGTAGTAACTAATGTTAAGGAGGATAGGAAAAAGAATTTACATCTTGCAAAGAATGCTGACTTTGTGCTTGTTTATTTTGAAATTATTTTTTCTCTGGAGTTGTTTAGGTCAGTTCTGCTCAGAAAAAAACTCTGCTGGAGCCTAGTTGGTAAATGTTTTCAGCCATGGAAAGGGAGAATGTGTCTACTGGACACAATGCTGACTTTTACTTTATCTTAGCTTTTACTTTTCTCAGCAACTCTTCCTGCCATCTCTGCACACTTGATTCATGCACATTTCAGATCTGATGATTTGTAATGGTCAAGTTAATAGTTAAACTCTTAAAAGATAAACACTGAGATTGCAATTCTAATTCTTCCCCTTTCTTAGAATAAGGAATACCTTGCAATGCCTCACAGTATTTAAAAAGTACTGTGTTAATTCTCCCTATAAAACTGGCAGAACAGTAGGTTTCCTTTAGCTTTCCCTTTACTGTGCCTGAGGAAAATGGCTTGAGTATGTACCAGCCCTTTCATTGCTGGAGTAGGGGCCAACTCATTTACAGAAGAGGCTCCTGCTTTGATCTGCAGATACTTGATATGCAAAGATGTCAACAAGTGTGCAGCCTTGCTCTCACAAGGAACAGATAAAGGTGGAGTGTCAACATGTCCTAAATCTAATTTGCAGGGATTATTTAAAATAGTCTGAATTTCCACTGGAGACTTTTCCATGTGTGTTGATGGATGTGTAGAAGCTTCTTTAATGAAACTCATAGGTTAAACCAGGCTAGTTGGTTGGGAGGCAATTTGTAGAAAATATGGGGTACCTTTGTAGCATCCTCCTTAATTCATTCCTAAATCCCCCTTAATTCATCATTCCCTATTGAAATTGCTGCTTCTGTAGCTCGAATCCCCTTTCTTTTATAGGGACTACAAAGCACAGGATTTAAGCATTATAAATACTGTGTTGAGATGATGTGCAGAATGCTTGGCCTCTGTCACCTTTGGAAACCTCTTGTTTTGTTTGTGAAGGGAGCATGCTTGAGTGATCCAAACACGAGGCAGTGAAGCATGTGCTGTACGTTTGTTGCAACTGCAGTGTCCTTTAGAGGATCCAAAATGGTGTTAGGAATTGCGTGTTTTTACAAGGTCTTGTCTTGCTTTTCCTTGTGTGTAAGACTTTGACAGATGATGAAGACAGATATCTGCACGGATGAGTAAGAAGGGAAAAAAGAAAACCATCAGTGTGTACAAGATAATACGAGAAGCACTGGGCTTGTGATGTGGAAGAATGGATATTTCTCACTCCTTCTTACAAACATCACTTCAAAATTCCTGTCCTCCTAGGAAATGAGAAATTAATAGAAAAAAAACCCATGATGAAATAGTTCATCCCTGGCCATTAATGGGAGAGCAGCTGTTGATGTCAATGGAGTGCAGGCTTGACCTTTCAGCTTTGGATTTATCATGTCTTTATGAATGTTAAATTTTATTTTTTTTCTGTGTGTTGCTTTCACGCAGCTTGTCAAGGGGGTCTTGCCAGCACTGTAGTAATCCTTGTGGTAAGTAATGTACAGACACTTCTCAAACCAGGGCAGAGCCTACCCCAAATGTTTTGCTTTCTTAGATTAAGACTTGTGGGGGGAAGTAACTTCTAATTAAAAGCTGATGAAAAGCCTGAAGCAACTTTAAAAAACACCCAACAAACAAACCTTTGTCTGATGAAAACACAAAAACATTATTTCTTAAATAAACCCATGTGATGCACAGCCAAATGGCAATTTGGTTGGGTGATCATATGTACTGTTAAAGACGCTGATCTTTAGGAGTAATCTGAAGGAAGGAGATGTTGTGTCTTTGCTTTTTGGTTTGGGAAGCCTTCAAAACTTAAAGAAAGATGAGAGATGGAGGAGAGAAAGAAAAATGAGCCAAATTTGGTGTCAGTGATAGAGCAAAAAGCAATAGGAGGTGATGTGCAAGAGACAGAAAGTCAAGTAAGAACATGAATTTTTGAAGAAGAAAAAGCCTAAAAATAGGAAAAGAGGCACAAACCCAGAATAGACAGGTCAATAAATGGAGAATGGTAAAACAGGAGGTGATGTGATCAGAATGAGATGGGAAATTCTCCTGGCAGGATTATTGTAAAAAGTATGGATTTGGGAAAGAGTAGGGAGGGAGATGATCAGAACATGCTCGTGATTAGAGAGGAAAACACCAGATTTTAGTAATGTTCTGAGAAGGAGGTCAGCAAACCAAAGACCTTGTAGATGTGTGAGGAAGGGACCTGCAACAGATAAGACTTCTGCTTATGCTGTGACAAACTTCATGCCATGGCAAGTGTTATGTCCTCCCTGGTGACAAAGCAGTGGGATGGAGCAGTGAGAGGAGATGGTGAAGCTGCTGTCAGTGATAAGGAATCTGTTCCTGGCAAGGAGATGTGTCTTAGCCATGCAGGATGGGTGGTGAAGGAGAACAACTAGAAGTGAAGAGGTAAGACTGCAAGTGGTCAGAAACAGCAGAGCTTTTATAGGCACTGGAGCTGGCTTAGAGGATGTAGGAATATAGAGAGATGGTCACTGGTCTTACCTTGGAGACAGTGAAATGAGGGCTCAGGTCCTGATGCTGCTGCAGATCTCCTGAGATATTGCTCTGTATAGCTCTGAATAGAATCATAGAATCAATTGAGTTGGAAAAGACCTCCGAGATCATCCAGTCCAACCCTTGGTCCAACTCCAGGCCATTTACCAGATCATGGCACTCAGTGCCACGGCCAATCTCAGTTTAAAAACCTCCAGGGATGGGGAATCCACCACCTCTCTGGGCAGCCCATTCCAATGCCTGATTACTCTCTCTGGAAAGAATTTTTTTCTGATCTCCAAATTAAATTTGCCCTGGCGGAGCTTGAGCCCGTGCCCCCTTGTCCTGTTGCTGAGTGCTGTCCTTTGGTGAAGAGGGGATGGTCATTTTCTGGTGTGCAGCAGTAAATTTGTACTTGCCATTAGAAAATTTCTGACATATTGCAGACAAGTAAGTATTGAAGTGCCTGATGCCCCCAGTCATAAGGATCAGTTTAATGGGAATTAGATGATACAGACCTGGCTGCACAATTGCACTGGGAATAGGCATAAGGCTGTAGGGAAAAATAAACCACCAAAAAACAAAATTCAAGAAAAAGCAAGAATCCCCATGGAAAATGGAAAGGACTACAAAGATGCTCATTTAGTTTTAGATTCTCAGAATTAAAGCAGCAGTTAGTGCTCCATTGCCTGAATTGTATTTTGCACCTTTTTTGGCACTTTAATTAGCGGTGTAACATTAGGAGACTAATTCACGTGCTGAAACATCAGTTATGAAACAGCTCACAGTAAATGTGTGTGGAAGTATTGTTCTGCTGTATTTTCAGTGTTTTCTTCTGTTTATTTAACAAGCTAAAGTTAGAATCGACAGCACAAGACTAGAAAATGGTGACAATAGTTTGAAAACAGGAAATTTTGGCCTTGTGTGTATTCGGAACAGATGATCAGGATGATGGCCAGGAGAGTGGAAACTTCCACTGAGACTGTTTTTTCCTTATTTTGCTCAGTGAGAAAAGATGGTGCTTCCTGGAAAACAAGTCTTAGGTATTTAAAGAAAGTCATAATGTATTCAGTATTTTCCTCATCTCACGTTTGTTTATTTTGCAGCAATCTGTTTACAACTTCTTAGTATTTAACACTGCTAAAAGTAGAAAGTTTGGACTATTTTGTCAGATCCTGGAAATGCAATTTTTGCTGTGTAGAATTAAACCACTAAGAGTGCTTTTTTATGCCATCAGTTTAGTTGTTCACCTTTATGTTTCAGAAAATAAAGGGCATTATTTTTAGGGAAGAGCATAAGAGAATGGCAATTGCTGGTTGGTATTGTGACAATGGTTTGAGAACTAACTAGTAATTACATATTCCTCAGTTCCTGGTGCTCATGATACGGCCTTTAAAAAACAAACCAGCAACAAAAATTCCAAAACAAAGCACAAGAACAATCAAAATGGTTTTGAAAGATTTCCAAAGTCTTTCTGTACAATACCTTGTAATTTATTTCTGTATAGAAATCCACAAGGGTTAATTTCTCAGGGAATATGTCAGGCAAAATTTGGAAATTGCCCCATGTTGGAGTTAGTTCTGCAAGCTGGAAGAGCAACAAGTGGACAAAGTAAAGTGCTGCACTTGAAGTGCTGTTACCTGATGTGACCTCTTCTTGCTGCTTCCCGGCAGTCCTCCCAAGTACGTGCCTTGTGGGATGAAGCTCCTCAGAGATACTTGTCACTGGTTTGTGCCAGCCACAAACAGGATTTAAAAAGAGGCACAGTGTGAAGGAACACTTATTTTGTTTCACTTGAGATTCTAACGGGATGCAGAGCGCAGGTCTAATCCAGGAGTTAGAATGCTGTGCCAGGGTTGTGTTTGTCTCCTGCAAGGAATGGAACACCTGGACACTAGAAATGTGGAGGCAAAAAGGAGAAGTACTCAACTTCTGTTTGTGATCCCTCTTCTGGCTGTTTGTCAAAGGCATATACCAGTTTTGCTGTTGTTTAGCCTCTGCACTGAAAAATAAAGAGAGAGGGATAGATTAAATAGATGGCAGCAAAAAGTATATGGAAAGTTAAGTCTTGATCCCATCAAACAAGCAAAAAACCTCAACAGCAGCTTCAGGACTTAAACAAATGTCCAGGAGAGTATTACGAAGGCCCCCTGGGCTGTGCCTTTTGCTGTTCGTACCTCTCTGTGGTTCATGCTCTCCATGTCTTCTGTTTACTTCATAATTGCTTTTGGAGCAAGGAAATGTTTTGCTGTGCATTTATAAAACACCAGGTGTTTTTTTGGGGATCTTTCCTTGTGTCCCAGGGTAAGTCAATTAGAATCATAGAATCGATTGGGTTGGAAAAGACCTCCGAGATCATCCAGTCCAACCCTTGGTCCAACTCCACTCCATTTACCAGATCATGGCACTCGGTGCCACGGCCAATCTCAGTTTAAAAACCTCCAGGGATGGGGAATCCACCACCTCTCTGGGCAGCCCGTTCCAATGCCTGATTACTCTCTCTGGAAAGAAGTTTTTCTGATCTCCAACTTCAATTTCCCCTGGCAGAGCTTGAGCCTGTGCCCCCTTGTCCTATTGCTGAGTGCCTGGGAGAAGAGACCAACCCCCATCTGGCTACAACTTCCCATTCACTTCTTTCTTCCAGGTCTTAATGGGCTTGTCTAAGAAAGGAGGATACCAAATAGTCCCTATTAAAGTACTCTGTGGAGTACCAAGATGCAAACCTAAGAACAAATGTCTGCACACTTGACAGATGGGAAGGAAGGACTGAGATTTTTAATTCTGGTCTTGGGTTTACTGATCATAGGTGGCAAAAGATTTATTAGCAGTATTGCTGGAGTGGGATGGAAGTGATACCCTCTTCAGCTTAGCCAGTGCTCAACAGTTTTGAAAGGTTTTTTGGACTGGATGCTACCCAGAAGAAAAAAGATTGTAAATGTGCTAGAAGAGGAAAATCAGTTTTAAATGACCTTAGAATGATGGGCAGCAATACTTGGAAAAATATAGGAGGACATTGGCCAGTTTATCAGTAAGCACAGTTACTTGGCCACGTGAGAGCAAAATCTGTAAAAATGGACCAGAAAAATTGTCTTTGATTCAACATTTCTAAGCTTTTATTTAAACGTGTCATGTAATCATTTTGACCTCTTGCTCAACAGCTTGAGAGGATCCAACTGGAATGTTAAATCCTTTTAAAAATATAAATTATCTGCTCTTTCCTGCCCTTTCCTCCTTCCTTTCCCTCTCCATTTACACATACATCCCATATTTCCTACATCTTTGAACTATAGCCAGCAGCTGAACGAGGTGCATTTTGAGTGCACATGATGGAAGGGGAGGGTTAAATAAATCCTCCTTTAAGGATTAAAGGAGGTGTGGCTACAGCTTCTTCAACATGTACACCTCTTGTATGGGGAATATATTGTGACATCTGTGTGCTGGTTACAGAATTAGGTACAGTATTTAAAAAAAATACACAAACAAAAACCAGCTAAACCTTACCACTGCTGCATGATGCTTTCTGCCAATTTCTGAGCTGATTCATTCATTTTTAAATCAGCAGTTTGCATATAACTTAGTGAAAAAAGCCCTTATTGTAGGAATTTCATGTTTTTACTTTGTAACCTACTCAAAATGCTGTGTGAAAAATACAGAAATCCACTGTTGCTTTGATCATTTGATGCTCTGTGGGTGAGCAGCTTGTCACATTTCAGCCTCCCTCAAAAACAAGCAAACAAGCTCGTTTCTATAGTTATGATGGTCTCATGATACGATGGTCTCATGATGCAAACAGGACAATGTTTGGCAGGCACGGTGCTGTCCTGTGTTGGGCCAGCTGATATGCTCTGCAGCTCCAAGGAGAAAACAAGCTGAGAGGCACACAAGGCCTTCCTTAGTCTGAAACAACAGCAGCAAACCTTGGTAAACCGTGTTTTGTAGTAGTTTACAAAGCCTACACGGGCTTTTGGTGAACTTGATTCCCATGATGTTTGCCTTATTACACTTACGAAAGGAACCATTTTACTTCTGCATTAAGCATTTGCTCTGCAAGCAGTGTTTATAACTGTGCTAATATATTTATTAAATATATTTTAAAATAATGTTTATATTAATAATGTAATTTATATATTTGATTGAATCTTTCTTTTTTTTAAAAAAAAATCTTTACTCAGATTTCTTTCCATAATTAAATAATATTTGTACAAAATGTTTGAATCCTGTTACGGCTATTTTTTTGACTTCTCAAAGCAATTGACTTTTAGCACAGAAACCCAGTGTTTGATAATGTATGGGTGATAACATCAGTTACGTGACAAATAAATAATTAGTACTTGTAATATTCTTGTGACATAAACCGGTTGCATCTTTTTGGGTGATTATGAGAAATAGTCTGTAATGTGCTCTGGAAAAGAAAATGCAAAATTCTTTAACAGGAATGTCCAAAGTAGATTAAAAAAAAAAAAAGAGAAAAGAAGAAACTTGCATTAATACATATTTGCAGATGTACACACTTTCTTTTGGAGATTTCTCTTCGGAAAGCTGTCACTGAAGAAGCTCTTCCTCACACATTTAGCACACTGATCTGTACTTCAGTGAGGCAGGGCACAGCTTCCCTTACAACGACAAATAACTGAAATGCTAAAAATAGGTCTAGCTTTAAGAATCCCAGATATTTTCAAATAACAAAGAGTGATTTATGTGAGCTCATTTTGCACTTTGACAAAATATAGAGGCGCTTTTGTACCATGATTAGCAAGGGTGCTGATGTCAGTTCGCTTGTCTAGCTCTAAGCTTTATTCTGCTGCTAAATTGTGCTTTGTACTGTAATCCAGAGAACCTTTGTATCTGCCTTATTAGTGTGTAGTTTATGGAATTGCTTTTGTTTTTGAATATAATCTGTGCCAGTTTCAGTGAGTGTGACTCATTATGGGACTGAAATAAGCTTTCACATATGCACTATGTGAAAACTCTGCAAAAATAGTAGCAGGTGCTGGTAGGCTAAATTCAGTGTTTTAAGTACTTTATAGTTGCTGGTTTGTAGACTGAAGGGCTGAAAGGAAATTCTTCTAGAGCTGGTTGGTTTTTCTCAGTTTTAGAGAGTCCTGTTTACCTGGTGATGCTCAACAGATTGTCAGGATTGTAAAGAACCTTTTGCTCCTTAACAGAGTACTGGAAATAAAACCTCTAGAGGAGACATGCCTGGTTGATACAGAGTTGATGGGGGTTTTTTTGCATGGTGTTTTCTTGTTGCACAAATTATGAGACAAAGCACATCGTTCTTCTCAAGTGCTTTTGTTCCTCTCCTCTCTCTAATCTCTTTCCTCCTGAGTTCAGCTTTGAAAATTTCGTCTGAATGGCTGAAGGCTGAGGTTAAAGATAAAGTCAGTTTCTGCAGCAGGAGAGGTTTGCAGTTTGGTTTGTAACAGTTGTCTGTGATCAACCTTGCCTGGAGAGAGAGCCTCTGATACTGAAGTTTCCTGTTATCCCAGCATCTGAGTTGTCACTTGATTTGGAAACAGGAAACAAAACAAACTTTGCCAGTGTTTTTGGGTTGCTGTTAAACAATGCTTATCCAACTGTGCTACTAGAACATACCCACATTTGAAATCTAAATTGAAGGGGTTTTGTCTGTTATGTTTGCTACGTCTGTGTTTGAGTTCAGCATTTAAAGGCAGATGCTGTACTGAGAATAATGTAATATACAATAAATACCATCTACTATACATATATATTGTACAACTGCAATAAATATAGCTGTTTTGTGAAGTATAGCCGTTATCTTAAAATCAAATAACTTTTAGATTCTTGGTAGTTTGAGGCTGGATCACAAACCTTAATTAAGCTGTCTGGCATTTTCCCCTTCCTCCTGCTTTCTGTATTATCTTTTCATAATGGCTTTCTAAGCTTGATACCCCAAAAAGGCATTTCCACTCCACAATGAGGGTTTTGTGAGTCTCCAGGGCAAAGCTGACAGCTCTGGTTCAGAGCTGGGAGATGGCAGTGTGGTTCTCCCTCTTTGTCCTTTATGTCCTCCTTTCACTAGTTTGAAGGTGACAGCTATATAAAAATGGTATGGAAGCACTCTTGTGCTTCACAAAAAAGTCTCTGAATTTTTTCCTAATATACAGTAAGAAAATCTTGTTTTCACACCTATGTCCCAGTGTGTAAGGGACATTGTGCATCTTGACCTCTTCTGGGCCTGTCCTTGCTGATTTCATTCTTTTCCTTGGTTACTCTGCAGCCAGAGCTGGCCAAAAGGAAAATGGACTCACCTGTCTTATTAATGCATTTCTTCTGTTGATTGTTTTTGACCTTCCAAAGGACTTGCTGACAACCTTGTTTGAATATCCTGAAGAAGTTTTAAATGGAGTGCCTTGGGGCACGGTGTGAGTCTGTGGGATAACGCACAGGGACTTGGCTACTGCATTGATTTGCCTTGGTCCCCAACTTTGCTGGACAGTGTAAGAACAGGTGGATCAAGCAGTGATGGCTCCCCACTGTGTCTGGGCTCTACTTTCAGGTTTCTAATGGTGAAGGCAGGGCAGCTCTTCTAGTAGGCAATGGGAGGACATCTACTTTCTTCTGCTGTGCCTGCTATCCTGGCATTTGGGCATATAAAGAAGCTGGTAGGATAGAATGTTGTATTGCTTGTAGAGTTGAAGAATAGAAAGGCAGCCAAATGGGTCAATAAATTTGCTGTTGGAAACAACAGGACATCTATATGCAAGCCTTGGTTTCTTAGTTTGAGTTAAACATCTTTAGGGAGAATTATGACAGGTGACAGAGGCCCATGGAATGAAAGGCAGCTGAGGATTAGTTAGATGATGAGGCATTTCGGTTGTGCTTTTCTCTCAGACCAGCTCCTTTCTCTCTGCAGCATCAGGAGGGCTGATGTAATAAGCACAGTGTGTCAGACTATCAAATGTATTTCTTCAGTGGATGTACCTTCCCCAAAGACTGGCTTTATGTGGTAAAATTATAACATTGGGTCACTCCCTCCGTCCCCATCTCTCTAACGGTTTCACAAAGAATACTGCAGCTCTTTCTCTGTGAGAAGTACTACTGTAGAAATATGAGGTTCTGAGCATGGAGTTCCCCTGGCATCGAGGCGAGTGTACAATGTGAGCATTGTTTGCTCTTTAAATGCAGGTCACTATCATTGAGTATCACTGAAAAAAAATCAGTTAAAAGGCATCAGCCTGAAGCAACAGACATTGGAAACAAAATGCTGTGGAGCACTTAAAGATGTATTTTATTTTTTCTTCTCCATGCCTACGAGAGCTGTAGTTTTTGTGTGAAGGTTTTTTCCCCCCCACTTTCCTGATCCCTTTCCCTCTTTTTTTCCTTACTGGATTCATGCTTTCTCATTTTGTAAACAGTGATTTAATTTATATATCCTTGTTGTAGCAAAGCTAAGAAATAAGCTTTAAAATATAAATTCACTAATCCTCAAGTCCACTGCTGTAACAATACCTAAACAGGTTGTCTTAAATGTAGGTATATGGTATATAATCTCTTAGAATAGTAATTGGACTACTTATTAGTACTCAATTCAACCCAGGTTGAAGCTGTACACAAAAGGTAACAGTTTGATTTCTTCTAATTTTTCTCCCTTTTTTCTCTCTCCAATTTTCAGGCATGGAAGAGAAGGTGGTTTGTGCTTCGGAGCGGCCGTTTAACGGGGGATCCAGATGTTCTGGAATACTACAAAAATGACCATGCCAAGAAGCCTATCCGTATTATTGACTTAAATCTGTGTCAACAAGTGGATGCTGGACTAACGTTCAACAAAAAAGAGTTTGAAAACAGCTATATTTTTGATATCAACACTATAGACAGAGTTTTCTATTTAGTAGCAGACAGCGAGGAGGAGATGAATAAGTGGGTTCGATGTATCTGTGATATCTGTGGGTTCAACCCTACAGATGAAGGTAAGTTCTGTTGCTTTTTCTGAGAAACTGCGGTGCCTCCATGCAAAGAATGTTTCAAAGATCAGATGACTATCTTTAGCTGGCATATGTTCTAAAACGTGTATGCATTGGCTATGAAACTTCCTTGTTAACTCTGAAAAAAGTAAGTGGAGCAGAGGGAGATATTAAGAATTTGTTACAAATTAAGTGTGCCATAGAACTTGGATGACACTTCTCTGTTTTGCATGGCATTAGGTCTTGAGAGAACAGGAAAAAAACTTTAAATAAAATCATGCACAGCAGTAGATCATCATAATCATCAAAGGGATCCCATTTGGTATAAAAACATATGGGTATGCAAGCAGGAATGAGTGCAAAATGTCAGGTTTCTAATATTACCATTTCTCTGTCTGCTTTGCAACTTGGGAAAAAAAAATCCACCCCCCACCAGCTGAAACAAACAAAAAATAACTTGTACTTCGGCACTATCCAGCTCTAATCCTACCAAAATAGACGTTATGTGAAGGCAGCTTGTAGAAAACAGGATGGTGTGTTTAATTCCTTACAAATACCTTGTGGCCATTGCTTGTCCTGAATCCATTCTTATTTATTTACTTGTTATTCCGGCATTCCTTGTGGAGATTAGTGGGTTGCATGATTTTCTTCTAGCTCTGTGCACAGTCCCAAGAAAAGATTAAATAGCAGTGGTAAGAGGGTTATGAATAAGGCATGCCTGACTGAAGGGGCTAGAATTAAGCCCCTGCTTTTTGTAGGACTGTGGATTGAGGGAGGTGAAGGAAAAAAAGGCTTGTGTTACTTCTGCTTTAGCCAAATCTTGAAAAGTGACTGGAAAATATTGTGCTCTGCAGAGGGGCCCTTTTTCTTTCTCATTATTGCAGTTTTGAACTAAAACTTTGTCACGAAAACCTGATCTATGAATTACCACTCAAATAGCAAACTCAGTGAAGGGTGTTTGTTTTGACAGTTCCAGCATATTTTCATGGCATTCTGCACACACCCGAGACCACCCACAGCACATTTCTCAGAGCGATTGCCGGGTGATTCAGGGTTCAGTCTGCCAGGCATCCCTTGCCCACGGGAGAGGGGTGGGCAGGTGGGTGCCTTTCAGTGGGTAACACACTGGTGCATCAGTGCAGCTGAGGGCAGGAGGTGCACAGAAGTCACCGGTTCTGGGGACAGACTGGGAATCTGGGAATTAAGAAGGAAACATATTTACATGGAAGCTCTTAAGTAGAGCACAAAGAAGCTTATGCAAAGTCTGTTGTATGGAAGGGGGAGGTTATGTTCCGTCAAAACCATGAGGCCTTTCCTCTGAGGGATGGTGTATTGCTAATCCTTAATTTTCTATTGATGGACCTCATCACTGTCTAGAACTACCTGAAGGGAAGTTCTAGCCAGGTGGGGGTTGGTCTCTTCTCCCAGGCACTCAGCAATAGGACAAGGGGGCACGGGCTCAAGCTCTGCCAGGAGAAATTTAAGTTGGAGATCAGAAAAAACTTCTTTCCAGAGAGAGTGCTCAGGCATTGGAATGGGCTGCCCAGAGAGGGGGTGGATTCACCATCCCTGGAGGTTTTTAAACTGAGATTGACCGTGGCACTGAGTGCCATGATCTGGTAAATGGCCTGGAGTTGGACCAAGGGTTGGACTTGATGATCTCAGAGGTCTTTTCCAACCCAATCGATTTTATGTTTTTATGATCTGTTGTTGAACTGAAGGTGAAACATGCTATGGATGGGGAAAGATCTAACTATGCCATTGTAGGCCATTTGGGCCAAAACTGGTTTTTGCTTCAGTCAGTTTTAGTGGTAACTTATCCCCATTGTACTCCCACTGCATGTTTCATCTTGGACATTTTAGCTTTACCTGGATTGTTCCAACACCTTTACTTCACACAGTTGACAGTACTGCCTGTCTTATGGGTTTAGTAATGTCTTTCAGTGCATTGAGGAAGAATTAAACAAGGAAATTGGGAAAATCAATTGCTGAGTGTTTCGTTGCCAGGTTCTTATTTTTCCAAGATGAATCTTCCTACTAACGGAAGAGTAAATCATAAACGTACTTTATAAAATCTGTGTTAATCTCCAGTTTATTTTGAGAAGTTAAAGAATGGGTGAAGTTCAGACTGTAAAAGAGCAATATTAATACGCTCTTATGAGACCCCACCTGGAGTACTGGATACAGGTCTGGTCTCCCCAACATAAGAAGGGCATGGAACATGGAGCAAGACCAGAGGAGGGCCACCAAGTTGATAAGGGGATTGGATCACCTTCCCTAGGAAGAGAGGATGATAAAGTTGGGGCTGTTCTGCCTGGAGAATAAAAGGTCGTGTGTAGACATCATAGCAACCCTTCAGTATCTGAAGGGGGCCTGCAGGAAGGCTGGAGAGGGACTCTTCATCAGGAACTGTAGTGATGGGGCAAGCAGTAATAGATACTAATTGAAATGGGGGAAATTAAGGTTAGATATATGGAAGAAATTCTTTACTGTGAGGGTGGTGAGACACTGAGACAGGTTGTCCATGGAGGTTGTGGATGCCCCAACCCTGGCAGTGTTCACAGCCAGGTTGGATGGGGCTTTGAGCAGCCTGGTCTAGTTAGAGGTGTCCCTCTCCATGGCAGAGGGTTGGGACTGAAAAATCTTCAAAAGGTCCATTCCAACACCTTAGCATTCTATGGTTCTGGTTTTAGTCTGAAACTAAACAAAAAGAGTGTCTGGGGAGTAACTAATCTCCACTTTAGCCTGTGGAAACAGAAGATAGTTTTCTTTGAAGCTTGGCACAGCGTCTCTTGCCAGACTTTTTAAGGAGAGGACTGTCATTGGCATCCTTTGCTCTATCAGGGACTAGGGGCACTACTGGCCTATTGCTCCTGCTGGTGTTTGTTTGGAAGCCCAGGCCCTGCCTTGGGTTGACAAAGGAAGAAATTACAAGATGTGGTCTCTAGTGCCATTAGAAAATGCATATGGAGTTGTTATTTTGGTGTAGGAAGGAATAAGGGACAAAGAGTTTGTTGTAACTGTAAAGAATCCAAAAGAATAAAGATAACTTCAGAGTAGCTCTGAGCTGCTCCTTTCATATTTAGTGAAGACTCAGATGATAAGTTTGTGTTTTATTTTGTTAGAAATCATTTTGTGTACTCATTTTTACCTAATGCTTTGGTGCGACCTTCCAACTAGAAATGGAGCTAGCCTGTAAATCTCTTCATTGTGGAGATCTGCAGTGTTACATTTGTATTTGGACAGAGTAGATAAATTATATTTTTCAGTCATAATTACAAGCCATTGAGTTTCCAGGTTTCTGATTGCATCATGCTGTAGTGTAATCTGTAATGATTGCATTACAATTACAATATGTGCAATATATGGCTTTTTATAGAGACTTTCTTTTAAGAAAGGTTTCACAGTGGTTTGGGTATTGTAGACTTGCAGCAAGACAGAAATACGAAGGAAATTTTTTCTTTGAAATAAGGTAAATAATTATTTCACTTTTAAGAACTAATTTCTGGGTGTGTTTTATGTTTTCTTCAACTAATGCTTCTTGGTTTCAAATGTCAATGTTTGTTTCTGTAGCGTCTTTCTTTTTAAAATGCATGTGCAAAGGTAAGGGAAGCTATACATGCACAGGGGGGTTAGGTTTACCTCAGAGTTTCATACTGCACTTTTCACATTCATGTTTTGTCTGTAAGGTCATAATATAATAGCTCATCTAGACATTAAAATGGAACTACAGGCAAAACTGTGTTGCCAGGATTTTGTGCACTTCGAACTCCAGTGAGAGACATTGTGGAATGGAGAGAGTAGGACCTAGGAAATCACTGTTCTCTGTCCAGTGCTGGGGAGTGACCTGAACTTTCAGAAGGATGAGGGTAAATGTTTAAGAAAGGTAGAAACAGAGGAAATGAAGTTTTAAAAGTTATTGATGAGAAGAAAGGTGGAAGGATTTTTCTTTCCCCCCGGAGAAGAAAATATTAAGGGAAGAACTGGCTTTCAAAAAAATGCTGTGATAAGCAGGACATGGATTAGTTGTTATCTGAAGAGAGAAGTTACTTGTTTTTCTCTCAGTGAGTGATGTAACAAAAAAGAAAACCCTTCTAAGGATATCCAAGCACAGGCTGTAAAAGCCCTTCCCTAGAATTCAGTAGACATCTGTGATGAATGTTCCATACGTGATCCAGCTCCATGTTTCTGTAATTTAGTGAATTGCGTGCTTGGCAGAGCAGGGGAAGGAGGAAATAATCTTACTATATGCAAACATGTTACTTGCATGTATTCATTTGAATAAAGATAGCAATAGCAAAGTAAACCAAAAGAAATAACAAGGCAAACCAGAAGGAAAAAAGAAGAGAACAAGACATTGAAATCTACTATTATATTTACACAAATAATTACATGTGGTGAAGAAAGTTTGTTGTCATAAGGGCCGTACTTTGAAGGAGCTGCAGCTTGTTTCACACACAGTGCTTTCAAAGTGCAGTGTTTCTGTTTGGGCAACTGCTGTCTGGTGTATGCTTCTCATGCCTTCACCTTTGGAACAATTATTTTTGGATTAACTATCTTTTTTTAATGGTGGTCTGATAATACCTGTGCTGCAGGTTGAGCACAGCTTGGGTGCAATATCAGTGACAGGATGCACATAACTTCTCCTTCCCATCCTGACTCCTCATATTCCCTTCTGTGTGATCAGTCCTGTGCTGTGCTGTGCTGTGTTGGGGATCTCCACCTCAGATCAGGATACCTCTGTGCTGCCTGTAACACAGGCATGGAACAGAAAACAGGCTCTGCCACGGAGAGCTGACTGTCTGCAGTAGGAGACTTGAACACCAGAGCAGAGGTTTGGGAAGAAGCAAAAGCAGACAAGGTGGCTCTGACCATTGTGGCAGATAAGTGGTGTTAGTGCCTCAGTTGTTGGATTAGTGTTTGAGCTCTGGGCTTTTTTTCAGAAGAAATTTTCAGAGGTCTTTGGTTATGGTGGACGTAAGAGGTGTTCAGGTTGTCCTTCCTGCATAAAAGGGCTGCCCTTAACGAAATTAAAAGTGTTCTCTGACAGCTTTAACAAGTGGATGGCAGAGGCTGGCAAATCAAAATCACCGTCCCCATAACTTATGGAGAATATTAGAGGCCTTGGTCATGGAAGGTTGCAAAAGCGAGGACATGAGGTTTTAGATGAAGGAAGGGAGGCTCTGGAGGAGCAAAGAGAGAGATGCTGTAACAGAGTAATAAGCTTTAAAAAAAATTCACAACAAGTTTACTCCATGGGGACGATGTATCTAATGACGGGTTGGGCAGTTTTGTACCTGTTACACATGATTTACTAGAATGTTGGCTCAAAGGTGACATGCCAGAAGGATGAGTGACTGGTGACCTGGAGTCCAGTGAGGAATAGCATAAAAGGGCTGAGTTAAGCATTAGGAGAGAGACCCTCCAGACAAAGACTGTGGGTCTGTTCTCTCAATAGTGAGGCAGTAGGTTTAAAGGGAATAGTGGCACGAGGGCATCTCTCTTCTGGAGGCTTTTTTGATTGTTTGCTTTGAGTAAGTAAAGTTTCAGGGCTAATGGCCACTGAGACATATAAACATGACTTTTGGGGGTTTTTTTTAAGGACAGAATTGCTGAGAGAAGGTGAGGATAGACTAAAGGAAGAGGTTAGAGTTATCTGGCAGAATTGCATAGAAATAATCAAACTTTTAGTAGAAGTGGTAGCTGGTGGCTCCAGAGCTGAGTACAGGGGGGCAAAGCTGAGATGATCATTGCTTGTTATCCAAAGGAGAAAATGAAGACAGCAGAGAGGACTAAGATGTCTTCAGCTTCAGGTGATGTGGTAAAAGAAGAGATGGTTAAGTGGGATGATGATTAATAGAGCAAAGATCTACAACTGTAGGGCTTCCCCTTACATGATGTGAGAAAAAAACCATTCATTTAAAAGGTAATTTACTGTCAGGGGTATGATCAGAGTCTTAATCTCAGGTGTTTGGGGTTATTATTTTAAGCTTCCAGCTGCATGTAACAAAAGTTCACATAGAAGGGGATTCTGCTCTTCCTTGAGAAAAAAACCCTGAATCTATTATGCCTATTTCATTTTCCCTGGTTCCTGCTGGACATCTTTTGTGCTATTAACATCACCTGATGAGTTGCTGGGAGAAGGGCAATGCAAGGAGGGGGGCTGGAAAACTGTTTTGCAGATGGCTGATTCCCAGGTTATGAGGTGCTGAGAGGAAGGCACAGGGATGCCACAGGGATGGTTCCGGGCACCATGTGGGAGCCCCAGCTGGGAAAACTCACCAGGTCGTCAGAGAGTCATGCTCTGCTGAGGAGAATTCTGGGAGTTTCCAGAGAAGAAAAGAATTCTGGAGCATTTGAATGTGGTGGGCTGCACTGTTTCTCTTCACAAGCACCTACAGAAGTTTGTCTATAACAGGACTCCTGGATTATTTTACCCACATAACCCAGCCTGTGTGCCATCTGAATATGGAGAGAACAGACTGCAGATGGTTCTTTTTTTCGCCTGCTTTTGAATGAGTAGTCTTCAAAAGAAAACTGCAGGTGAAGGCAGGGAATAAATTCTGACTGTAAATGCTTCTGGTATTTTCAAATTTCAAATGGGTAACCAAATGCATAGCTTAAAATTGAGCTGCAGGTAGTAAGTACTAAATTTTAGATGTTAGCTCTGGAAGCTGAAAATTTGTGTGTGACAGGAAGCTGGTCGTGTTTCTGGTTTGGATACAGGAGGCAGAGTTGTCCAGAGCATCATGTACAATGAGCGGTTCTTCATTAGTATTTTTGGGGGTATCACATTTGTCTTCAGAAAGAGACAGGTACTGTGAGATTATATTAAACTAAGGAGACAAACTTAAGAAATGCACAGGACTTTTTATTAAAGTATTTTAAAGGATTTTCTCTGAGTATAGTGGAAAGGTTCAGAACTGAGGTTTACTGCATAGATTTCATATGGGTTGCAGGCTGATTGCTTATGCCAAAAACCAAACCCAGGCTGGTGTGTCTGTGCACCTTCTGGGCTGGATCTGGTTCACATCTGCTGAGTCAGTGGTGAACAGAGCAAGTGCCTTTCTCTCTGTACATGTGCTTGTGTTCTGTGCAGGCACACACAGGCATGTGGCCCTCTGATTGCAGGGTTTTTCACTTGAGACCACATAGAGGCTGACACTGGAGGAAACTCCAGCAGTGTATTCCAGGATGTATCACATTACCTTAAGCAGCAGAGATAATGACTTAACAGACTTGATTTAAAAAAAAAAAAACAAACAAAAAAGAAACACAAACGTCCCCCAACAAAAAACCCCAAACAAACAACAACAACAAAGTTCTTTTAAGGCTTCAGCTGAAGTCATCAGTTTTTTATTATACTTTTGTGTCTGTAAATTTTTGCTCAAAGTTACGACTTTGATATTTTCTTGGCCTTTAGTTATTTTAATAGCTTCTGCATCGTAGTGGATGGATTGAATGAAGAATCTCAGAAGAATCATGCTGTTACATATCTGTTGCTGATTCACTGTTGCAATGGGAAAATCCCATTTCTGTTTTCATATTTCTACCTGCGAGCTGTGAAAAAGGCATTTTCTTACTTTGATTGCAATTTTGACTTTTAAAGAAATGCTTGTTGTAATGAAGCCTCTGTTTTGTTCACTATGAGAACATTTCAAGTATTTACATAATTAGAATATTAAGAGACTATATATCATGGTGTAGAAAACAAGTTGATTTTTGCTTTCATTAAAAAAAACCAAAACACAAACCAAAACACAAACCCAATCCTAAATGGAAACTCCCACACTCAAATCTTCTAGGTTGTTCACAAAGCAAAGATATAGGAATTTGTGGAATAAAGAAGCTTTATATAGTTAAGAAGAGAAAAAGGGAAGCCTTTTATTATTCTTGTTGAGAAAATGCTTTTTTATCTCATTAATTTTCTGAAATGCAAAAATGGTTATGAGGGAAAAAGTATAAATTCTAGCAAAGACGATGCCTGTAACTGCTCTTAACAAAGCAACTGAGAACAGATAAAACTCTTGCCCTGTTTTGAGAAAGCTGCTTGTTCTGGCTGTGCTGAATGTAGGAATTATAAAAACAAAATAGGATTCTTGTTAGACTCATTTGCATGTTAAATATTCTGGCTGTTTTTCCAGCTCCCAGTTATTTCAAAGCAGTCCGAGTGTCTGAGCTCTGGGAACAAACCAAATGACTTACAACGCTCTTTGGTGTGCAGATGACCCCTTCCCTAAAAATCTGCTAGTCCAAAGTGCAGCAAGTTGATGACTGTACTCTTTGAAATCATAATAGGCTGCTGGGAGAGAAACTTTCCTTCATATCAGCTTCAGAAGTGCGTAGCTAAGGAGAACATTTGAGAGGGTACAGATAGGCAAGCAGCATTCATTTGCTCAGTGATGAAAGCTTTAACATGACTGTTTTCTTCGCACTCAAACTTGAAATACCATCAGCGCATAAAGCAAATACAAAGTGGCCCAGCGTGAAGTGCTTTAGAATAAATTCAGTTGCTCTTTAAATCAAGCATTAGCCCACACTATTCAACACATACAAAATGCCTGTATGAGGATGAATTTTGGATCAGAAAGTTGGTATTTTAGTAGTTTGAGGCTCTATCCACTGGGAAAAAAATCTCAACCACACACAAACCGCACAACACATCTGTAGGAGGATCAGGGATTTTATCAAGTGGTATCTGTGTCAAAATAAATGAGGCAGCTCATCAGAAGGAAATTGTCCCTAATGATCCATTAGCATTAATGGGCTCGAAGTCCTTGCTCAGAGAGCAGATCATAAACCTTCTAGACAGGCGGACAGAATCACCTTTAATATTTCAGTAACAATCAAAAGGCAAAGGTTAGAATAGGAACAGAATTCATTATTGTTGTGTCTTTGTGTATCAGTAAGAGTGTCCCAGACCACCTTCTGTGCAAGTTAGTTTCCCTTCTCAGGGAAAAAAAAAGTAGAGCTAGGAAAGGTGAAGATGAAGGGAAACAAGATTTGCAATTAAATGTCTTCTGTGCCAGGAAAAATTAAGCAGCACCAACTATGACAAAGTTGTATGAAGTTGGGAATGGGGATTATGAATAGGAGGCAATTGTGCACTGTTTCACTGAAGATGGGAGTGAAGCTGTCAGGCAGCATGTTTAAAATAAAACGGGTTTTCATGCCACCAGTAATAAGGTGTGGACCTCACTGCCACAGGATGCTAGCAGAGACTAAAACTAAAAGGCATTCAGAAGAAGGAGAAATTCAGAGACCAGTGTGTCAGAGGCTGGTCAGCATCAGCTGGGGATGCAGCTCTGCGTTGGGGTGCCCCAGAAGCTGAGGCAGTACAGCAAGGCTTGATGTCTGCAATGGGCCACCTCAGAGATGGCATCATGAGCTTCAGAGAACACAGGTCTGAGCCCCTATATTTACCCTAATGGACTGCATCACCTCGCCTCCTTTCACCAATTACAGGGACAGCCAGCCTGTAATTCTTTCTGTCTCACACATCCTTTTTTCCTAAAGTAACTTTTTCATTCTCCAAACCGTGTGAATACATAGGTCCTCTTTAAAAATGTTTGATTTTATTTTTCCCGGGAAAGTTACCCTTGAGTCTTGCTGCTCTTCCTGGGAATGCCGGTGCGCGGTGTGTTTAATTGCATCAGCGTCACGTAGGCATGCATGTTGCTGTATACCTGTAGGGCTCTCCTGACTACGTGAGGTCTCATTGACACACCCATCTTCCCTGGAAGCCCCATGGACGCCCTCTTTGATTTCTTTTTTTCCCCCTATGTGAACTTGGCACCAAGCAGATTTAATGACATGAAGGTTGTGTGCAGTTGGGGCTGTGATGCACTGAAGCTCTTGAGGATCTTGTCTGTAAGTGTGGTCAAAGAATGAGACTGTATGTGGCAGGAAACCTTTCTTCTCCACTGTTACTCATTCACAAACTTACTTATATTCTTTGATTCTGGAGGGGACAGGACAGAGAGATGGTTGTCCCTTTCTGTTTTTCAGGAGCAAGAAGTACATGCCTGGTAGGTCCGTTTTCTGTTGCTGATGTTAAACCCCAGCATTAGGGGAGTCAAGAAATACCAGTAGATGCCTCAAATAGGCTCCTTCAAGCTTTTGAGTTTCCTAAATAATAGAAAATTGTTCATGTCCCTGGATGCAGCCTGGTTCTGCTTTTCTCCTGCTAACTACCTTGATGAATAGGTCAGGCCTAACCTTTAATAAAAACTTTTTTTAGGTTATCCTACTTTTTCAGGTAAGTTGAGTTGAGGAATTTTCATACACCTAGACTTCTTCCACCCACATGGGTGTGGTGGTATTTAATTTCTGAGCCTGTGTAAGTGCCATGGGAGTTCAAAGCAAGTGCTGCTATTTCTATTTCCACGTCTAAATCACTTGTACCCAGCGCACACAGAACTGGAAGCAGGAGGGCTATTTTCTGGGCTGCCAATCTGGTTCTTCCCAGAATAGTGCTGAAGTTACTTTGTAGTGCTTACCTGGCCTGTAAGCCTAACAGGAGCAGGAGCAGTCTACAGGCGGTAATAATATGTTCATTTAAACAATGCTAATAATCAGCGTCCATTCTTGGCATATGCAAATTGGAAAGTACAATGAGTTGCAAGTACAAGGGAGCCTTGATAATTGAGCAATAATTTGCTTAATTATGTTCTTCTTGGTCAATGTGTCATTAGAACAATGAAAAAGTGAAATGATTGTTTAATGTCTGACAGTGTCAATATTTTCTAGTCTCACAGATAATTAAATAGTCAGGATACATGTATTTGGAAGGAAAAGAATTACTTTAGAATATACATGGATAGGAAGTGCTTAAGAATTATAAAGATAAGGTTATTTTAAAAAACCCACAGTCCAACACCTTCTGTCCCCACACATGAGAAACCGAAACCAAAACCAAGCCAAAACAAAACAAAGGAAAAAACCCAATCCAACCTCAGCTTCTTCATTTATTGCTCTACGTTAAAAAGTTGGGCTTGGTGGAACATGGTACCAGTTGTACCTCTGCATTATTTTTATAGTGGTAATGGATCTTCCCTTGGTTGGAGAAGCAGCACTTTTCCTGTTGCTTTTCAGATGTTGAGAGTGGCCAGTTCTTGCCTGGTGTCTCATCTGAAGTGTTGAAGTGACCTTGGTCAAAGAGGGAGGAATACTTGCAGGTGCTGACTCAGGTTGCCATATTCAAGTAATAACTTATGGGCCTTTGTCTGCTCTTGACTAACAACAGATTTGTGTTTTTAGCTGTACTGCTGCAGCTGTCAGCATTTCTTTTCTTTCTGTGACCAGAAAGCAGGTTAAGTAAGTCACTAAATACAACATAACCTCTGCTTTCAAGGCATACTTTAGAAATAGATGGCAGTTTGAAAATAAAAATATTTATATATAAATTTAAGTACTTTGAAATTAGTCTTAATATACAGATGTTCCTGTGTTTGCTGATTTTTTTGCAGTTTTGTATTAAATCCCAAGAATTTTCTCATCCTTGGTTAATAATTTTCTTTTTGTAGCATGGAAAGACTATTTCTTCATCGTATAAGGAATGCTTTGCTCCTGTGTTTGCAGATGCTGTGAAGCCACCGGTCAATTCTTTACAACCATCTGCTGAGTTACCCTTGCCCATCAACACGTCACCACCTTCCATGCAAGCAGAATCTTCCCTACCTTCTCCGTATCGGCTTATTAACATCCCCCCATTGGAGTCTTCCTCTGGTCAAGAAGATCCTCAGGACTACTTACTGCTAATAAACTGTCAAAGTAAAAAACCTGAACCTATGAGGTAAGTGACTTTTGTTTCTTAAAAACACTTGTTTGTATTACAGGCCAACAACATTTATGCTAAAAGCACTTTTTTATTGCCGAGACATGGAGGATTTGGATGTACATAATGTACCTGAGGAAGCTGCCTGTAACTTCTGCTTCTTTTCTTTCTATGCTTGAACTTTTTGCAGTAATATTAAGTTGTTTGACCAGTTCTAGTCCCATTTGTGTTCTTCAAAAGTGTGGACAGCAATTGCTAGCATGAAGTACAGGAACAATGCAGCGATCCAAGCATTTCATTGTAGGTTGGAGTGGAGCATGGCACAGAGCAAAGAAGGGCCTTTTCTTTAGCCACAGCTTGGTATGCTTAGTCCAGTTTAGGACTAGAAAAAGCTGGAGGAATTTAGCCTTTCTCCCTTCTGGTATTTGGTGCCCTAGTTTTGCCAGCTAAAGCTTTCATTGAAGGGATTTAGAAAACATGCTGGTGTTTATTATCACCTTCCAGGTTACCACAACACTGAGTGCAGCAATCTTTGAGTGGTATTTGTTTACTATTACTGGCATGGTTCAGACTCTCAAGCAAGAGTAAAAGCCAATTATTTTATGCTCATTGAGAATGCAGGAGGTTGAAAACACTGAATTTCTGTATCCTGAATTTTATCTCTTTCCAAACAACAGGTATTTAAAAGCAAGCTCAAATAACCTTTATTTTTTACTGAATAAAGAGTATTTACACAGTCAGTTCTTCAGAGAAGTGTGCAATAGGAAATTTTAAGTAAAAAATTTGGGACTTCTATTGAATTACATGTCTATTTATTTCTCCAACTGCTACTTCAAACTTAAATAAATGCATAGCACCTCCTGCATAGAAGGGTATCATATTCATGGTAGGTACCTGGGAAGTATCACTATGGTTTGCCAGAATGAATCATGCTGGCCACTCCTGGAGTAGCTGCCCAGAGACATTGTGGAATTTCTGTCCTCTTTAAAAAAATCTATTTAAAGAAAATCCCAAAAGAACCACAAATGAACTTGACTGGACGAGCTCCTGAGGAGCCTCACCTGATTTTGAAGGGTTTTGCTTAGAGTTATTGGAAGAGCTGGAGCAGATAATCTCCAGAGGTCACCTCCAACCTTGAGCATTCTTTAGGAGATCTCTATAAATCCCTCTGGCAAGCTTCTTTTCTGCAGTAATTTCAAATAAAATCTGCTGGGGTATTTCCAGAGAAATAAACAAAACGTCATATTATTTTTGTGATTGCAGACAAGTACATGGAGGCTGAGGAAAGCTTCCTTTGAAAGTGTTTTTGTGAGTATTTCACATACTTCCTTAGGGCTATACCTTTTAGTGGCGGTGACTTCTTCATCAACACCTTGATGCTCTGCCAGTTTTACCTCTGCCATGTGCTCTGTGCTCCCTTGGCATTTTTATCATGCTCTGTTGTGCCTGAGGAGTTTCCTGCTCCATTTACTGACAATTACGTAGTAGAAAAGTATCCACCCTTTACAGTCTTCCTTATAAAACAGGGGAATGAGCCTACAGTTCCTCCAGAGTATGGAATGTGCAGGTTACAGGCAGCAGACGTTTAACACCGTCACAGGAAGCGTGTCTTTAGGAATTGTGAATGTTGGGATGTGTAATTCACTTTCTGACCTGACTTCCACAGTTCTGTGACATGTGGGTTAAGTAGAGGCCGAGGAGACCATAAGAGGAGACACAAAATGTGGCAAAGTACAGAGTCCATGAGCAGCCTCCAAAATTTCACAATGAAGACACTGGTGACACAAGGGAGAAGTTAGGGGGGGATGCAGAAAGTCCAGTGGAAGTAAAATACCAAGTGAACTGAGAAAGAACTAAACAAAATCTTTGGGACTGTAGAGATTGTTTAAATAAATGATGATTTTAGAGGAATATTTGAGTGAAACAGCGTAGTGATATTATATGGGCTTAGTGTATTATATGTAACTAAATTCACTAAATAGCTGTGTCCTTTCATTAAAAAGGTTGTAATAATGAAAATTCAGAATAATGGTTGTGCTGGACTTTCATTTCTACTTAAAAGGACTGCTTTTGTTTTATATCTGGTAAAGTAGGTATTCTGCTGGATTTGGGCCAAAGTGTAGAGCATAGAGACCTTTTCCTGTGCAATTAGAGCTTTGTGTATCTGTGTAGCATGTTAACAATAAGAATGTACTCTCTGCACTACCCCAATCCACACCCTTACAGGTGAAATAAAAAATGAAATGGCTGTATCATTTTCCTAATCATTTCCAGACTTGGAACAATTTATTTGTGTATTTCATACAGACTTAGATGAAGTGCAAAGCTTAATAGCCGTAATTAAACAGGCAGGTACTGTTCATTGAATGGTTTTATTTCTATGTTTTCCCTTTTGATTTAAAAGTTGCCAATATGGAGAGGGAACACTTTCTATTCTAATTCTTCATGTTACTTTATAGATACTCGGGGAACCACTGAATTCTATTTCAAGTCTTTGAGGTTCTTTTCTGTGTGAGATGGGTGACTGTGAAATACAGAGGAAGTATCTGAGATGCCTCTTTGGAATTTTTGAGAATTGTGGTATTTCAGACCTAGTAAATAGTTTTGAAATGCTTCGTTACAATGTCATACAGTGCACCACATACTGTTGTGAGAATATCTTGGATGCAGCAATTACAGCTGTAACAATCACGCTGTATTTTGTCTAAAATAGTTTTATGCTCTGATCATTCTTGACTTGAGAAAGAGCATTGTTTGACTGTAACATTTAGTGAGATTTTAAGGTTTGCATTTGGATCCTAGAAAGGAAAATGCAGCCAAAGACTGTTTCCAAACCCCTTATTGTTCTGGCTCATTCGAGAGGTATATTGAAATACTAAACACTGTCCTCCTCATCTTTCCTATGCTTATGAACCAGCCAAGGGTCACCCTTTCTCTCCGAAGAAGGGCAGGAATACCTGCTATTGGAAGACTTTGAAAGTAAAAAGATTCCACTGCAGTGAGTGAACAGTAGCCATTCTTGGAACGTGTGTGAGAAATTAATCCCAGAGCCATTAACTTGCCTGAAAATACTGTTTATTTATTTGAGATGCGTCTTGCATGGTGTTCTGTGAGTTTTAACAGAAAAACTATGTAACTTTGGCTTGCACTTCCTGGAAAGAGAGCTGGGTTATTATTTATTTATGTATCTATTGCATTCTTTTCTATGCTTGCTCTTTTTGTCCCAGATTGCTGGCACACGAGTGCAGTTTTGCTGCCATTTTGTTCATAATACTCTGTTTAATCAGTCACATTGATTCCTGCAGATGGGAAAAGAATCAGCTGAAAAGGACGAGTGGTCAAGCCAGCCCTAATACAGCATTTTCAAAAATGAGGTGGCTGCCCCTCAGACTCAAACACTTCTTAAACTTTTTTTTTGCTGGGTCTCTGTCAACATGTAGTTTTCAGTACGTGAAGGTTTTTTGCTGGGCTCCCCTTGCCGCACTGCCCCACCTCTTCTCTGTGCATCTTAGTGGCCAGTCCTTGTAGTCCAGCAGTTTGTACAGTTTTCTTTTCTTGATTTGTGGAAAGAGATGTTCAGTCCTAGGACTGAGTGAGGGATAGTTTGGGGCCACTTAGTATAATTTGGAGGTATGTGATGCCCACATGTGATAACATTGAATTAATGTCATAGTCATCCTCTGCTTATAAACTGAGGAGTTATGATTGTGTTGTATCCAATTTGCCATTATTTTAAACTCAGGTATAAAAAAACATTAATGCATACTTATCTTAATAACCAGTTGTTAATAGAATATTTAAAGCAATTGGGTTTTTTTAATTGAGCTGTACTAAACTGCATGGTAAAAATTAAAATTCCTGAAATACAGAAGTATCAGGCATCTTGTCTTAAAAAAAAAAAAAAAGCAGGAGTAATGTCTTTTCCCCTCAACTATGCACTGTGCATTTTCAGAGTTGTACATGGTGTTCTTATTACGATCAGTGGTTAATGCTGATTGGGGAAACTAGCTCAGATTCAGAGATTGAATTCCCTGTCTTTGTTTTGACAAACTGCTTTCTTTGTTTCAGACTGTCTTCAAACTTCTAGTTTTGCAAAAGCAGATTGGTTACAACCCATTCAAATTTTGAAAACTTATTTCAGTAGACTAAGAAGTTGATTACAAAAGATTACTTTTAAAATTGTGCAGTAAATCAGCAATGCCCTCTTATAATGAGAAATGTAATGTAAGTAAGCCACCAGCTGAGCAAATTACAGACCTGGCTGCCTCTTGTATCATGGTTTTTGAAGGTCTTCTGTTTTCGTAAGTACTTGTGGTCAAGAAGAAGCACCATCTACTTAGACCCAGAAAAACTCCTATATTTAAAAAAGATAGCATTTGTTGCTTGCATATTCATATTACAAGTAATGCTTAAGCACTGGCATTGTACATGTGCTGTTGTTGCATTTGGAGCTTTGTTTATATACTCCTGCCTGTTTTTGTAAGATAAATGTAGTGTTTATCTTTTATTTCTGTAGTTTTAGAAATTTTTTTTGATTTTAAAGTATATCCTAGTGAACTGGAACTAATAATTTTGGTTCTGAAATGGATTGTCAGTGTCCAGCATCTCTAGACTACCCACTTTATTTTTATAGCATAAAAAATAAAGATCCCAGCCCTGGCCATACTTGCTCATGTGAAAAACACTTGACTTTTGCTGGGATTTCAATACAAATGAATATCACAGAACTGGAAGAGTACATCTAGAAAGTGAGGAAGTCCTGAATGAATTCTTTGAGTAAAGAGGAAAGGATGCAGCAGGGGCTGAGCTCAGAGTGTTACTGGTCACACAGTCTGTTGACAATTTATCATGTGCTCTGTTAACCTCAGGTAGTTCCTTCAGTCCTGTGTGCTCTAATTTTTGCAAGTGTTTTCAACTTGCAGTCGTTCATTCATTAATTTCTGAAGCTCTGAGACAAAGGGAGTAAATTGTTAACAGGCAAGAGGTATAAGTTTCTATGGTCAGCATCAGAAGGAATATAGGGAGTTTTGCTTCCTTGGTTGTGCCAAGGATAAATAATGAGAAAATTCCCTTCTTTTGGGGAGTTCTATTAAACTACATGCAGATTAGTGTTCAGAGTTACCTAGAAACCAGTTCTGACCAGTGAGGCAGAACTGAAGTCTGTGTTTGAAATTAGGAACCAGAGCATTTTTCTAATGGAAAAAAAATGCCCAAAGAATAAGCAAATAGAAAAAGGTGATATAATTAAAGTGGAGAACTCTCATAAGCTGCTTGTCCTGATGGAAGATGGTATCTCAGCTATTAAACAGGACAAAACCCAGCTGGTTAGGTGAATGAGGTTTTTCTTGACTGCAGATGTCCATTCCAGGCTAACCATGTTGGTTCCCTTGATCGCTGTCAGAGAGGCACTCCAGGAGGGATTCCTCAGGTTTACATGGATATGAAAAAACAGATTGTGTTTCACACAGTCTCCATTTCTCCAATGGCTGCAGAGGAAACCTAAATAAGTAGCCAAATTGGATTCCTTTTTCCTCAGGTTGCCAGACCCATGGGAGATAAGTGCAGCTGTCCTTTAAGAAAGATTTGTGCAAACTTACTGACAAATGAAATTTGAATAATAAAAATATCGGTTGTGATTCCTGTGAGGCAGAAAGCCTCCTAAATAAGGGGGGAAGTGCTTCTTGGGATAGTCCATGTATTTTATTCCTTAAAAGTTTTGGAACTGTGTGATTCTGTTGCTTAATAGAGCTTAGTAAGAGTAGCAGGTGTTCACTGATAGACATGCATGCTGACATACTTATATATGGATGTATAAATTAACAAAATGTGTGGTATTGTGATAATGAAAATAGGAAATATCACGGTATCATTGATCAAAAAGTGTATAGACTGCCTTAACTTCACCAGTGTTAGTATTCTACTGCTGTCCTGACTTTCATTTAAGCAAGGAGTCAGACCAATAATGTGACTGGAGCACAGTAACTGGAGAGGTTTACAAAGACAATGAAATTATTGCAATGTGGTTACTTTCCATGTAGGTTTACTGGTATTAGTACCAGTACTAATGAGTGCTATTCTCATAAAAGAATTTCCTAAGAAATCCAAGTTAAACAGCTGTGCAGATTTATCAAACACCACTGCCTTAATTTGCCTTCAAGACAAAAGCACTCTGTTGCACATGCAACCTATGGATTTTTTTTTCCCCTCAAGGAGCAGACTGTTTTCCTCCGATATATGTTGTTATCTCTTACTTCTCTTTACGTATTTGAAAGGAGTTTTATGTGGTCAGTCCAAGTTCAGGAATGCATTTAAGTGCATTACAAGCAGTCATATTTTTTTCCTCAACATTTTTTTCAAATTAATTAGAACTAGCAAGTACTGTAAACCCAAGAATTGAGAGTCTTACCTCTTAACAGTGCCATTAAAGTGCTGCTAGTTTGCAGTGTGGGTTAAAAAATAATGATTAAAAAATCCCCCAGCCCTCAGACAAAATAAGAAAATCCCCCAGCCCTCAGACAAAATAAGAAAATCCCCCAGCCCCCAAACAAACTGCTCCAAATTGGCATCCTGGAAATCGCTTGCTTTATGAAACATCAACCTGTTGTGGAGCTGTTTGTAAAGCTCCACAGGTGTGTTACATGTTTCACCTGCATGGATTTGTATGTATGTAGTTACTTAGGATCCTTCAGTGCTACTGTTTGTTTGATAACTGAGTTCCTGCATCTCATTTAAAAAAATAAAAATAAAAAATTGGAAGACACTGACAGACTTTTTAGTTGTTTACATTTTGAAATGTTGTAATGTTTGTTTTTCTTTGTGTTGTTCACCAACATTTTAATCTCACAATCTCACATACAGATCTCACGCTGACTCGGCCAAGTCCAGCTCCTCTGAGACAGACTGCAACGATAACCTGCCCTCGCACAAGAACGCAGCTCCACCTGCGAGCAAGCACGCTGTGAACGGCTTCTTCCCACAGCAGGGCGCCTACGACTCCCCGCCCTCCCGCTCCGCACTGACGCTGGCCGACTGCAGCCTCTACAACCTGCCCAGGAGTTACTCCCAGGATGTGCTACCCAAGGCAGCTTCTCCATCTGGGACTGATGCGGAAGGAGAACAGCACGTTTTCAATACGCCGTCAGCAGCATCTACGTTGGACGCACAGATGAGACACGTCTCCATTAGCTACGACATTCCCCCCACACCTGGAGGTACTTACCAGATTCCACGGACTTTTCCAGAGGGAACATTGTCTCAGACTTCAAAACTGGAGACTATTCCAGATATTCCTCCGCCTCGGCCACCCAAACCTCACCACGCTGCAGATCGCTCTCCTGTGGAAACATGTAGCATTAGTCGCACTGCCTCGGACACGGACAGCAGTTACTGCGTCCCCACGGCGGGAGTGCCGCCCTCACGCAGCAACACCATCTCAACTGGAGATCTGAATATCTTCCGTAAAGGTCAGTGTTCCCCATCCTACCCTGCACAATTTGTGTGCTCAAAGATGTGGTCTTGTGAGGAATGATGTGATATGAACGATGACACCAAGTTGGGAGGGAGTGTCGACTTGCTGGAAGGCAGGAGGGCTCTGCAGAGGGCTCTGGATAGACTTGAGAGATGGGCCGATTCCAATGGGATGAAGTTGAATAAGGCCAAGTGCCGGGTCCTGCACTTTGGCCATAACAACCCCATGCAGTGCTACAGGCTGGGCACAGAGTGGCTGGAGAGCAGCCAGGCAGAAAGGGACCTGGGGGGACTAATTGACAGGAAGCTCAGCATGAGCCAACAGTGTGCTCAGGTGGCCAAGAAGGCCAATGGGATCCTGTCCTGTATCAAAAATGGTGTGGCCAGCAGGCCCAGGGCAGTGATCCTTCCCCTGTACTCTACGTTGGTGAGGCCACACCTTGAGTGTTGTGTTCAGTTCTGGGCCCCTCAGTTCAGGAAAGATATTGAGGGGCTGGAGTGGGTCCAGAGAAGAGCAACAAGGCTGGTGAAAGGACTGGAGCACAAGTGCTGTNTTGGCCGTGGCACTGAGTGCCATGATCTGGTAAATGGACTGGAGTTGGACCAAGGGTTGGACTTGATGATCTCGGAGGTCTTTACCAACCCAATCGATTCTATGATTCCATGATGTGATATGAATGATACGAATGGGCTAAACGATACGAAGGGCATTTCTAACCTTAAGAAATAAGTGTGTAGCCCTGCACAAAGCAGTCTGTGGTCAAAATACACAAGAAAGAGGAAAAAGAGATTATTAAAGTAAACCGTCAAAACAGCAAAGCATAGAACATCAATAAAGGATATATACATTGCACTGTGGCATGTGGTCTTGGCTAAAAATACTTGAAGTCTTAGACATATTTATGGTGTTACTTATCTTAGAAAACAGCAGTGAAGAACTATTCTTATTTTTAAATTTTTTTTATGTCTAATAAGCTCATATAACTGAATTCAATACTGCCATTATCAGTCTTTCAGAATGACCAAAGTGAGGTTAGTGAATTGTGGTCCAATCTGCAGAGGGTGAAAGTGTTTCATGAAGGTCAGTGGGATTTGTTGTATACCCAGAGCTTTGAGATCAACCCTAATTTGGTGATCATTGCCACTTACCTTTATTTTTCCCCTTCTGATATATGTGGTTACTGCAGTTTTTAAGTAAAATTAAAGTTGTTCCTTTTGGCCACCTAAATGGTGGTATTCCACATGTGCTGTCTTGTTAACTGTTCTTGTGATGACTTTTTCAGTTTTCCAGGTTCCTGAAGCAGGTGGGTATTACAGTGTGATTTTTAGAGTGAAATTCTGAACTGATTAGAGTGGATGCTAGTGTTAGAGATCATTTTAAAGCATTGTTTGAGTTGTGCTAGGTATGGGATGGGATGCTGGAATGAGGGGCAGGAACACGGCTTTTAGAGGAGGCAATATATAGAATGAATGTGACAGACAGGTGCTCAGATGATGTTGTCCTGTTTGCCATTCATTTTGTAGGCTGAGTTTAATAATATTGGTGGTTGATAGTGTTTTAAAATTACAAAGTAACACCCTGAAAGATCCTTGTTTGCTTTGCTTATCTTTTCTCATTTTGCCAAGTTTATAGGTGAGTATTCCTACGCTAAAGCTGAGATTCTCTGATTCAGGAACTAAGTAGCCTTTATGAAAATACTGTTTTAATTTGGTGCTTAATAGCAGAGATGTTTATTTTTCCACTGAGTTGGAAATCTCAAAAACACTTGAGGCTTTTTTTAGGGCAAGGTGGGTATAAAACCCAGAGTTTGCCCAGTTTCTGTTTTGGCATCAGGAGGAGGAGTGTGCCTGCTGCAGGGTAAGGCGGCCTGCCACCTGCATGGATGAGCAGCACCTAGGAGACAGCTCTCTCACAAACACCCCTGTCCACCAAGGAACCACCCATGAAGCTCAGGACCTTCTTAATGGGAACTGCCAGGAGCCACAACACTGAAAATGGAGAGATCTCTGCTTCTGCAGCAATCTGTTCCAACTGAAAGCCCCAGGAGACACGGTGGGGAGCTGAGGGAAGGGATTCACCTGTTCCTGCAACAGATGGAATCCTGTTGAATCAGCCCTTTCCAAGGAAAGAGTGTCAGACAGGAAACCTTTCTCCAGACGCTGAACTACATCTGCCATTTGTTTATTTTAGAATAGCTTTTTCAGGAGGGCGCAGGTTCTGAGTACTCACTAAGTTCTTACACGTGCTCATTTAAAAGACAGACATTGTTTCTGCTTTAAAAGCAAAAATTCCTTTTTTCTTTTCTTGCCATGGAAAACTGGCACTGTAAGAGCTTCAAGTTGTGACTGATGAGCACTAAAGTTGTTTGTGAGCAGTCCTCTCCAGTACAGATAAAATCTGTGGGCCACAGCTTCAGGAGGTGTGTTTGTATGCTCTCAGAAGCAGACAGTAAATAACAGCAGACTCTGGATGCCTGGTGCCAAGTGACAGGAACAAGGATGATAAATAGCCACTTTCTCTTCTTTTTTCTTTAGAAATTAGTTCTCAAGACTGTTATGATATTCCACGAACGTTTCCGAATGACAGATCTAATTCATTGGAGGGCTTCCATAACCACTTTGTAAGTATGGCTTGATCTGATGTGAGGCGACAGTGACAGTGCTTGAATGCTCTTTGTGCCTGTGCATGAAGCCAAGCTGTACAGTGTTTGTGATTTTTCAGTTTCAATAGAATATATTAATCTGAGTAGATTAGGTTAAAAAACTCATGTGATTCACAGCTGATTGCATAACTTATTTTGTTAAAGGAAATATATGTTAATTCTAGAAAAACAGAAGCATGTTGACAGTGGGAAGTGTTTCAAGTGAAGAACTAGATGAAAATTATGTCCCAATGAATCCCAACTCTCCTCCACGACAGCATTCCAGCAGCTTCACTGAACCCATCCAGGAAACAAACTATGTACCAATGATACCTGGCACGTTTGATTTTCCATTATTTGGAAAGCAAGTCCCTCCTCCTGCTCACATGGGTTTCAGGTCCAGTCCAAAGACCCCTCCCAGACGGTCGGTACCTGCTGCAGAGTGTGAGCCACCGCCAGTGGATCGGAACCTCAAACCAGACAGAAAAGGTGAGGAAAATGTCCAACAGGAGCTGATTTTTTATGATGTAAGCAAATAACATAGCTCTCCCAACTTCAGTTAGTGGAAAATAAACATATTTTTAGAAATAATTTTTATCCTATGACATAACCATAACACAAAGGGATCATAGGATTATTCTTAATATTATTAAAACATCACACACTGCCAAAAAAAAGCAAAGCTTTATATTATAGTCCTGTAGGTATTAATGAAAAAATGACACAGAATTGCTGACATTCAGAGGTGTGAGTTTTAGTCCTCATATACAGGAGATACTCGTGGTGCAGAGAAAGCACACAAGGCATTGGATAGAGTACAAATTTATACCGATAACAATACTTGGTACAGAATCAGTACACCTTTTCATTTTAGAGGGCCCTTCCAAATGTATCCTAAAAAACTAATCTCTTAAATCTGGTGCATACTGTGTTTCCTTTTCCATAGAATAAGGATTATTTGGGTGACCAGTGTTCTTAAGGAACAAAGAAGATAGGATTCCAATGTGTCTGTAAGAGATACTTGTCTAGAGAATCACTGATAAATAACTTGGACTTTCCAGTTCAGATAAAATTTTTTATCAGCCATCTGATCAGAAATACAGGCAAATGCTTGAAGAACTCATTTACCCTACTGTACAGTTTTTCAGACAAGATAACTAACTTCTTGTAGAAGTGGGTACTAAAGAACATTAGGTCAAATGTCTGCACTATTTTGCATTTGACTAAGTCCTATTTTTAATCATTTGCACTTGAAAAAATGAGTATTTACATTGAGAATGCCTGACTTCGTTGCAGAAAAGCTTAATGGCAAATATTCAGATGATCAAAAATATTCACTAAATAAACTTTTAAATTGATATTTTTACCACTAAGTGAAAACAGCCTGTAATTAAGGGAAGTAGTATCATTATGATATAGATGAGTTCAGTGTGAAATGGAATGTACCACGTCTCATTCTGCCTGTCCATCTTCAGAAAGAGAGGCATGGCCTTTCTCAAGACCTTGGCTCTGCATGGGTCTAATTGTTTCTGTGGTACCAGCAGTTGTGCTTATTGCTTATGAAACACGACAGTAACAGATTGATGAAAGTTGATAATGGAAAATATTCTCAAAGTAAGCACTGAACTGATTTAAAATATCTTCCCATTCCTGGCCAGTTTGTATATTTTACTGGTAAAATGTTTGACCTTCGAAAGTAGTAAATCTTTGTGTTTAAAAGCATCTCACTTTTGCTCTTGGCAGTGCAAAGCCGCCACACAGATGTCTGCTGGGGCAGCATCATTGCTTTTGCATCTCTTTTTGGAACTGAGTTAGTGTTTCACTGTTTTCTGACAGTGGCATGTAAGGCTCCTGCTTTGCTCCCATCCTCAAATGCTTTACAGCTAGAAAGACCTAGCTAACATCAGGGCAAAGATTTTTAGATGTGCTAACATACCTCTTAGTAAGTGTAGAGTGACTGGCTGATTTTTTTCCATGTAGACTTTTAGAACCTGTTGTCACTGTAAAATAATAGGATTATTTAATGTCATTTACAAGATAAAGCAATTTGAAAGTAAAACTGTCCCTAAAAGTAAATATTGTGTAGTAAATGCTATGGGGCTAAAAAAACTTTTGTGAAGATCTTGAGCTACCAAGAATGGTAATGATTCTGATTTATCAGTGAGGGTTTTATCTTAGTAACTCACACACACACACACACTCTCCCAGCTTCACTCAAATTTTATCAAGTGCAGTACTGCGAGGTTTCCGTTGTTGTGAAGAGCAGCTACGATGACACATCAGAATGGCAATATATCCCCATTTTAGTAGTTAAGTTCTCCACACAAATAACTCCTTCCAGATACACCTTTGGGAAAATAAAACTGCAGTCCTTTTTGAACCAAAGCTGGATAAACCCCTTGTTTAAGTGGACCCTTACCTAATGAAAACAAGTGTGTGCTTTATATTATTCTGTGTTGCTTTTTCAGCTTTCAAGTTCTTGTAGCAGCTTCTTTTGTGGGGTTGTTTCTGCTTATGTAAATGTACTGCAATGCTCTTCTGCTGCAAATGAGTGCATAGAAAGTATCGAGTTGGCCGGCATGTTCAATAAATCTTTGACAGACACAGAAAGGGAGGAAATGGAACATAAAATATTTACCTTCTGGGTATTGCTCCATTAAAGTGTTGGGTTTTTTTAATATGGCATTGGTTCAAGAATTTCTGTTGAAGACCACCGGTGCTTCTCTAAGAGATGGTGTTACTGCTGAGATCAGGTGTGTTGGGTAGGTGAAGTATTGTGAGGGCACATCTCATATTCTATTAAAAGAAGCTTCTCTATCTTTTTTTATTGGTTACAGATTGCTGCAAAAATAGTGTTTTCACTGCCTCTAAGTTACAATTGCTCTTTGGTAGCTACGAGAAATACCACCAGCACCTTTCAGATGACTGACTCAGTCGGGTTTTTGTGGGCCAGGGAAGTTTGTTACATACAGTGCTAGAAATGCATTTGACAAAGAAATAACACAGTGAAACTAGCACATAAAGCATACACTGTGTTTTATTGTCAAATGTGTGTGTTTAGCATCTCCTCTGCTTTCCTTTGGTTTAAGGGCTTACAGGCAGTATAGTTTAAGAAGAGTAGAAAACGGAGTACTTGGTCATGGCAGGGCACCTTCTCTGGCATATAACCTGCTCTCCCCTTTGTTCTGCTCTGTAAACCCAAGGTGAAACAGATACACTCACTTGCTTCTGGTTCTGCTGTCTTTGAAGAATGATGTGTCAGGCAGCAAGAACCTGGCAGTCTGTCCATCAGCAGCAGTGGCTGTCATGTCTTCTCAGCTCTCATGCAGCAACTGACACTCAGGATAATTTACCAAATCAATGCTCTCCAGATTTTTACAGTTACATAGAAGTAGTGACTGACAGAGGGCTGAGTTATGAAAAATCATTAACATAACTAAAGGTAGGTAATAGGTCTAAAATTTATTAAAGTACATGTGCATTCTTCTGAGGAGGGTACTGGTGCAGCCCAGCTGTGAGAGCCTTAGGCTCTTTGGTCTTCCCAGCTGAAGGAGTAACTGGGGCCAGGAGCCGTACTGAGCTATGACATATCTTGTGTCTTTTCCCACTGGTCTGTAGAAGAGCTTTGTTTTAGAAAATAGGTTAAAAAATAATCACAAAAAACCCCATATAGCTTTGCTATTACACTAGAGGTTCATATAGTTTCATTTTTCTAGCTCATAGCTGCTTCTGTAACTATGGGAGCTTCCAATACTTCCTGGAAGTCTTGAAAGTAGTTTCAAAACATGGCTGCCTGCCCCAATAACTTGAACCAAAGCACTTTACTTTTTCTTTAGAGAAGCATACCAAAAGGTAAGTGATGTATTGCCTGGGACAAAGGAGGGTGTTTTGGCAGGTGCTTTTCTGCATTCACCTGTAATTGAGTGAGAAAAATAATCTCTTTTTCAATTTTTTGCAGGATGCTATTTGTTTAGTTATGTAGAACCATTGGGTATATTGATTTTTGTATTTCTGCTTTCTGGCCGCTGTAGCTTCCCACAGTTGCATTTAGTCATGATGCTAATCCAGAAACATGTTTGCTAGCAAAAGGCTTCAAGCAGAAGAAATACTGCATCCATCCATGCAGTTGACTCTTACTCACTGAATTGCTCAAAGACTGTGAATGGTTCTGCCACAGAGCAATTGTGACATTTGTTGTGACAGTGACATGTTCCTGCCTCAAAGCGCTATTTATGCAAGAAGGAACAGTGGGATTAAAGGTGCCCAATACCAGTGGGCAGCCAAGGCAGCAGAGAACAACCAGATTCTCTTCTGTTCCACCTCTTTTCAAGGGAAAATGAGTGGTCAAAAATAAAAGGAAAAAAGTGGGGATTCCTTTTTACATGTCAGGAGGAAGCATTGAGTGATGCAGCATTTGAGATGGGGGTGTCTGTGAACCTTTGGACATGATAGCGAGGCCCTCTTGCCCCAGGGTTCATTTCCAGGGCTAGGGGGGTGGGATGTGTCAAATTAAAGCAGGACTTTAAGACCAAACATACGCAAAACAAGATTTAAAAATAATAACTGTTTAGGAGCTGCACAGAAGCAGTCTCTATGGCTGTGTAATGTCATCTCATCTGTATAGTTGAAATCTGTGCTTATCATCTTGACTGATGAAACAGTTCTTCAATATGTGAATCAAACTGTTAGATCAACAATGGAATTGATGATGGTGGAATTTACTTCTTCAGAGTCTCAGTTTGATGCCCAACTTACATTAACTTGGTAAATTCTTTTTTCTGAGACGTAGCACTTCTCTAGCAAAGTGGGGTTTTATAAGGGTCTGAAAAGAAATACATGAACCATGGACATATGGCTGAATTAACAATTCATGGCCATCATGGAATGAAAGTCAAAAGTTAGATATCCTTAATTGGAATGAAATATATGAATGTAATGCCTGAATGAATTAATGAATATAAATGTCTTTCTTGTCGTGTTTTTGATCCATAGTACTTAGAAACACTTTATGAGAGAGTTCCATTTAGCACAGGTCCTGGTTCAGAGTCGTGGGGAGGTGAGATAGAACAATGCCCTCAGGCTCACTGGGCAGCTTGTGACAAAGGCAGTACAGAATTTGGGAATCCCAGCTTACAACATGGTGCTGGACTTCACTCCATTTGTCTTGAATGGCAACTGTATTTGCCCAAATATTGTTCAGAGTTAAATTACATTAAAGACAATTTTGAACAAGATTTTCAGGCCTAGTTTGGGGTAGGATTGCTCAGGTTACTTTGCTGATGGCAAAAATAAGCAATAGCCAGTGTAGTGCATTTTCCCTTTTTCTTTTTTTTAAAGGCTTATATTGCAACAAAAATACATCAGCCTTTAATCTGAGATGCTTCCTACTGTCTTTTAAAGAAACTGCTGCTTGGCCCTGGTAATTTTCAGCTCAGCATGAGATAAACTTGGATTCAGAGACAGTGAGTGATACACACATTCCTTCTCATGCCAAGAAAATAGCCAGTTGCAGCTCAAAAACAAGAAAACAAACAAACAAAAGAAACCAAGGGAGAGAAGGAAAAGTCTCATGGAATTGGAAATTGTGATTTTTTTTGTTTTAAATGTTAAAAATTTTATCTGGTTCTTTTTCTTATAGATTTTTCTCATTTAAGATGTTAAAAGACGTAATTTCTGTGGTTAAACCACAAATATGTGGATTGCTTCTAAAACTGTGGCTGCATCTTGGCCACGACTCCTCATGAGCATCTCCCAAACAGATTAACTTCATAGAAAATTCCAGTTCTCTTTATATAAGAGCATAGGCCCACTTTGAAAAGGTATTTGTGTACTGAGCCTTCCCGTGGCAGGAAGCACCTGCCACATTCTGGTCCCCTCAGGACCTGTTGTGGTGCTTCTGGATGAGCAGCATAATCACCCATTGTTGCAGTATAGTGATGGTGCTGTAAAAATCCCAGCTACAGTAGGTAGTTGTTAAGGAAATTAAGAATCCTCATTAATCATGGAGGTAGTTATAAATAGCCTGATGAACAGTTTCCTTGTTAGACACTCAAACATGTAAATATTTAAGTTGGCCAGTGTGAACATATTGCATGTTCTAATACAGCACCATCCTGAAATAAAACTTCAGAGAAACAGGTAAAAGCATTTGTGACAACGCAAGCTGACAATTTTTTAAAATATTAAGTAATAATAACAATTAGAAGCTGGCAGCACTGCAGTGTTCTACACTATCATAATTGTCTTGCATATTCTTTAATAAAGGTTCACTTACGTTCTCAGACTTTAGGACAAGTAGGCATTGAAAAAGTGTGAATGGTGATTTTAATCAGCAGCAAGAACTGAACTAAAGATCTGTTAAAAAAGAAACTCATTTTTATGATGAATTGTCTAACAGAAGTATTGTTCATTTTGCTTTTAAGAAATCCAGGCATTTAATCCTTCTATTCTCTCTTGGAAGCTACACCACCTGTTCACTCCATTTAGGAATTTTAAAAAATTAAGTTTTGGGGTAATGTTTTGGTGCTTCCTCAGAATTCCTAAAAGCAAGTCAAATACAAATTTATTGATTTTTTTTTTAATTCTTTGATCCCCCACAAGCTCCAAAGGCTTCCATTTAGCTGAAAATTAATTTTCTCTGTGCCTGTACAAATTATTTCTACGAGTCTAACTTTTACTTAATAGCTTTAAATGAAGTTTACATAACTCCTTGCTGTGATACACCAGTCCTCAACTTGCAGCTGTGGTTTGTCTTACAAAACTTTGAAACAACAAATAATTTCAGTGAGGATTTTGTTTGCATCACAGCTGCAAAGGAAGCTCCGCTTTGCTGGACACAATGGCTTTAACAAAGCTAAACATACAGGTTTTCTAAAGACAAACTGTGATACTTACTCTGATACTGCTGATGGGGGTGGTAGTTTTAAATTCCAAAGACACCGAGAAGAGTAGGAACAAGTAAACAAGAGTAATAATGCCATATGGTTTTTGCCCTCCGTTGGATTTTCCATTTTCTTCCCTGTGTGCTTACTGCTTTTTTTAAAGAAACATGGGGCTTGATGCACATATTGTCATTCCTTTGGCTTCGTTTTTAGGTTCTTTGTAGGCTTTTTGTAGGCTTTACTTTTCTGGTGAGCAAGTTAAACTGCATTATTTTTTTGTGTTTTGTTTTTGAAGTCCCTTGGACTTAATGAATCTTAGGGCAGCTTTGAGCTGCTAATCAATAAACACTCCAGAGCACTGTACTTTGTTATTGAATGCTTTTAGTTCATCATGCTTTAGGGGCTTTTAAAATACAGACATGTAGAGTTACTCACAAATTAGAGCAGCCAAACTGCGTTTTGATGATTAATAGCTTTGCTATTCTCTGAATAGTTTTATGGTATTTGGCAAATATTTTAGGAATACCAGTGAACATTAGCTGTCAGATCCAGCTGGACTTCTTCATAATCTGATATTTTTTTCCCATTCATTCTTAATTTCTGGAGCATTCAAAGTACCAGTTCTCTGCAAAAAGTTATTTTGAGAAGATAAAGGTATCTTAAGAAAACTGGAGAGCCCCTCTTTAGGTGATTGCTTTTTATATTTCATAATATTGAATAATAAGTTGATTTCAGTTTGTTTTTCCTGTCCTAAAGAGACTTACAGCTATCGTGGTCTATGTTGTATCGCTGACCAGAACGAAGCACGTGATTGATATTCCTATTTGTTGGTGGATACTACTATGGAAATCCATGGGAATGTTGTATAACTAAATATGTGTTTCTAATTACAAGTACCTTGGCAGGAAACAGTCTTATAAAAACAGAGATGAAAAAGCAAATTCAGGATATTTGTAGAGCTCTGTGCTGAGGACCATGTACTTGGGAATCAGAGTTCACTGGGGTGAGGAAGAGGAAGAGAAGGAAAGCGGGAGTTTATTCTGCAGAATTGAAAACCAAATAATAAACCCTGTGGGAGTAAGACAGGGAGTTTCAGCCTTGTTTTCTAAGGAAAAATCTACAGTGATTCTGAGTATGGGAATTCTTCGACCTCAGTGCAAATTTCGGTTTCCTCTAATTACAAAGAAAAAGGGAAAGATGTGTATTTTTTAACAGAAACAAGAAACTGCTGCTAGTTATTTCTCTCTGAAAGTACTTTTGTGGATGCAGGGCACTTATGTGGCTAGTTTTTCCTTTTGCTCTCCCCTGCTATTCCAAGTGCAGCACTGCTCTAACATTCCAATGTCTGATCTCCTTGTCTCATGAGGATTAGTCCTGTTGGCCAGGAAACAGCATTAACAGATCGTGCATTTCTTAAATTTTGTGTCACATTAGTATATTTGCCTTAAAATTTTAAGCCCTAAATAGCTGGTATTTAAATAGAGAGTTGGCCTCTTTTGTGAGGATGTTTGCAATTTCCTGATGTACAGTCCCTTGCCAGCAAGCCATGGAGCAAGCAGCCAGTCAGGAAAGAAGTATCCTGAACAGAAATCATGTTTAATACTGATGCTTCAAGGCGATACCCTGCAAACAGATGAGGCTCTTCAGTTTTATGTCCACAAAAAGATTGGCACCCACCTACACTGATGGAGGGATTTGCTGCAGTGGGACCCCTTCTTTTCCCCCCAACATTACAAGTGTTTTATGGAAAACAATAAGAGAATGCATTAGCTGATACAAAACCCTAAAAGTTTTTTGTCTGAAACCGTTACTTGAAACAAAATGAAACCTGTGAAATGGACTCTTCTCCTGATGTCTTCTGAGACAAAGGCAGCATTGACATGCCCTGAAATGCCAGGAGCAGAATTCATGCGTCTGAGTGCGCTCTAATGCCGGAGCCATCATCGCCTGCTCTGCCTGGCAGTTTTTACAAGTAGCCATTTGTTAGAAAAATAGGCTTCATTAGTGATTTTTCAGCTCAGAGTGTCTGATAGAATGTGCAGAAGCTGAGCTACTCTCTCCTGGCTGTACCATTTTGCATTTCACAGGTGGTGACTTGATCGAACAGCAAAAACATCTAATTTTCACTTCTTGTTTGGTTGGTTTCACTTGACATAATTTATTTGGGTTTTTTTTTCCCTTGTAGGTTTGCATCCAGTGTATTGCTTCGTAATTTATTTCCTTTTTGGGTAAAAAAAATAAAATTCCGTAAATAAACCCTTTTTTTTAACCCATATTTATCTTTCCCAGAATAGGTGTGTAAGTTAAAAGTGTTTTTTGTGAGTGCCTGAGTATGAGATGAGGTAAATATGGGCCTGTGGGAACCACAGTAGCATCATGTTCCTCGGTATTGCTGGCATGGAATGCTGGGTTGGTCCCAGGCTTTCCATAGAGCCCTACTGTCCTTCCACCTGTTTGGAAGGACAGCCCTGTGACACTCATCTTTAGTGATAATTTGGGGATAGAATTGATGTGGGAGACCAGCCTGCTGTATGTATGAGGCACTTTCTCCCCCATATTATATTCATCTTGTTGCTTCTTGGAGATATCAGGATGTGCTTTTGGGGGAAATTACATCATTTGACAGCAGAAAGGGATATTATCAAAGGCTTTCAGTGCCCTAACCTGTATCACTTTATCTTCTTAAATGGGCAAAACTGAGGTGTAGGAATTTTGTGCTTACACAAACACACAACCTCAGTTTTGTGACTTTGATCCCCTCCCTCTGTTATGCTTTTCCTGGTCTCAGGTCTTTCCTGTTGCACAGTATAAGCTCCTCAACAGGGATTAGGCCTTTTGGTGTTTTGTTTTGTAGAGAGGAAAAGAAAACACCCTGCACAAATATTTTAATTCTCTGTGACATATTAAGCTCGAGAAATTGCATTTTCTTGGCTGGTTGGTAGCAGCAAACTGTTTTGCCATTGAATCTATGAGGTTGAACAGTCTCCCAACAGCAAGAGATGAAAGCTCAGTGAGTTTTGTATGCTCTTGTCTGATATGGAAGGGAAGCAGTATAGGGGACCTGCACTTCCATAGCTCTTCTGAAAATCTGTGCGTGCTTTCTAAGTACTAAATCAAGTGTGAACAGGCAGTTACATAATATCCACGTTTTACAAATAGTGCTAATCACAGTTCAGGAAGGTTCGCTGCACCAAACCACGTAGCATCATTAACAGAAGTAGCACTAATGAGTCACAGTGCTGAGTTGATTGAGCTTATCTCTGTATTACAGTTTTCAGGCACTTCAGTCTGTTTGGTTGTAAGAGCAGGGGTTATAAAGTACACAATTTCTAAATACCTTCATTAATTCTTTTACCTCTGCTGGTTTTCTCACTTTACTTACAATCTGCTCATATGTCAAATGATTGACATTTTAAGTTGAGTTGTATTGGGGCAATTTCTTTAAAATCAGATTTGATAACTGTGGAACGCAATATGATCAAATAATGTTATTCAGCATCAAATTGTGCTTAGTAAAAGGCATTTGAATTTGAACTTCTACATTTGTTTAATCGATTTTAAGATCCCAGTCTTTTTATATAGACGAGCTTTATCAGAGTTGTAGGCAAGTACTTCAGAATATTGGATCAGTTCAGAATTAAGTATGCCAACATGTTGGGTTGTGCTTTTGACTGGGCTCCAGTCAACAGCATCGTGTACAGAAATTCCACTTTGCAATCTGGGTCTTTGGTCAGCATTGCCCAACTGCTCATCCTTTTCATCGGCATGTTGAGCCATTTAAGGGACCATCTGATTTTGAAATTGGAAAGGAACTCTCTATATCAAAATAATTCCATGTCCTTTTCTTTTTAAGGAAGTTGCTATGCAGCACTACTAGTAAATAAACAAATTTTCTTACCTTCATTGTCTCTCAGACGCACTGTGTGTAAGTTAAGATACAGTACAAAACTTTTGTGTTTACCTTTCGTGTTGTTACTTGATTATTCCCAATACTTCAGTGATAACAGTAATAGAGCACTTCATATGCAAAACCCATGGGGTAGAGATTTGCGAACTTCTTGTGTTTGTTGCCAAGTTTATTTTTCACTAAGCATTTTCACTCACTGCTGGGAGTACCAGCCCTCATCTGAGTCTATATCAGTCCTTTTCCATTTTGTTCTGTAGGGCAACTTTCTAACATAATCAGACTTCAACTTTTCATTTGGTTTATTGTAAAGATTTACCTTTCATATGGCTTCTTGGTATACCACTTGAAGGCACTCACCTTTTTTAATCTTAACCCTTTGTCTGAGAGACTTTAATGGAAGCTTAGGGCTATTTCATGTTATTGATCATGTTTATTTACAATGTGGCCTGGAACACCTGCAGAGTTTAGTCAAGCTGGCTAAAGAACATCCTTGTTGGGAGGGGGTTACACTGCTCTCTGTAGGGAGCTTGTTGGTATTTTCATGACAAGGTCAGTGTAGTGGAGGTTGGGTTGTTCCATGGTGGGGGGAAGTAGGCAGGCTGAAAACTTGGAAAGAAAATCCCACTGCAGGGTCAGGGAGGTGTTTTTTTGATGTGGACAAATGGAGACCTCTAGGGAATGAGTTTAACAAATACATTGCAGAAAAAGATTCTTGGGTCATCTCAAGTGGGAAATGCCCAGTGAATAGGAGACCTCCCAAGAGTATCACAATTTCCAAAGTATTATTGTGACTAAGGAGGATTTAATTCCCCTGAGGATACCTCAACTTGCATCTGAATTAAGACTGCTCTTTTGTGCTCAATACTCCTCAAATATGGAATTTATTTTAATAAAATCAGTTTATAGTGCTGGCTAGTTACAATATTGTGCTCTTTTTAGCTTTTTTGTGCACCTTTTATGCTTGCCTCCAACAGATTACTTGCATGCAGTATTTTCTTTGTTTCTGGTTTGGTGCTTCTTAAGCCCTTAGTGTGAGCCAGCTAGGCTGTAAAACTCTCCTTCAGCAGCTTGCTTATGCTTGTGGCGTTAACGTTTCTGCAGGGGGTTGTGCTGCTTGTTTACAAAATTCCAGTTTTCCACTTACAAATAGAATATTATTAAGAGAGTCTTCTTTTTACCAATTAGGTCAAAGTCCTAAAATTTTAAGACCTAAACCGCATGGTTTAGAGCGAACTGATTCACAAACCATAGGTGACTTTACTACAAGAAGAAAGGGTATGTACTTTAGCACTGTATGTATATGGAGCTTTATAAAAATAAGTGAAGCAAAACTTAAGAAAACTGTTATTCTAGAATAACTTTAACTCTTGTGTAGCCTTTTTACTTCTGTTATAGTCTAAGATCATGGATGCGTTTTCCATGCCAAGCAACAGGTTTCCTTGAACAGTGCATGGAAACATTTCCTTGATATTAATATGAGTGTTCTGATCTCTTAAGTTGTAGTTTTTCACATTTTGTATTTACTTTTTTTCTGTTTATTTAGAAGCAAATATATATAACTTGTAAGTTATATATGGTAACTTGTAAGTTACTTGAAATAACTTGTTAGGCAATGACCTGAAATCAGAGCTCACTTAGGTCTCCTGCTTTTGGCTGAACACCAAAATGGAGCAAAACACTGATCCTCTGACCATATATTAATACAGAGATCTATTTATTCGTCTTAATGAGGTTTGCACTTAGTGCTTTTTGAAGGTGCTGAGTTGGTGCCTTATATAGTCACAAGAAGTAGAGTAGATTATGAATAATGTTAAAAATCTCACAGAAATATCACTGATCCAACCTTTTGGTTGTTAAAGCCCCCTGCAACTGGATGAAACATTGCTGCTGTTCTTACGGGCTTTGGGCAAAGTCCTGGCTCTGTTTCTGTGAGAGCAATACCTTGCCCACCGTCTGTGCCCATGCCTGGAGTCTCAGACCTTTACAGAGGACTTGAGCCAAGCTGATCAGTTTTTGTGTCACTCATGTTTTGGTATCATCTTGCCTATGTCACCTTCAGTTCTGCCACTCTTATCTCATACGATACACTGTATCTCTGTACACACTGACTCATACGATACACTGTATCTCGACATGGGTGAGCTGTAGTTTCTGTTCGGAGTCTGCAGTCACAGCTTTTTGTGAACAAGTGAGTGGAAGTGGCAGACTCAGTGGAGTAGGCTTGATGTGCCTGGAGTGTGTGACTTCTTAACGGGGAAAGGGAGAGAAGTGTTTGGGATACTAAGGAGTAATAACACTTACCCAGAAAATTTAAATTTTGAGTTCTTACATTCAGTGTACAATAGCCTACTTTTTCATAAACTCAATCTGAGGAGTGAGTGTAATGAAGGTATAACAAGTACAGTTGTGCTTTTCCCTTGAGGCAAACACACTGAGCTGGCAACTGACTTCTGTCAGCTCCTCATGTGGTCACTTAGGGCAGCTCTTCTGCCACATGAATTAGTGCTACATGCCTGACATTTGATCTTGGTGAATCTGCTAATAGAGAGCAAGCTCATGAAGGGGAGGGCAATGAGAGGAAGGGGTGATTATAATGACATTGCATTTCATTTTCTGAAAACAGTTTAAGGGAGGAAAAAGTTGAGATCCAAACTGAGACACCAGATTGACTCCATGATTTTTATTTTAAATTTCCTTTTTGAATTTTTCTTCCCCACACAAGTCTTTTTATACCTTTTTTCGTAGTATTTAGGAGGCCTGAGACATACGGGCTGGAGGGAGAGATAATGAGTTTCTCACTAATAGTCTATTTGTGGTTCTGTTCTGAAAATGGAATTAAAAAATGGCACTTCTTGTTAGCTGTCACGAATGGCAGAAACACACCACTGCTCTGCTTGTCTCTTGATAAGCACTGAAGTGAGTCAAGCTCCTCTGGTGTTGGCTCATCTCTCACTTTTGCAGACTTAGGCTTAGCTGCAGGTTCTGCCCACACTCTGAGCTGTGAAACCTCATCAGTCAGGACACATGTGTGCAGCAAGGGCAGAGTTTGCATAATTATAATTGTCTGTGAGCCAAGAAAAGTCCCCAGAGTTGGCTCTGCTCAAACAGTTCATCAGCCCTATCCTGGGCTTATCAGTTCAACTAGTTATTGTGGCAGAGGAAAGACAGAACTTGATGCTGCCACTTTCAGAATCTCTGTTCAAAACAGAATTCCTGTGTACAAGTAGATACTGCAAAATTCTTAAATTGTGCTGGAATTCTTAAAAATTCTTTAATTTTTTAAATTTTATACTTTAATTGTTTTAATTAATGTTGCTTTTCATTATCTGTAAAGATTAAAAATATAAGTTAATGTAACATGCCTTCCTGATAACTGAACAGTGTCTCCTTTTCCTAACTTTACTATTTAAAATTTACTATGTAAGAGTTTACTATATAAAAGCTTTTTCTGGAACATTCTGTGCTTCAAGTTTGTCTGTTTCTTACATAGCAAAACCAGCTCCACTAGAAATAAAACCTCTGCCTGAATGGGAAGAATTACAAGCCCCAGTTAGATCTCCTATCACCAGAAGCTTTGCACGAGAGTAAGTTTCTTAGCTTTTCCTCATTTGGGTTAATTGATTTTGTTAACTAGAAAGCTGATAAATGTGTGTACATCTGTGTTATATTTTTAGTCTGTGTAATACAAATTGAAGTTTCCTTTGGAAGTGTGTGTCTATGTGTGTGTGTGTGTATCTGTGCATTGGAACAAAGTGTGTCCATATGAATTTTCATTTTGTGATATTAAATATAAGAGACTGTGTGACACTCTAGTAATCTTGAATGAAAGTTTCAGCTCTAATATGCTTATTTTTGTTGTTTACCAGGAGGTTTAAGATATTCGAGACGTATTGTTTGTAAAATAATTCCTGGTAATTAGCTCCTCCAGGTTTCCCGTGTCTCCCAGACCGGATTCAGTTCATAGCACAACTTCCAGCAGTGACTCGCACGACAGTGAAGAGAATTATGTATCCATGAATCCAAATCAGTCCACTGAAGACCCAGTATGTAAAATCTACATCTTAACTACTCTCTTCCTGTGCAGTCCTTACTTTTAAATCATGCAAACACAGATCCTTCACTCAACATCACTCTCTCTATACTTCTAGATCAAAGTAATAATAAAAAAAATCTCCATAGAAAAACTGTAATTTTGGTAAGATCCCACTGAAGAAGTTAAGAACGTGATCATATATAAAGAGAATGGCTGATACACATATCTATCATACACAGCAGTTCAAGACCCTACTTTTTTTCTACTTCTTCCCTAGAAACTGTCTCCTCTTTGTAATTGCTTGTCCTTGGGCTGTGCACCAATTCAGTGTTATGACATCAAGGGAAATAAACCGTCTTAGGACCTCTGAGACATGCTTAAAAAAACTGTATTAAAAGGACATCTTCCAAGAAATGTGGAAGAAACAGGGGGGGGAAAAAGGATTGATCCTCGTTGTTTGCATTCTATGGGAACTGAGCCATGTGTACTTTTATTTGGCTTCTTTCAAAAAGAGGATAGAAGGAGTCTTTGTGTATTGAGTATCTGTATTTTTCCCCTTGGGGGAGAACTTCCTCAGATAATAAAGTTTCACGTATTCATCATGCAGTGCAGTAAGTGAAGACCTAGTTAGGAAAGTTAGTGATGCATGCTGTGGTTTTCCTTTGCTGGGGGGGAAGAGAGGGAAAGAAAAAGAAGACACACTAATAGTAGTTTAAAGAAAGGGAATAGCAGTAAACCTGGGCCTAAACTGAAAATTGGTCTAGAATACTCATAAAACACTGGAGGAAATCCTGTATCTTCAGCTCAGCTTTTTGTTCAGTGTAAAATCATAGAATGGTTTGGACTGGAAGGGACTTTAAAAATCATCTGGTTCCAACCTCCCATGCCATGGGCAGGGACACATTCCAGTAGAATTGTTCAAAGCCCATCCAGCCTGGTTCAGGGCATTCATGTTTTCTGGCTTGGGTTCTTACTAGGGAATACAGCAGCATTTTTAATTTTTAAAGCATTTATGCAAGACCTTTTTTGGTGAGGGCCTGTCTAGCACTTTTTTTGTCCTGTTTGTTTGTCTTCCTCCTTATATGGCATGTGCTGGCCCATTTCACAAAACCCTGGACTCTTCTCTCTCAGTTCCCTTTGCTTCCCTGTCCCCTGCTGCTCTGGATACCCTCCCAATCTCCCTGCCCTGCTGCATCTGGATGCTGCATCCCAGGCCCCCTGAGCCCCTCCTGCTGACCCCCCTGGGACAGCTCTGGCCGGGAGCACACTCGGGAGCCTGCGGAGCATCCCGAGCAGTGCCTTGTGCCATGGCTGACCTCCAGCAGTGCAGGTGTGCTTCCCAGGAGGAATGTGCCCGAGCAGTCGGGAGCTGGGGATGTCAAACCCGAGCCCCTCTCTTGCAAGGGCCATTGGTAAGTAACCGGTGATGTCCCGTTCTACAGGTGCAGGAAACGCCCCGTTTTACACAGGATTAGTGTCACCCGTGCCGTCCGTTCTCCCTGCACAGAATCACAGTGCAAACTGGGGATCTCTGCTGATCCTTAAGGCTGCTTTAGGGGGTTATCTTCAATACCAAGGTGGTATAATTAATGCCACAGCTCAGGCACCTGTCATTAATATCTTCTGTTTGCTTGCACTGTTCCTTCTTTAGGGTTGTTCTACAGATTTCCTTTCAGTTTCATTTGATTATATTTAAAGTTTTCTAATGCCTATGTTCTGCCTGCCTAGTTTGTTTGAAATAACATTACTTTTTGTTTAAAGAGCTTTTTTAATTTGTGCTGGAAACATTGATGCAGAATCTGATTTTTGTGTGTTACGTATGCAGAAATTTGTTTAGAGAATGTGGGCAACAAAAATGAACTTTGTATCAGTTGTTTGTGTTTGTTGTCCTTGTCACCAGTTAAATGAGTTGGATGATACAGATATAAGTTCAATTTTGAAAGCCCAGCCCATTTAGCTTTAACCCATAAAATATTTTATTTCCTAGAGAACCAGAATGTTTCCAGATACCTCACAGCCTTTGTTTGAAAGTCTGCCAATTAAAAAGACTTTTTGAGATTTTTTTATTTGTTCCAACTCTATCTTAGCAAGGAGTCCATACTTCTTCATCTTTTTCTGTCATCAGCTTCGAAGCATCTTGGACATGTAATACTTCTGTTTTATTTAATAAAATCAGCAATATTCTGCTTTTTCTTTCAAGTTGCTGTCAGCCTTACCCTTCTGTCTTTCCTTCTGCCTTCCTCTTCATTTTTTGCTGACTGCTGCCCTCTGTCTTCCTGTTTTTTCTTTATCTTTTAGAGAAGAGTCCTTCTATTGTACTGTTCCTATAACACCTGTTAAGAGGGAGGGATCAGGCTGGGAGAGGACAGAGGAGGTGAGGTTGTAAAAGTCTGAGCTAATTGAAATTTAGGTATATTAAATGCAAATTCAGTTCAGGCAGCCCGACACATATTTTCCAAAGTTGTAATATTTTGATCTTATCCATTGAATAATATTTTTTAGTTTTCAGCTTAATCATGATGACTTTTGAATGAAATGTAAAAGTTTCATTTGAAGTTTTGCCACTATTGTAAATCTGAAATTATTGTAGGTATTAAATAGCAATTTAAGGAAATAAAAAAGTTTGTAAGTAAGTAATGCTAAATGTGAGATCTAACAACTATATTTAAAAAAACCAAAACACACTGTTCTTATTTCATTATATGAAGAGAACATTAGGTGGAAGGCACAGATGGGTTTGGTGGCAACCTTAAATTTAGGGGGTTGGTTTTGGGGGTTTTCCTTCCCATAGCTATTGACTCTGTCCCACTTTGGACATAGAATATCTCTCCTTGTTATACAAGATCAGTGAAATTTGCATGATTTAACTGATTGCAAGAGCTCTTAGTCATTTTTTTAACCTTGAACATTTTGGCAGTTTATTTGATAACGTGGACCACTAGCGTGTACCTTTGTAGCTGAAGTTATTTTGTCTTGTTATTTCAGAATTTGTTTGGAAGCAACAGTCTTGACGGAGGAAGCAGCCCTATGGTAAAACCCAAAGGAGATAAACAAGTCGAGTATTTAGATCTGGACCTAGACTCGGGAAAATCTACCCCACCTCGTAAGGTAAGCAGACAGGTCTTGCAGTTCTGCCATCAAGAGTTTAAAATTGCTTTACAAGTACTTGCTGGGAAAGAGGGAGCCTCCAGCAAGATCATCTTAACTAGTTTCTCAAATGGTCAGTCCAAGAGACAGTGTTGGACCTTTCAGGGAAACATGGGCTTGTTCTTATCTGTTTGAAACATCTCACTTCCCATTGTTAATTTATTTTAACATGTTTTTCCCACTTCCTTGCCTTTCCCAGAAGAAGAGCAGTGGCTCAGGCAGCAGCGTGGCCGACGAGAGGGTTGATTACGTTGTGGTGGACCAGCAGAAAACGCTTGCACTGAAGAGCACACGAGAGGCCTGGACTGATGGGAGACAGTCTACAGAGTCTGACACCCCGACGAAAAGTGTGAAGTGAGAGTACTGCTGCTTCTTCAAAGAACAGAGAGAAGTGAATTCTGAAGAATGACAGAACCGCAGTGGCAGTGTTGTTCGACTGTACAGTACCTGATCCACCCGTGTGTGAGCAGGTTCTCGAATAGGTTGGAAGCCAAGGGACACTTTGAATCTGTCAAAGGAACTGTAAGATCATAAATTGGCTCTGTGGTGTCTGGAAAAATCGTAACCTGTAAATAACATGTAAAATAATATCACTTAGCTTTCAGAAAACCTTTTGTTCTGTAGTTAACACATTTGTAGTATTACCATGTTTATGCACTTTTTCAGTTACAATGTTGGTTCAGGTATTCCCAGTTAGTGTACCTTAATGCCTAATTCATCCGGAGAATTCTTTTTTCCTTACACTACTATTCCTTACAATTTTAGGTTAATTAAGCTACATGTAGATATGGAAATTAATATTTGAACTTCATTTTAACAACTCAAAATTGTTTTTGCAGAAATACTTTCACAATTGAATAATCTACTTGAAATGCCAAGAGATGACCGTTAGTTACATACTTGTTTATATTTAATACACACAAGATTATTTGGAAGTCTACAGGTTACCTTCCTAACAAAAATTGCTGTGAGTTAATAATAATGAACTGTACTGGGTTTAGACCTACAATCCTGGCTTATATGTTAGTTGTTAGTGGTGGAACTTCTATTGTATTTTATTAATGACAGTGTTCTGTGTTCAATGGGTGAAGATTCTGCAGGGTGGGATCTTACACTTTTAAAGACTGAATAATTAAATATCAAGTAAGCCTGCAAACCACTGATGGCATGCAGTAATATTGTGATCTCACACTTATTAACAAGAAATAACCTTTATATTATTTACAGAAGGTAGAGTATATAAATCAGGTACGTACCAAGCACTGTTGTGCTAATACACTGATCAGGTTTAGACAATGAGCTTTAGTTTTGTACGTTTTAGAAGTTCTAATGTCAGTTTTCAGTTTGAGATTAATGGGACAGTTTGACATTCACTTTTTGTAGTACTAGCAAAATACTGTGATTTTGAATTAGACTTTAATTCAAATGGAAATACTATGTTTTGACACCATAGTGCCCTTCTTATGAGCTCTGTTTTACTTTAATCTCCTGCTTGGCCTTATATTTAAATCCCTATGCAACTGATATTTTATATCTCTGTTTGTAAAAATTAGATAATTACCTAAATGATCCCCTTGTAAACCACTTGTTGCTCTTTCCTGGTACAGGATTTTAAGCTCTGTATACTGTGATCCTTTATTTTACTATGCCAGTTCCAAATAATAATCTGCCTTGGTTTTAGAAACATTTTTTGTTATTTGGAAGAAGATAGAGATTTTTAAATACATGAATGACTTAGTCTAGATAGAAAACTTACTAACACTCTTATTTTACACAAACACCCTCAAGTAAGTGGTTGGCTTCATTTTCCCACCCAATTGTTTTATTTGTCTAGACAATTTAAAAGTTGAGCATAGAGCTGCATTGTTTTCTGGCATGTTGGCCTTAGTACTGTGCCTAATCTACCATCGGTTGTTTCTCTCCCCTCACAGCCACAATCTACAGTCTGTAAATTATCTTATTCTTAACAAAAGTTCTTTTTAAATTAGTAATATTTTGATGCTTTGAATGTTCATTTAAAAGAAGAAACTAAACACAACGCATTTTGAGGTGAATTTTAAATAAATCAAGTTGTTCGGTTTTGATGTGTAAACTCTGTCCTGTGAACCAGCAAAGCAGCGTCGGTGCGTCTGTGAGGGTGCCTGGGTGCCAGCCACACTGGGTCACAACTGTACACTGCCTCTTAGTGCCTCTCAGAAAACAAATGTGCAGCTAAAACAATTCTCAAAATGAATCTCTGATTCAAAACCCTGCGCCAAGAAGCTAAAGGATGGGAATTCTCACTCTTCTGGGAGCCCAAAGCAGTGATGTGAGTCAGGGAAAACTTGATGGCTTAATGAAAATTATTTCAGGGCTGTAAAGATTCAGGAGCTGTAGCTCAACTCTGCTTTGATGGTCTTGCTATCCAGTAACAAACTCTCCTTCACCGATGCCACAGGTGAAGCAGCCACTGTCACGGTGAGTGCTCGGTACCTGATGCAATGATAGTTTTGTTTGAGGACACTGGCTTGAAGCATTTGACTGGTGAGGTGCCTGTAATTCTTCACAGGAGTGGTCAGAGAAGCACTTTGCTGTTTGTCCTATACAACTCTTTCAGTGCTTGCCACTGGAGAGAAGAACCCATACCATGGACTCCTTACTCATACCTGCACCTGAGGAGTGAGGTGATCTTTGAATATTTCCGACTTGTGTTTCTTTGGTCTCTCAATAGGCAGGAGAATTTGAGGGAGAAGGTTAGGAATCTTTTACCTATTCCTAAACTGTCTGTCCTTGAAACATTGACCAACTACACAGCTGTTTTATTTTTAAAACTCTTCGGGGTTTTATGGTTGAGCAGTGATACTGATGTTTAAATATCAATACTATGTTTTCAGATGTTGTGAGCATCTCTGATAGTGAGGCATAAAAGCCTAAATACACCATTTCCTAGGCTGGCCTCTGTTGCTGAGCTTGTGACAGAAAGTGGGTTTGCTCTAAGTTTGCTGATATCAGTCCTTGGTTTACAGATTACACTTATTCTTTCTTCTTTTAAAATCTGGCAGCATTCACAACACTAATGTTACTATGATTGAGAATCCACTCTGAATTTCTAGGCTTTTCTCCTTTTCGTTTGTTAATTGAAAACAGGAGTCTTCACACTGTAGAGACAGTATAATGCTTTCTGAGTAACAGTCTAAAGCTTCTCTTTAGATTTCTAAGCAGTTTTCTCCCCCTTACTCCAGTAATACATTTTCCCTACTTACATGTTGTCCAGAGTTTGTTCAGAACCAGAGGCATGATATTAACTTTTCATGCTATGTCTCATTTTCACTTATAAAACCGGAGGGGCTTCATGCTACAGATCGGTCTGAGCTCTTGGATGGTCTGAGGATGTGAATAGAAAATTGAAAATGTGAATCCTAAAATTGTAAGCTGGACTGATATTAGCTTTGTGTCACTTCCAGTTAGTAGCTTTGTGAGGACACTCTAGTTGGAGGGATGGTGGTGGAAACTCCAGTAGATACTGGTGCAGAAGTAGTTTGTGAGTGTGTTCTTTTTGCAAACAGGTAAGTTCTTTCTTGTTTCACTAAAATGGAGTGTTACCAGTTGTGGGTATAGTTGCTGTATGTGTCATAAACAAGATTCATTGTAAACTACAAATATATGTGTGTAATAAGTCTTTTACAAATATACAACATCTTGCTCACAGAAAAACTTCGTGCCTCGCGCACTCGGGTTGACTCCAGAGGTGATTTGGTATCACTTTGTGGTATGATCTGAACATTGTGCTCTCTGGTAAGTGTCAATGGCCACACTTTTACAGGCTGTGATGTAATCACTATTACCTCATGAAGGTGCAAACACAGCTGCTCTGTTCTGCTAAAAAATTGTGATGTGACATTGAAAGACAAAAACGTGTTCATTAATCCTTTTACTTTACTGAGATTTGTATTTATGTTAAAAAATTTTATCAATTCATTCATGTATGGCAGTTGTGACATAGTGCCACACTTAGGGCGTACAGACAAATTACAATATGGCTGTTTTAATTAAGTAATTTAGAATTCATTGGTCCATGTAGGGAGTCACAGGAGTGATGGGCAGCTTTCACAGTGCACTATGAGCGAGGCAAGATTTTTACCCCACTGACATTTAAGCTTAGCTATTATTGACTGCAACAGTGAATTTATACATATAGTAGTCCTGCAAAAGTATTTCGGAAACTTAGCAGCCCTGGACAGAGCTTCCATTCCATCCTTAACTGTAGAGGTTTGTGTCATGAAGAGCCTAAGGATGTTTATTTGCCCAAGGAAAAGGCATTGCCACACAAGTATACAATTTAGACAGCAATAATGTCACTTCATCTGTTTAAATATTTCACACCTGTAGCTCTTAATAGATGAACTTAAATTTGGAAATTACTCTTCAAATATTTCCTTCATGTGCTCTTGGTCTCTGTGTATTGCACCAAACTGCTTCTTAAAGGTTCATTTCTTGTTGTTTGTCTTAATACTTGGGAATACTAATGTGGTCCATGACCGCAAATAACAGGTGCTTGTCCAGCAATTAGTGTAATGAGTAGTGTTCCACAAAACCACTGTGTTGATTGGGTGTAGAGGAACCAAATACCAAGCAGTGAGGGGTTTTGGCTTTCTGCCTTAACTGAACAAGCAGGTTGTGGTTCACTTCACAACCTGACAAGATATGAAGTGGGGCAAAAAGAAAAGGTGCTTGAGGTGATGTTCTGAACAATGTCTGTGACACGGTGAGTTACCCGGTATATGTTTGTTGTTCAGCATCCTTGGTGTTAATTTTCAGCACCAGAAGTGGGAGGATAGCAGGTATTGGATGCATGACCAGGTGAAAGGCTTTTGCCAACTCATCACCAGATAAACAGAGCTAGGCTGGATTTTCCCTCTAGATGGTCTTTAAAAGAAAATTTCCATGTTTTACTTGAATGGGACAATCTTAAATTTGCCTCAACTTTTTAAAAAACAGGTTAGGTGAAGTGTACAGTTGTATAATCTGCTGTGCACACACATAAATGTTTTAGTTTACTATGGTAAAATGGAATAGAAAAAAAATCCTGCACATTTTAGAACATAAAACACAAGGTTGTTAAAATTGAGACTCAGAATTTTCTTGTAATTACAAAATCAGCCTTTGTAGTAAATTCTCACAGGATCTGTAAGCCTTTTCCTGGTAAGTGATATCTGCAGTGAAATAATTCAGAAATGTCACATCAGTTCTGAGAAAGGCCAGTCCTAATAAGATTTTATTTAATTCTGTGTGAGATCCTGGGTTTGATGTATGTGAGGCTTGCACAGGGTACCCACATGGCTTGATTGCATTTCAGGAGAGGGTGTGGAAGTCCAGTCTTCTGAAGATATTTAAAGGCTGTAATACAAAATAGAACCAGGCTTAGTATTGCTTTTAGAATCAGCCTAGCACTTTCAAGTATGAAATAACATGCTTTTCATTTGGGAAAAAAAGGTTGATAGTAGGGCATCTCAATGCTGTATTGAATTTAGTTGTAGACATTGCAAGAGAGTTGAATTGTTCTTGGACTAGGTCTAACTAGCTAGTAACTAGCTATATAAAATGTTAGCTTTGGGGGTGTTTTTTTAGTGCCACTAAAATTCCAAAGACCAACACTTACAGGTAAAGTATAGATTTCTATTCTAAACCCCTGTTTACAGAGAATCTCGTTATCTGGAAAGCTGGTCAGTGGTACTGAATGTGAGCAAATACAGCAAAAGTTGTGTTGACTTTTTTTTTATCAGAAGGCCAGAACAGGAGCAAAGTGTAATTATGGCTTATTTTTCCTGACTTCCTACAGACTTTAAAATACATAAGTTTTTATATTTTGTGCTCTTTTCAGGGAATATACCATAGAGGAAGGACTCAATCACTGATTTTTCTGTGTGCTTGTGCTGTAGATTTACACATTCATAACCTGCAGACACTTAACTGAAATATTTAGGGATTTTTTTCTGTTTCCAGTTAGGGCTGAAGGATGCAGGCCTGGGAGTTCTGGAGAGGCTTCTGGCTGGCCTGCTAGAGTGCTTCAGTTTGAGTCTGGAGTTGACTGCATCAAAATGGTGATGCACCCCTCTGCTGAGGTTGGCTTCATAGTAATACCTATAAATCATGGTGTGCGTGTTCAGGTATTTTTTAAAAACTTATTCTGGTCAAGACCAAAATGTGGGAAAAAAAACAGTGTTTAGATTTAGGATCTCTAATCTCTCTCTGAGGCATAGAGCAGCATTTTAAGAAGGGTTCAGATTCCCCAGGCACACAAATGCATTGCATGATCTTTTGAGGAGCAGAATTCAAGCACTGATGTGTCCTCTAAGCAAGTGAAAGTTCCAAGAACTTTTCCAAAAGAATTTAATTTCTACTCAGGTATGTAAATATAAGTTTAGGAACGAAACTCTAAAAATACTTTTGTGTTTTAGCTATTGTTTTTTCCTTCATAAATGCAAGAAGTGATGATGCTGAAAACATTGTTACCATTAGAATCATAGAATCGACTGGGTTGGAAAAGACCTCCGAGATCACAAGTCCAACCCTTGGTCCAACTCCACTCCATTTACCAGATCATGGCACTCAGTGCCATGTCCAATCTCTGTTTAAAAATCTCCAGGGATGGGGAATCCACCACCTCTCTGGGCAGCCCATTCCAATGCCTGATTACTCTCTCTGGAAAGAAGTTTTTTCTGATCTCCAACTTCAATTTCCCCTGGCAGAGCTTGAGCCCGTGCCCCCTTGTCCTATTGCTGAGTGCCTGGGAGAAGAGACCAACCCCCACCTGGCTACAACTTCCCTTCAGGTAGTTCTAGACAGTGCTGAGGTCACCTCTGAGCCTCCTCTTCTCCAGGCTAAACAACCCCAGCTCCCTCAGCCTCTCCCCATAGCACTTGTGCTCCAGTCCCTTCACCAGCCTTGTTGCTCTTCTCTGGACCCACTCCAGCCCCTCAATATCTTTCATTTAGCTCTACTCACTGACAGTTCAGTATGAGGGAGCATGGAACAGACTTGGCCCTTGAACTTTTTAAAAAGAAGAAGAAAATCAAAAGAGCCAAGCAGGACCAGGGTTGAGCTTCTGCTCTGCCTTGCAATGATCCCCCTTCCCCTCACACACCATGGAGTGAAGCTGCCCCCAACTCCAGTGCTCAGCTAACAAGTGAGGACAGAAATCCTATGGCCATGATGTTTTACAGGCTGTGCTGCATTTTGCTGTGAATTTTATTTTTCACCCACGTTTTTTTGTAATGGTTTCTGTGGTCTATATTTTTTGTAGAGTATCCTTGCATTTGGTGTACCAGGGAGAGGACCATCTTTTCAAGTATGGGATCAAGGATCAGAAAATGTTGGCTCCCACCCTTTCTCGAGGCAGCCATCCAAGCTGCCTGGAATTACAGTCCCCTCAGACTTCGGCACGAAGCTGAATAGGTGCAGGTTTATGGTCAGGTCTGATCTTGGATTGTGGGATCGTTTTATGCAAGCTTATTGCAGACTCAGTTTTGTGCAAATGCACTTTGTGGTGACTCGACACACAAATTAATCTGAAGTTTCAACCTTTTGTTTTATCAAGGTGTACTTGCACAAAAGTTGAAGGATAAATTTCCAGTGGATAGTTATAAGATCTCAAGGTTTTCTTTTAGTAGGTGCTTTGTGTAGAAGGGTGGAAACTTGAAATTAAAGAAGCAGTTACTGTTCTGTAAATGAGATGATATTCTGCATTAAACACAAACAAACAACAAAAAAACCCCCACAAAATAAACAGCCCTCAAAAAACAACAGCAAAAAGAGAACTTGATTTCAACTGTATATCTTTGTTTAGTATCTTCTATTTATAGATCTGACTGTCTTCAGGTAAACCACAGCTGCACAGAGTTCTCTGTTTCCTTCAGAGAGACACACTCTGGAATGCCATCGGTTCACTGGCTGGGGCTGCTGAAATGGCTGTGCCTGTCTGACTCCCTTAGGGCAGACCCTGCTCTAGAATCATCAGTTCTGTGCACACAGTGTCTCTCCTCTCCCTCTCCTCTCCCTCTCCCTCTCCT